>ML677335.1:28288468-28729984 GCA_007922305.1 Dermatemys mawii
TAAAAAAAATCTACTCTAATATTGCACATGTTCTCCAAGCACATGCAAAGCCATCACCACTGTGCTTCTGTTGCCCTTCCACTTACTCTTCTTTCCTGTGAAGTTCTTCCTCAGACTCTGTAAGACGTTGCTTCAGTAGAGCAATCATCTCAACTGCAACATCCACCTGTCTGTTCAGGTCCCTCTCTCGCCTCTGAACTTCCTGTTTCTTCTGAGACAGTTGCGCAAAAGCCGCCTGAACTTCCAACAGCTCATCAGTTTTTTGGGCCAGCTCTTTGGTAAGCTTGTCAATTCTTTTCTCTATTGTTTTATCTACAGCTTCTACCATCCTATTAAACTTTTCTCGGACATGTGCCTCAAAAGAGGCTTTGGAGTCTGCTGTTGGAACCCCAGGTTTAGAAATCTGCTCATCTGTGAAGTCTACTGACCCATAATTTGCCACAAAAGAGACAGGCCTTTCAGCTTCCACCTCCAGTGATTTTCTGTTCTTTGGGTTTTCATATGATGTGTCACAAAAATTCATGTAGGATGGTTTTTGTTTTATTGCATTGCTGATGTTCCCCGGTTTTCCTTGAGTCATGCTCTCTGAAGAAGAGAGCAAGTCTACATCTTTGAGGGAAGCAAATAGGTTGCATTTTGTCAGAAGGCTTCTTTCTTCATACCTATGATTATACTCCAGATGTGCCCTCAGAGAAGAAAGGCTTCTGAATCTAGTGTGGTCACCACATCGTGGGCAACGAAATGGCATGCAGATACTGACATTTTCAAATGACTCCTGCCAGAGGTGTCTGCTTTCTTCAAAAGTGTTCTGTTGCATTACTCTCTGAATCCTGGAAGGAAAGAAAAGACCAACTAATTTTCAGGTTTGTTCAAAAAGACGCTCATATTTTGCTAACACAAACCAAGAAGTAAGAACAAACTTTCAGACTGATTTTTCAGATTAGTTCCTGGGAAAGCTAATTCAACCATCTCATTCAAATGGCAGCACATCACACAGCAGAATAAAGTCAACACATTAATTTGAAACTTTTTTTAGCTGCCTCAGTGCCCTCATTAGGCTCTCATTTAAGCAGAAATATGATATTGAGAGCAACTGACCCTTAAGCACTTATTTAACAGTCAGACTACATATATATATGGAAAGCTGGCCGGTTGTACGATGTTAAAATGTAGTGTAGCATGTTCAGAAACTAAATAGCTTACTGTGCTTTTTCATACATTCACTGTTATTCCTGTTACTCATAGATAAAGGCCAATAACAGGATTTTTATATTCATTATGTTGATTAGTAAGCAATAAGACTTGATAACTGTTTCCATCGATATGACAAATCTAAAATTGTACCTCTGCATATATATGCAAATAGGTGTGCATGCAAATAGGTGAAAGTACTGGTGGTGACATGAACTCAGCACATGGGGACAAATGGGGGCTGGGTAGCTTACAACAGAAAAGATGAAGGGGGGTGGCAGAGGGATGCAAGAGAAGGACTTCAAGCACAAGGGGGCAAGGAGAGGCTACTTACATGCAGAAGAGTGCAAAAAAGCGGGGGCTGTGCAGTGTGCGTGCAGAGGGCACAAAGATGTTTAAGGTACAGTGGATTAAATAAGACAAGGTCACTATTTCTGCATGGGCTGGGAAAGATTAGGCAGAGCTCCAAATGCTCTCTATTGCCTGTGTGTGTGTGTTAGGCAACCCATCTCCTCCAGCGTATACGGTGCCTGATGGTGCCTCCCTGGATTTCCTAGACCCAGTTCTCCGAGGGCTCTGAGTTCTGTCCAGTTCCCTCAGGTACACCCCTAAACCCCATTCCTCCCTGCCCTGACAAACTGATTGCAGCAAGCACATCTTTTCTCTTTCTCCCCCTGCCTCCAGGCTCTGTGGTGCAGAGAGCAGCACTTACCTGACTTGTTGCTGCTGCTGCTGCTGCTGGTGATGCTGAAGCTGCAGGGAAAGCAGTTTTCAGCAAAGCCGTAAATCACGCTGAGCCCAGCACAGTCACACTTATTCACACCCCCCCTCTCATTCATTCACACCAACACATATTGCTGAGCGGTGAGCGGGGAGGAGCATCTGGAGGAAGGAGGGGGCTGGGCTAAAGCTGAGAGCTAGGCAGAGCACAAAGCAAAATCCACTTCAGGCCAGCATAGAAGGAGCTGAAAAAACAGCTTGAGTAAAGGCAACTGGAAACAGAGAACACGAGAGAGGGAAAGGCAGGGGAGCAAGAGAAATCAGCCTCTAAATCTATACACGGCATTTGATCATTTAATATAGAAGCAAACAAGTGCAAGCTAGACACAGACAATTTAATGACAAGTAATGATAGGGAAGAGGGAACTAAGCATTTTGCAAGGCCTTTAGGACATATTGCATAAAATCCTGGTCCTGCTACAGTTGATGGGACTTTTGCCATTGTAGACACATCATACTGTCACTCACATGTCGATTATATGGCAGCATAAGCTGATGTAAGTGAAGTAGGGTTTGCATTTTGAATTATAGTAAGGGTGTGCCTGTGCTACAAGTGCTCCAGCAGCGTAGCTGCAGCACAGCAGTAAGTGTAATGTAGCCACTTGCTACAGACAAGGTTTTTCCACTGCTATAGTAAATCCACCTTCTCAAAAGGTGGTAGCTAGCTTGAGGGAAGAATTCTTTCATTGACCTAGTTATGTCTACAGTGGGCGGGGGGTAGGCGGACCTCATTATATTGCACAGGACGTGACAGTTTTCACAGTACTGAGCAATGTAACTAGATTGGTCTAACTTTTAGATGTAGACAAGGCCTAAGTTGCAAGTAAAGGCTTGTCTTCACTAGCGTGGGGAGAGATTGATCTTATGGCGATCAATTTATCGTGTCTCGTCAAGACGCGATAAATCGATCGCCAGTGGCACCCCCGTCGACTCCGTAACTCCAGCTCGCCAAAAGGCGCAAGCTGGAGTTGACGGGGGAGCGTGCCGCCAACCGCCGCCGCCGTGAGGACGGCAGGTAAGTTGGCTGTAGATACGCCAATTTCAGCTACGTTATTAACGTAGCTGAAATTGCGTATCTACAGTCGATCCCCCGTCTTAGTGAGGACCAGCTCTAACAGAAGTAGGGGCTTTTATGGTGACTAAGGCCCTAATCTATGCAGGTAGACACCTGTTTGGCTACTATTTGCAGGAATGGGGCATGGCAACACTAGAGAGTTTAGTGCATCACTGTAGCACTCTAATGTAGCTGCTTTATGCTGATGGAAGAAAGCTCTCCCATCAGCTTTATTCCAGGCTCTGTGAGTGGCAGTAACTACTTCACCCCTGAGCAACATAATTTATGCTGACGTAAGATGTAGTGCAAACATAGCCTAACAGATTCCATTGAAGGAGGTGATTGTATAGCTTCTCCAGCCCTTTCTTTTCTTTCTCTAATTTGTGGGCCATGATCTTTAAGACCTTTATTTGCTGATTCAAACTCCCATTCCCAATATTAAGCCTTGTAACAACATTGCTTTTTGCTTGTCCTTTTTCAATTTCTTATCTAGCATTATCTGTTGGAGTTCCTTTTCCAGTCTGTCCCAGTCTCCCCCAAGTACATCTGTGGAGAGTCCACAGGGGCCTCTTTTGGATTCAACCCAGCCTTCCAGTGCCCTGTAACTTCTCAAAATTTGAACACCGCTAGTGACATTGCTAAGCTGCTGGGTTGTGAACCTTGAGAGAAAAGCTACACGTATAATAAACTGTGCACTACCTGTTCCAGATGCATTGATCGTGGTCGAGTCATAGTACCACTAATGGTGGGATGACCTCTGAGACCTCTTTCCACTCGGCTTTCCAAGAACTCAGTTTCAACGTTCGTCACTCAGGTATCTGCATCCGGGATACAGAAGTGCAGTGGAATAGAGAAATGTTTAGCATTGGTACAGTACATTTCCTTAAAAAGTGAAGTATATTGACATAGATCTAGACATTGGAAAAAAGGGGCACACTGATAAATGTCTTTGAGGTTATTAAAGTTAAATGATTCACCAGAACAGTACCTCAGAGGAAGTTATTCCTGTTGAAACTCAGAACATCATCTTCTAATCTCTAAAGTGTGTGTACTAGCCAGGCTGAAACTTTTTGTAGGAGTTATTTGTCATCCATTATGTTGTCAAAAAAGGTGGCAAACTGACATTCTGCTCTGACCAAGTGTTACTGACAAAAGGAAGGCACCAAGAGAATGCTGAACCATGAAAAGCTCCAAAACCATGGATTACAATTTTAATTTTTTTGTGGGAGGCTAACTTTGGAAGTATTAGTGACCTGATACTGTCCCTACTCTCTCTCGTATTCCCCTTTACTGCTCTGTTACTTGTTCTCCCTCCTCCCCACACACATGCTGCTCCACAATGGGAGGCAAGAGCATTCAATGATGCCCCTCAGAGGCTGGACTGAGTGTCACAGGTGTACCAGGCTTTAACTTGGGCTGTCAGGGTGCTACATGAGCCTCCATCTGTGTACAAAGGAGCTGCTTCTAATGTTGGCTACAATGGGGACACCATGGAATTAGGAAGGCAAAATGAGTGGCCAGTTTATCTGCAACAGCAAGGTTTGATCTAGTCTAGGGTCCTGTAGCTCTCCAACTCCTCCTGCTCCTTTCCTTTCCTCTTCCCTGACTTCACAGGAGCTCCTGACATGCTTAGAGTCAAGTATGTGCAAAAGTGTTTTGATGGCTCAGGTCCCTAGTATGCATCTGTTTACTTTTCTATTCCTAAAGTTAACACTACTGGTGAGTAGCCTCCCCTTCATATGCCAATTGGAGTTGTGTGCATTTTTGCAGAGAGAATATACGTCATTCTCTTCATCTGAGTTTAATCTACTGTAAATTAAATCTGAAATTGGTAGACTCTAGCATTATCACCTAAGCCCAAAGCCTAAATTCACACAGCTACAGGATATGACTCATGTTTGAAATCTTGCCAAGATATGGGAGGGTATTTTTCAGGTTATTTGTATGCACAGCTTTTGGTCAAGATCTTCCCAAGCACTTTAAGATTTCCAGAAAGGTGGAAGTCACACAATGGCATAGTGCCAACACATGGGGAGATGTATGTGAGGGGGAGAAATAGAAGTTAAGGGTGCTCAGCATTTACTGCAGATTATTGAAACAAATAATTTTACAAATATAATTTACCTATCTCTGTTTGTTTCCTTTTTAAATTTCTTTCAGGCTGGACATGTCAGTTTCACTTGTTTATAGTCACTTCTTTTGTCATGTTCACAATGCTACCGTGTTTGAGCTGTAAGGTGACATTTTATTTGTTGCTGTTTTAATCTTTCCAGTGGTAGATTCAGATTCATTATGAGCTCTTCAGCTTGCATTCACTGACATTGCCCTTCCTGTTTTGTTTTTGTTAAAGGAGTCAGAAGATGGGGCTGAGTGACAGAATTTTCAGATTTTTACCAAGGTCTTCACCGTGTTACTCAGGGCTCCAGTTATTTTCTAGGTACAGACAAGTAGACATGAGTTTTCTGTGATTTTTAAAATGTTATGCTATAGTATTGGCATTTTTTAAAATTAGCAATAGATTTTCACTGTAAGTTCAAATCCTGGTCAATGGACCCAGAACTGATCTCACACCAGTTTTATACTAGTGTATTTACCTGAATTCAGTAATTATTCCTGATTGATATCAGGGTAAGTGAACTAAGAATCTGGCCAAGAATTTACATATAAGCGTATGCATGTATTGGCAGCAATGGTGTGGTTTTTTTCAACTGTAGCATGAATAGGAAAGTGAAGTATTTTTCTTTGAAGTATTAATGAGAAGTAATCACTGTCACAAATACACATGCACTAATTTGTAGTACTGATCCCTATTTGTTACTGATACTGGGCCAAATTCTGAGTTCATTACTGAGTCCATCCTTAGTGTGTGGAATGGGCATTTGCCTGAGTACTGGTGAACTAAAATCCAAGTGAAGACTTAAGGGTTTTGCCCATGGAATTTTTAGCAATTATTAATTACTTGTATTACAGTATCACCTAGGATCAGTTCCCCAGGCAAGCTTTGTGAGCATATACACATAAAATGAACTGTTGTGAAATGAAATATACTGACTTAAAAAGATAAAGAATTTTTAGTATGTCTTTCTGCCACAATAGTTGAGGAAAAGGTTGCCTTGTGTCTGGAGAACTGAACATGATGAGAAAATATTGTATGTACTGGCTCCATGTTGCTGTTTAGCCAAGTGCAGGCTGGTTTTTAGGGGAGGAATGAGTTGTGCATTTAAATTAATTATTAAAAAGCTGAGTTTTGGACATTTAAAACCAATTTACTAAAAATAAAAGAAATCTTTCTATTTCAAGTGGGTTTCGTTGTCAAGGCAACAAAGGGACTGCAGATAGCAAGAATACAATGAATGCTGTAGCATTTTGTCAGGCCAAGTACGTCAGCAGTGTCCAGCCTTTCTGTGGATTCTGAGAAGTGATTACTACTCTCATAGGTAGTCTCTTTATGGAGCTGACTGTGACTAGCTTTCCCCCTCTAAGCAATTATTGTTTCATGCTTTTCTGAATAAGAAAAGGAATGAGCCATTTTCTTACTAGATGTTATGAGCAGTGTGTCCCATAGTGGATGATTTTCAAGAAGCTGCAATGTTAGTGGCTCTAATGTTGAGAGAAGGCTGTAGAATTACTTACAAGAGATAAAACAGGAACAAAAAGGAGAAAAGAGGTATCAGTAATGACTGGGCTTTGCATTTTGAGGTTATTGATTTTTCTCAAATTAACTAGTGCTGTGGCAAAATAGTCAAATATGGCTGGAGAAAAAAATCCTTCCCACTGAACACCTTTCATCCAGGACACAGAAAATCCCTGCGAGAGAACGTCCTCAAGAAAAGTCCAAGAGGTACTTCCCCCTGTCTTGCTCAGGAATTAAATGGAAAAGTAGGGAGGGTGCAATTTTGTTATTTTACACTGTGCTCAATCTAAGGGAAAAAGTATGTGCGAGTGCCTTAAGCATGGTGCAAACACCTGTAGCCTAGTGGACCCAGTACAATACTAGGAGACCAGGATTTCATTCCAGACTATGTGACTGACTCCCTGCCTGATCTTGGGCAAGTTACTTAAATTCTTTGTGCCTCAGGTTTCCTTGTAAAATGGGAATGAGAAAACCTAGCATTTTTCATCATTAGAGCTTAAAATGCTTTACAAAATGATTAGCAGCATTCTTCCCATTTTACAGACAGGGAAACTGAGGCATGGGGAAGAAAATGACTTGCCCAAGCTCACCTAACAGAAGAACCAGGCCTTGAACCCAGGCTGTGTAACATCTTGTCTAGTGACTTACCTACTAAGCTGTACATAAGCTATTATTTGAAGTGCTTTAGGGCAGGAGTTCTCAACTTTTTTCTCTCTGAGTTCCCCTCTCCCAACGTGCTATAAAAGCTCCATGGCTCAGCTGTGCCACAACAACAGATTTTCTGCATATAAAAGCCAGGGCCCGTGTTAGGGGATATAAGCAGGGCTATTGCTTAGGGCCCCATGCCACAAAGGAAACTGCAAAGCTAAGTTGCTCAGGCTTTGCCTTCAGCTCCAGGTGGCAGGGCTCAGGGCCCCAGGCTTCAGCCCCATGCTCTGGGATTTTGGCTCTCTGCCCTGAGCCGCAGTGAATCTAACACTAGCCCTGCTAGAAGGACCCCCTGAAACCTGCTCGTGGCCCCTCAGGTGACCCCAGACCTCTGGTTAAGAACCACTGCTTTAGGGTACTCTCTGAAGTGCTTCTCATGCACATACAGAAGTGTGTAGAACTAAACCAGTTAGAGAACTGTTTGGAATAGATAGTGCATTTAACAGGCCTGGGACTAATTCAGTCTAAACCATTTCAGTGCCAGTGTGGACATGAAAAAGCCAAAACAGCTCACCTTGTCCTCCCACTGCTGGCCTCCAGTGCACTGATGGCCTTTTGAAATCTACCAGAACACAGTGTTTTTGGGAATGGGAGGAAACTGTGACAGAATACACTCCTGTATTCATACCCTACACACTATTGTAATAATCTTTGCACAAGGAATGAATGCCTTGTAAAGTATCATTTTAAAATGCATAATTTGCTGGTCTGTATTGTCCTGATAAAATATATGCAGCAACATTGCTTGTGAAGTTATACGATTTTCCTGCATGATATTAACATGTTTGAAACCCCAAAGCCCTGCCCAGGTAGAAGTCAGTCTGTCCTAAACAAAAGAAGGAATGTGTGCTTGCCTCAATTTGCATTTAAGCAGTAAACAGGGACATCAAGCAGGAAGGAAAAACAAAGAATGCTCAAAACAGGTGACAAAAGCCAGCAGGGAACATCCTTCCACATAGACTCTTTGTCTCCTAGTTCCCAGCCAGAAATGCTTTTCAAAGAGGAAGAGGAGACTATAAAAAGGAGCAAACGCTCCAAGACACCCCTCCCTTTCCCCCTGCCCATTGCATTCTCTGTGCCTGAGAAAACAAAAGGAAACAGCCATTGGATTTAGGGGTGTGGTGGTGGGGTCTGGACCTGAAGCGTTAGGTCACAACCTTGCTGGAAACATATGGTGAGGAATTTTGCTTGAATATAATATAGTTTGTTAAGTTAGACACTAGTAAGCATTGTGTCTTTATTTTTCTTGTAACCATTTCTGACTTTTATGCCTTATTACTTGTACTCACTCAATTTCTGTTTGTAGTTAATAAACTTGGTTTACTGTTTTATCTAATCCAATGTGTTCAAGCTGAAGTGTCTGGGTAACTCTATTTAAGACAATAAGATGGTACTGTATATTAATCCTTGAAAGGAATAATGGACTTAAAATATTTGTACTATCCAGGAGGGGGCAGCACAGGACATACATTTCTGGGGTTAAATCCTGGAGTGGAGATGTGTTGGGGTCACCCTGCAGTATAACCAAGGCTGTTGAGGGCCAGGGTATAATGGACAGGCTGCAGTTACACACAAACACCCAGGGTGTGATTTGCATGCTGGAAAGCTGTTTGTGAGTGGCCCAGGTTGGAGCTACTTCAGCAAGGCATTGTAAGGCACCCAAGGTTTCAGGACAGAGGTGATGCAGCCCCCACACTGGTCTGAATTGTAACCTGGTATGTAACAGACACATACCTAGAGGGCATTGTAACTTGAAAAGGTTTAGAATAGCTGTAGTATGGATGCAGGACAAACCTTTAATTGTTCTTAAATTAAAGCAGTATGGCTAGATTGGATGCAATTAACAGTTTTTGCTTAGATGAGTCCAGCAAGTTGAATTACAAACAGTTCACTTACCTATTATACAACTAGCTAAAGGTCTGTGACCCCAAAAGATGAAACAGCAAAGCAGAGGAGTATAATTCACCCTAAAGAATGGCCATTGCTGCCAGAGTTCTTTCAAAAGGAGATGAGATCTGCTTAACAGAACAGGATCTTGTTTTTGAAAAAAAAAAAAAAAAAAAGCTGCCCCACACAGAAAAGGGAAAAAAGAGAATGAAAGAAAGCAACAAGCCATGTCACAGTATCTTTAAAAAAAGATTTCTCCCTACAGCAGGGAGTTTTCCTCATTGGGACTTATTAAAATATAGACATCTTATGCAAAAGAAAAATAAATGAACAAATTACACCATCAAAGCAGAATCTTGAGCAGTTTCATTCTGATCGTGCTCCTCTCTAATTGAGATTGGATGGTGAGGAACATATCCCTTTAAAAGTTCCATACCAAATGTCTTCTGCATATGCAGGAACTAAATGTTAAATAAATCTCACTGATTTCCCTAGTGAAAGAAATCTGGCTTTCTTATTTTGAAGAAGACTGTGTAAAAAGGAACTGAGAGTTATCCTCTGCAACTAATTAGTTTGTGTTAGTATCTAAATCACAGAAGCCAAGTTTCTAAAATTAGAAATGCAATAGAAAATGTCAAAAGAGCAAGTCAACCCCCCTCCCCTCCCTGAAACCTGTGGTGACTGTCCACCTTCTTATCAGGGAATGTGGTGCACAGCCTCCACCAAGCATGCTGTAAACAGAATGAATCTATTTTCCCTACCACTGCCCCCAATCCCACTTCCCTGAGATCTGATTTGTATGCAGAGGAGACCCTCCTCTTTATGCTGATCTCTTCCTAGAGGGAAGTGGTAGTCAGATGCCTCCACAGCATCATTGCTCCCTTCTCTGGATGCTGTACATGGCTGTCTGTAGGTCCAGACAGGAAGGAAGAAGGGGTAAGCAATGGGTAGGATCTGGGGTGAACATACTTTGTGCCCCCCATTAGCTGCACAGAAATTCATGGCTCTTGGTGGAGTCACTGCAAAAGGCGGGCATATTTGACAGGATATAAGAGAACATGGAGCGGCCTCTTCTTGACAACATAAAGGGCCAGAGTCTCAACCAGGTTTATATAGCACTCATCAGCCACTGTTGAAGTGAATTCCCTACTGGCACATCTGAACCAAAGCCAGTCCCTGCTGATCTTTCTTATCTTCCTGGTTTCAGGGGCATGTTGAGGAAGAGAGGGGACACATCAGGGATAGGGTACAAGTGGGCACTGCTGTACTGATATAAGGTCCATTAAGGACTCTGCATGAGTGATGCACATCAGAGCTGCCTGAAAGTAGCTCTGAGTAGGAATGTCCCTTGGACTCAGGGAGCTATAAGGCACTGCCTCCTGCCCACTACTTGTGTCAGCTAGAGAGGTCTGACACTGGAGACAATCAACCCCTGTGGCCTCAAACCCATCTAAAATAACAGTGGTTTTACTGGATGCAATAAGCAATAAGATGTTTCCAAACCTCCTGTCCTTCAGACCCTCTCTCCTCACCTTTCCTTCCTTCCTTCTCTTTGTGTGGTTGGTATTTGTCATTTCTATTTTGCATTTGGTGTGAAGGACTGGGGGCCCAATCATTGCTCCAACGGAAGAAAGGTTTGCGGGATCAAAGTTCCTGCACCTGAAAGATGCACTAAATTAATGGCATTAGTGAACCTTTTAAACTACAAGTTAACTAGAGAAAGGCCATTTCTTTCCAATAACATCTTCAAAAAGGCTCAGTCAAACCAATGGGCTTCCTATAGGATGAAGAAAAGGAAAGTAGGTAATAAAAGAGTGGATTTAAAAGAAAAGTATAGACTGCTTATTATCTCCTAAACATCCATGAGATGGCAGTGCTTGGTGCTCTCAGGTATTAGAGCTTGGACTGACATTAGTGTTCAATATTCAAGCTATAACCAAGTAACAAGTCAAGCCAAGAAAGAAAAAAGCACAGAAGTACAGCCAATTATAAGTTCTTTTCCTCTTCCATAAAAGGTTGCTTATATTAATGATGGAGCCATAATGATGTAAAGAATAAGAGCAATTTGATAGGCACTTAGGGTGAAATTCACCTTAGTGCAGAGGGCCAGCATGAGGACTATACCTCATTTAAGTCCTATTTTGATCTTAGTGCTGTATAAGGCTTGTGTTGACCTTCTGCACTGGAGTAAATGGCACCCAGTTACCCATTTAAAACATTGTTGTTTCTAGGGCTTGTCCCTGTAACCTTTTCCCATGCAAGCAATCCTTAGGGAAACAGTCCCACTAAATTCAGTGGAACTTCTTGCATGAGTAAGATCTGTTGAATTGGCCCCTATCCTGTGGTGAGACCTATCTGAGTGACAGGGTATGCCTGCACAGAACTTATTGCAGGACCTTTAGTTACCTTTGCCTTTTGCCTCAGAATAATGCCCAAATAGTACGCTACACACAAGAGTGATGAGGTTAATATTGCAATTTAAATGCATTTTAATGTATTGGTTTTGATTAATTTTACCCATTAGAATTCTTTGATCTATTTTGGTCAAAACAAGCTGGTGGTACTATCTTATTTCATACTTATTATTTATAAGACTCCCTTTCGTACTTACTATTTATAAGACTCATACCAGAAAAATGCTGGCAATTTAAGTCACTGGCCTGGGCAAGTGTTTTTGTGCACAAGGAAGTTTCAGGAATTGGAGAAGTTCTCATTTAGATGGACTAAAATGAAATACTGAAGACTTCAGATAACATCCAAGACCTTTTCAAACAACTGCATGCTAAGCACTATTGCAGACAGTTATAAAAGACATCAATCACTGGACATTACTAAACAAACGTGTTTTGATGGTGCAACAAAAGCTGAGGGTGTTCATCATCTTGAAGAATCAAGTCCATGTGCAGCAAGATTCTTCACATACAGAATAAACATTCTCAGGTTAAATTCCTTCTTCCATGCAATATGCTGAATACGGTCTTGAAGGCATGTGTGATTAGCCACATCTGGCTAAATTTGAGATAGAAAACTGGAAGAACGTGGCTTACCCAAAGAAAACCGCTGATGCCTTTCTTTCATATTTTGTTGCAGGCAGATGCAACAATTTGGACCAGAGGAGCAAGAACGAATTGTCCATATCAAAATATGCTTTGCTTCCATATCCATCCCCAAATTAAGTGATTAATTCTTTTGTTGAATATTAGCTGTTTTGGAAAAAAAGTAATTAGGAAAGTGAAATATTCCCCTATTTTTTAAATTTAAAAAATATCATATAGTTATTCAAGAGAGGGGAAAAAGAACCTAAAACATTTCTTAATTTGTTAAATGTTTTTTTTTCCAGGTTGAAATAATGGCTGGGAAATGTAGAGACTTTCTAGAATTCTAGTTTGTTTTTAAAATAACTTTATTTACATAATTATGATGACTATACTCAAATTATAGAAAATCTGGGCAACCAAATATGGATAGACTTGTGTGTGTCTCTCACTCTCTCTCTCTCTCTCAGACACACACACACACACAAAACTGGTTCTTTTTATTCTTCAGGATGAAATAGCCTATAAAAATGTAAGATACTATTTATTATTGCTATTATCTATAACTGAAAACAATAAAAATGAAATAGGATGTTGTCTCTGCTCATCTAGCAAATCATGAAACAGTTAGGACTATAGAAATATCTGACAACCAAACCATAGGTAAAATTTGCTCACTATTAAATCACAACTTTATAATAACTGTGAATAAAATGGTTAGCACCCTGCACTAAGCAGAGCATATACACATCTTGGATAGAGTGAAAACTTATCCTCTTCCTGGGGTTTGACCTTAATGTTAAATTAAATAACAGCAAAAAATAGCTTGGTTATGCCAACCTGAAATCCTGGCTCCATTGACATATTTATTGTTATTATTTTATTATTAGTATTACAATAGTACTGAGGAGCCCTGGTCACAGAACAGGCTCACACTGTGCTAGCTGCTGCCTGAACATAGAACAAAAAGAGATGGGTCCTGCCCCAAGGAGCTTACAATCTATGTGGAAAACAAGGTGGATACAGACATACGGGGGAGTATAAGGAAACAATGAGACAATAATATTGGTCAGCATGTGCCATAAGTGTGAAGTAGCCTAGAATTATTGTTTACCTGTAACGGGTTAAGCTAAAGGTAACCTGAGAGGTGGATAACTGACCAATGAGAAATTCCTCAGGAGACAAAGGATTTTAAGTTTCAGTTTCTCTCTGGGTCTCTCTCTGTTCACCTTGGCTATGGGATGAACACAGCTATGTCTTTCACTGTAACTATAAGATTCTATCAAGTACTGTAGTCAGTAAGTTACCTTCTTTTTATCACTTGGAGGGTTCTCAGTGGTGAGTGTTGGCTGGGTGCTTCTTGATATTGTAAGCTTCAGCAGAGATATCAACAGTGGGAGAAAGTTGCTTCGGGGGAGAGGTTTGGTTTTTGAATCCTTTTGTTGATTATGGTAGATGCTGTTCTATTGATGGTTATAAGGGATTTATTCTTTTCTTTTTTTCTTTTATTAAAATCTTTCTTTTAAGAAGCTGACTGCTTGTTTTCCATTGTGTAAGATCCTGGTTTTGGATCGGGCACGTCTCGCAGGATCAGGCGAGGTTTGGGTTTTTTTATTCTCTCAAGCTTTCCAGGGAAGGAAAAAGTTTGGGGGGTTAGTTGAAAGGGAAAGAAGGGTCCCAAACTACCCTAGACCTAGTTTGGTGGTGACAGCATACCAGGTCCAGATACAGAAGAAGTTGTGTTCTGGGGAAAAACATTTTAACCCAAGCTGGTAAAATAAGCTTGGGGGGGGGGGTATTTCTTTTTTCATGCGGGTCCCCACATCTGTACCCTAGAGTTCAGAGTGGGGAGGCAATCCTGACAGCATGGTAGGCAGAGAGGTCTCAGCACAGCAGAAGTCTAACTGTTGTAGAGTCAGGATTTCATCATAGAATTTACTTGGCTGGATCTCTCTGCCCCTAGATCCGCCTGCCTGAGAGAGACATTCTAACCCCTCTTCTAGCAGAGCAGAAAAAACTGCTCTAACCTCAGACTGACTCAGCAAAAATACTACTTTATCTCTGTAGCACACTCAAACATTTGATATCAATATAACTAGGCTTGGCAGAATGCATTTTTAATATATATATGTTTTCAACAGATAATTCCTGTTTATTTTTAAGCATTTATTTTTATCCATTTAAATTTCCACAGTTGGGAGGAAGGGGGTGGGAGAGTGAGACAGAGAATTATTGAATGATTGTAGATGTTGAGATTCAAATAATTAAAACTTTATTGCCGTTAGCCACAAGTTAACAACATCATATGTCAAAATATATCAAGTCAGTATCCTTAAATCAAACCCTAATAAGTTAAGCATTGCTTGTCTGACTTTGCCTATCTGCAAATTTTGATTATTATCAAAGGAAATATTGATTCCTTGTGGGACTATTTCATAGGGCCAAAATCTCTTACGTGTCTCTTTCACTCTAAATAAATAAGTAAATCTCTCTAAACTCTCATACAGAAAACAAAGCAAAACCCTCATAAACACATATTCCATCCTCACATTTCGTATGGCCTCATAACGCTGCAATGAACACAAATATTCAAAGAATACAGCTTTACCTCTAATAATATAGGACAGAGAGAAGGATAGTAGAGTTCTGACTTAACAGGAACAAATGGTAGAAAAGTAGAAGCTGGAAACCTTCGAAATGGAAAACTAAAAGTCAGACCCAAATTTTAAAAACTATTTTTGCTGACTGATAAAGTTATGCCTTTAGAAATAAAAACTCTGATTGAACTCCTCTATAACTTCCTGATATATACCCCCTTGGGAAAGCACAGAACTGAAAGCTTTACAGGTTTTACCTGAGTAAGGCCTGCAGGAGTAAGACCCATAAATAAATCTCCAACTACAAATGGTTACCATGCTGATTTTTTTTTGATTATTTAGTAATGATTTATTACATCTCACTGGGAATTTACTTTCATGCTCCAATATAGCATTTTACCTTAATCTTTTCTATATCTCCTCTCTTTCCTTTCATCTCACCAAAATGACAGAAGCTCATCTATGCAGTTCACAGCCAATTCGTGACTTAGAGGAAGCTAACAAAAATAATAGCCTTGTGACTAGACAGCATATTTATAAAATGTGTATATGCAGATCAAACAAATTCACTAGAAATATAGATATCTTAGACCCCTAAGTATAACTAAGATAGCTAATGAGGCAAACTAATTGCTTACCGAGTAGAAAAAACATTTCTGGAGGCAAGTGATGCTTTTGCACATGATTAAATATGCCTATGCCAGTGCCCCTCTAAAATCCTGCCACTCATTCACAAACTATATCACAACAATCTAGAAGACTTTAAATGATGAGGTGAACAAACAGTACTTGCTCCTGTTCATTTTTTCATTACACATACCAAACAGGTGCTATTTCTTGCATCTGTTATCTGAGTTAATAACTGAACTGTCAATTCGCTTTCTCAGGGGCATTCTTTTTTATTTTTTATTTTTTCAACCAGTCCTAGAGCTATTACCATATGTATTCTTCTTCAAATGATTGCCCACATGGATTCCACTTCTGCTGTGAATGCGTCCTATTGGTTCTTTTGACTAGCAATGTTTCTTGGGACCATGCCTGCACCTGGATGCTCTCTCACACACACACGCACACCTCTATCCAAGGATATAAAGGGTGGAGCAGGTCCAACTATCCTTTGATTCCTTCTTACTGCCGTGTTTGCGAGAGAGAATCCTTGGCAGTATCCACTTCTCGTGCAAACTGTGCAACTCAAATCCTTTTTGTATATATAGTTAATATATTAGCATAGATAATATAGTTGTTGGTTTGTGTAATTCTGATTATTACTTTTTTTCTCTGTTGGCTGTAAAAAAACAGAACAACTTTGTTAGTGTTAGGAACTACCCCAACACTGGGATTTAGCCTCCATTACTGAAGCAAAGTCCTCATGCTTCAGAACATTTCCCTCTTGTGAATGCGACTATGCCACTGAAAAATGGGCCCTCAAAATGACTTTCGCTTTGAGGACAGGCATGTGCTCAATATATATTCTGTTTGTCTTTCCTTTCTGAAGAGGACTCAGACAGTCTCACCTTAAACTATTTCTCCTGGAATGCTCAATGAGAGCCTCATCAGATCTAGAGGAAAAAGGCTGTATCATGTTTCTTAAGCGGTGGGTTCTTCAAAAAGGAATTAGATAAGTCAATGGAGGATAGGTCCATCATTGGCTATTATGCAGGATGGACAGGGATGGTGTCCCTAGCCTTTATTTGCCAAAAGCTGGGAATGGGCAACAGGGGATGGATCATTTGATGATTACTTGGTCCGTTCATTCCCTCTGGGGCACCTGGCATTGGCCACTGTCTGAAGACAGGATACTGGACTAGACGGACCTTTGGTCTGACCCAGTATGGCTGTTCTTATGTCCTGATCCACTAGTGGGTCGCAGGAAAGTTCTAGATGTGTTGTGGCACCCAAAGCAAACATGTTTCTCTTAGCATTGTGAGGAGGAGAGGCCCAGAAAGCGGGTCTGGGTATGAAGAGCAAGCCTGCCCTGCACTTACCCTACACTGGCAGCTGTGTGGTTGTCAGAAGAGATTAGGCCCACTGGGCCAAACCTGAGTAGTGATGTGATCCTACATATGCCAGGTTGCAACATCTAGAGCAGGAAGCCGGGCACAGCTGACTGCAGTTATCCAAAATAAAGCCATTTCAAGAGGCCAAGCTATCTAAGCATGTAAGCATTATTCTTAACATTAAGCATGCTGAGTAGTCCCAATTTCTGGATTCTATATATGACAGGAGAAAAGCACATGCTAATAATTCTTAGCCTTATACTGTTTTGGTTGTTTAATATTTTTGCTAGAAATATTACAAACTACAGATACTACCGACATATTTTATTGAGTTTGTAAATCTCTGATGTTCCCATAAATACTGTAGAAAAGCACTTTCTTAATTTAAAGAATTCATTTATTTCTATTGCCATCTGGAATTCCAGAAGCAACTAGCAGAGCACTCCAAAATTGTAAAACTCTTGAGCAAAATATGGGCAAACTCTCAATGTCCTTCCTTCATCCATCATTTCCATCTTGTTTGAATTAGATGTTAGCCAGTTGTCTCTCATTCAAAGGATGACATTCACCCTCATAAAGAATATCCCCCGACCCCGGTCAAGACGAAGGCACACACATGGAAGGAAGCTTTCTGTATTCAGTCTGTTTTATGGACAAAAAGCTTGATCCACTGACCATTTAGGTTAATGGAAGGACTCTCATTGACTTCAGTTGTTGTTGGATCAGGCTCAAATGAAAGGTGTTTGTTGCTAGGGCTAAAACCTGCCTCTTTAAATTAGCATTAACTTTACTTTAATAAGAAGCAGAAGAAGATCAAAGTTGAACTAAATTCCTTTGGTGATAAATCTGTGCCATTAGCTGCATCTAAAATGGTGGTATGTGATGGCAATCCATAGTAACGCTTCCTTTTTCAGTTTAAAATTAAACTCTGAAAAATCAAATGCTATGAAGTCTTGCAAATATCTGACGGATTTCCACTCAGGAAAATATCTAAATAGAATACAGTATGTGTTGAACACATTTATGCCAGAAATCTTAGATATTCAAAGAGTAGATATAACAAGCTGTGGCAATCAAGAAATTAAGAAAAATATTGCAATGCTGTCAAGAGTAAGTGTAGACATTTTATACTTGCTAAACAAAAAGAAAGGCCTTACATTTAGAATAATTTGCTGACTCAACACTCAAGCAAAGCAGTAATTTAGATAGATGGTGATGTTTCCTCTACTATCCAACTTCTCTTCTGCTAAAAGAAAGCTAAATTTTAAAATCATTTATGTACAACAGGTGGTGAATAAAAGGATGGTTTGAGGGACTGAGCCTTCTGAAAAAAATCTGCCTGTGCACTTCCAAAGCCAGGATATGGATCCTGGGCTTAATTCCGGCCTCCTTCTGCTGTTTTGTGCTGCTCCATCTGCTGCAGAATAAAGAAGCCAGAGGCTGATTTTACTGACTATCTAGGAACTCCACTTGTGGCATAGGGCCAGCATAGCAGCTTTATGCCACTCAACTGCAAAGGTTGCACAAAGCCCCCCTCATCCCCAGTTCAGAATATCTGCCTGTATCTCCACCGCAGGTCAACCTAGTCAGAGTTAATCAAGCCTGGCCTGGAAAAACAAAAACAACTCACTCCTTGTAAAAATGCAAGGTAAAAACATCAGTTCCACATTTATTTAAGAGAAAAGGAACTATCCTTTTATTAGGAACCTTCTTTTGACATGTTTTATTTTTTAACTTTTTTAACTATTCATCTTTCAGTTCAGATGAATAATAAACCCTGATTTTATAACAAAACTAGGGCATTAGTAAATAAATTAGTAACAAATTACAATCAAAGCAAAAGACATGGATCTGAATGAAAGAATAATTTTGAATTAAAATATTTCTAGTATAAAATAAAATGTTTGGACCAGCTGGGAAAAATATGGACTCAAGGAGAGTAATAAATATACTTAAATTCATTGGGACCCAGTCACACTGTGATTATACACACACAACTTTCGTTGATTTCTTCTTGGTTCCAATTCAAGTCAATGTCTATTAAATGTATAAGGGCTTCAGGCATGACCCCCTTTATGCTATCAATAGAATCACATTGTGGGGCCCATTAAGACGGATTTGGCAAAGTATGCCTCACAAGCATGCTAATTAGCAATGTACAATTCTAGGAAGGCTTCCACAGAATCCTGTTGGTTGTCTTCACTACAGGGGGAAAAAAAAAATCTCTTTCAGAGATGTTAAAAGAGTAGTTAATGGTGACTGGCCTCACTTGTCCTTGTAATGATTTGTCACAGCCACACACCCACATTGTTTTTGGCAGAACCATTTTGGTATGCTCTTGAGACATCGATCCTGTTAAACTCTGTAGTATTTCTGGAAGCGAGTGCTCCTGGGAAATTTGAATATAGGTTGATTTGTTCTGGGGTGATTGATTGGAAGAACTGGCTAATTTGTGAAACACCTGGAGCAACTATTGGATTGCAGATGCATGGTGTTGCATGTGCATTACAAGTACCTAGTGTAACGCCGACAGACCCCGGTTGTTGGTGGGCAGGATCGAACCTGGGGCCTCTGGAGTTTAGCGCATGAGCCAAAAGCCTACCAGTTGCTAGCTAAGGCTGTAGCGCTGACTCAGTCTCTCCCTCTCTAATTGCCACTACATGGGACAGAACACCACACCCAGGAGGAGGTATGTGGGTTACATACTTCCCCTAGCTAAGGAAGCCACGTCTTGAGCTTCAGAGACTTTCCAGTTGAAATCTGGAAGAGCCCCAACTTGTAATGCTGACAGATCCCAGTTGTTGGCCGGCGGGGTCAAACCTGGCGCCTCTGGAGCTTAAAGCATGAGCCTCTACCGCATAAGCTAAAAGCTGACTGGCTGTTAGCTAAAGCTGTAAAGCAGATTCAATATCTTTAGTTGGCCTCGGTGCCACTAGATGGGGCAGAACACCACAGTGAGGAGGTGTGTGGGTTACACTGGTACAACAGGGTCATGACCTCTAGGACGGGTGCTAACAAAAGACAAATAAGTAATAATGAGCATGTTCTATTCATTGGAATCATGTTTACAGGTTATGCAGTATCATAACATGCTCTAACAGTTTGGGACTGGACTAAGAACGGCTAGCCTTGTGGACCAATTTTCAAAGCAATTCTTAGAAATCATTCATACTTATGAAAATGTTTCCCAAAATATTCTGCCAAGTCTGTGGTTTAGTGTAGGGGATACAAATTTAGTAAATGGATCTTTTTTGTTTAGGTCAGTAGAGCCCTGATAGGTTGCAGTAAAGACTATTTTAAAGTTTGGGAAGAGGTGTCCTCTCGTAGTGGATGAAATTCAATCCAGCATCCTCTGCACTATATAAACTCTGCAGTTGGGCTGTATAAATGGGCTGCGCTGTGGCCTAATATACAGCCTTCTGCATCCTGAATTCAACTGTGTTACCATTGAGGCTAGTTCCAAATGGTTCAGCACAAATGGGATTTTTGGGGCTCAAGCCATGCCACCTATGATTATATAATCTAGGGTTGTCAAACCCCCGACACACCCTAGAAAGTGCAATCACTATTCTAGTCCATACCCTGGGGATATCAGCAATGGAGGAGCTATATTGTAGCCTGGAGCCCTTTGCATGTTGGGGACTGAATGCCATACTTTCTGCTCCCATTTAGTTCCCTAAACAGTTACACAGACTTCTTGTGGGGAGGTGTAAATTCCACCCCATATGGCAGGGGTGGCCAACCTGTGGCTCTGGAACCACATGCAGCTCTTCAGAAGTTAAATGCAGCTCCTTGTATAAACACTGACTCTGGGGCTGGAACTACAGGCGCCAACTTTCCAATGTGCCGGTGGGTTCTCACTGCTCAACCTCTGGCTCTGCCACAGGTCCTACCCCCACTCTACCCTTTCCCTGAGCCTGCTGTGCCCTCACTCCTCCCGTTCCCCCCGCAGAGCTTCCTGCACACCACAAAACAGCTGATTGGGAGGTGTGAAGGGAGGTGGGTGCTGACTGGAGGGGCTGCCCGTGGGTGGGAGGTACTGAGAGCGTGGTGGAGAGATGATGGGGGGCTGCTGACGTATTACTGTGGCTGTTTGGCAATATACATCAGTAAATTCTGGTTCCTTTTCACGCTCAGGTTGGCCACCCCTGCCACGTGGGGTCTTCATGGCAGTCAATTCAGAGTTGTGTTACTGCAGTGCAGAAAATAAGCACTGTACCCTTCTGCTTAGACTGTAAATGGCATGGGACAAATTTTACTCTCACACACATTGTGTAATCCTGATGAAGCAATGTGGTTTTAGATCAGGCCTGCACAACATGCGGCCCAGGGGCCACATGCGGCCCGCATGGGCTCACTGTGCGGCCCGCGTGGGGTTAGTAGGGGTGGGGCAAGCCAAGCGGTGGGGTGGGGGGACGTGGATGGGGGCGGGGCGAGGGCAGGGCTTTTCGGCCCACAGGTGTTTTTTTTGCTGTAATATGACCCTTGCTGCTTTCCGAGTTGTGCAGGCCTGTTTTAGATTATCTAAACCACATTTTTGTACTTTATATTAACATATTGTTCCATCCATTAGAGTTATCTTCTTCATAAAGCCATGCCTTTTGTACTAACAGTATTTATTCCACTCCAGCCAACATCATTCAGTTGTGTCACAAATGCTAACTTATATTTTCTGAAGAAATGTGATTTCATGAGAGTAAATGGGAATTAATATCTAAGGAAAAGCTTAAAGGGAAAAATCAAGGTCTAACAAATGAAAGGAAGAGGTAGTACTTAGAAGCCCAACTAAACAAGGTTTCGAGCAAGGTTAGTGCTGGTAAAGGAAACCTGCCCCTGCAAAACTGCAGACAACAGAGATGGTTTCCATTCTTATGATGTTAAATGTGATGAATAATTACATGCATAATTTTTCACAATACACATAACTAGCAGAACTAACACAATTACTGAAGTAATCACATTAATATTGCATAATTAAAAGGAAAATTGACACCCTAAAATACAGTTAAAAATTGATGTATTACTTCAATTTGAATTCTGACTACATGCGGCACTCCTACTGTTAAAAGCTAAGGAACAGTTGTCTGTTTTCAGTCTGTTTAAAGAATATTAATCTAAAAGAACGGGTATTGACCTATTTTAGAAAAAAAATAAGATAATGAATAGTAAAGAAAATTAATCTCTTGAAACGGGTCATTATTCAACTTTGATTGATTTTCCTGGTTAGATATTATGAAATTAATAAATGTTTCAATAATGTTATCCAAGTACTCAAAATAATGTATTTTAATGATTCAGGATTATATTCTTGACGAATATACTTGCTAATACTCTGAAAATGCAGAACGTTATTGCAAACACCACAAATCTTAACTGTAGTAAGGTTTGCATTTTGTCATTTATAAATTGTTGTAATTGATAAATGATGCAAAACATCAGGATCCTTTAATTTCTATACCTCCACCCTGCACCTAACTTTATTAGCATTTCATTCTAAAACTCAGGGTCCAGGATTTGTAATTCACCCACAAACATTCATTCGGAAGCGAAGCTTCAGCCACACACTCGGGCCTGCGGCGGGTATCGCCGAGCGCTACCCGCCGCTCGGGCTAAGATGGGAAGTGGCCGTGGGGGCGGGGCCGAGGGCCGAGCTCTCCTTTTGGGGGCGGGGCCGCAGCTGCCGTTGGGCCGGACGGGAGGCTGGGCGCGGGAGTTTTGAACGCCGGGGCGGGCGGCTAGAGATGCGGCGCTGCCGGGGACCCTGGGCCGCCTGCCCGGAGCAGGGGGAGCCGGTGAGCAGCTTCCTCCCCACCCCCCGTGCGTGGAGCCTGACGAGCCGGGGGAGGGAGTCAGGGCCGGAGCTGGTAGGGACCGTGCGCTTACGGACTGAGCATGCTCAGTAAGGTCAGCTGAAGCCCCCGTCCTGGGGCTCACAGGCTGCTCTTTACGGGGGTATAATGTGTGCGGGGGCCGACTGGCTACGAGGGAGGGGGGCTGAGGGGCACAGTCGGGGCCGGGGGCAGGGGCGCTGCCAGATGGAGCTCCAGGGGAGCCCCCGCCGGGATTGCGAGGGGCCCAGGGGGAGCCACCCAGCCGGGCTCAGCCTTTCGCAGGGCTGCAAAAAATAGGGCGGGGCGGGGAGGGGGACAGCGGGGCTTTCACCCCCCCCCCCCCCCTCCCCGGCAGGACGGTGCCGCTCAGCTCCCGCTTCCCGGGGCTGTGCGCTTAGAGGCGTGGTGCCTCCCAGTGCCTAGACACAGCAGCGCTTCCCCTTGTGGGCTGAGACACTGCGCTGGTAGAGCAGACTTGATTCAATGAAATATTTCATATGCACCCCCCCCCAAATTATAATTGTTATATTTATTTTACTGTTTTAAAAGAATTCTTTATTCGCTTATGTCTGCAGAAAGCCTCATAGCCCTTTACACATTTGTCTCAGCTGCCTTTTTCTTGTAATCTATTGTAAATGTAGTTTGGTCCTTTAAATTATTTATTTTTAAAAATGTCCTCAGCACTTAGAATGATAGCACTCAGGGAGAGCAAAATTCAGACAAGTGTACCCCCATCCATCACAATTTATAACCCCTGGCCGGATTAAGGCATAAACCATTTAACCTACAGTTTAGACCCTTGCAATATGAGGGGCTTCTAAAAAAAGAAAAATAAACAGACTCCATTTCAAATGTTTTCAAGATCAATTGATAAGTAAAGGAGATGGGGTGGGGGAAAGAAGATTCTCTCTAAATATAGACATTTTCATTCAAATATGACAAAAATATACACATCTGGCTATACAAATACTCTTGCCATGCCCTTACCCTTCATTACTTGTTCATTATTGACAGGCAGGAGGCTAGGGATGAGAAAAATTGATAATTGCACTTATAAAATTAGTACTTCTATGAGTAAGTCTGCTGTAAGTCTCCTAAGGCAGTGTGTTGTTGGCCAGCTGCTACTTGTAAAAGTATGACTGTGCTTTCATAATTTATTTAAATAAATAATCTCAGGGCTGATAGAATCAGGGAAGAATGTGAAGTCAGAGACAGCAGTGTAGTGAAGCAATCCCGCCAAGCTCACACTTGTATGAGACTCGTCCTAGGAGTGATGTCATTTATAGTGTCCTCCTTGGCTGGTAAAAGCCAGAAGGCTGCTATCTTTTGTTTACGGTCCAGCACGCTCAGTCGTATAGGGCCTTCACTCCTGTTTTTCTTATTTTCTTAAGTGTTAGTGTATTCTTTCTTCTTTTGATCTGTACATACATACCATTGTGTATTTTAATCCGCACTCCATTTTCTGCTTCGTGTGCTATCCATACTTCACATGGTTGAGTTTGCAGGTGATTGTCTTGTGGACTTGGGTCGAGTGGATCTTGAGGAGGATAAATTTGTGTTGGCTTCCCTCCATTGGTTTTGGGAACCTTTGCAGTAAATATCAGAGAGTGCTGACAAAAGGATGTATATAGGATTTTGAGAGAAGTGAAGGAAGATACATGTGTGTGTATGTGTGTATATATATATATATTCTGAGAACTTGGTGAGCAAGTTATTTCACACTATGTGCATATAAGATTTATAGGTTATTAAAGCTTATAATATTCATTATATTTGCTTGAATGCACTTAGGCTAGTTTTTCTCACTTTCTGAATGCCATTTCTAGAGATTACCACAAAGAGAGATGTCATCTTTTCTCGCAGAAGTTCTAAGCAATCTGCCCTAAGTATTCTGTGCATTGAAACTCTGTAGTTTATCATTTGAGGACATCATCAATGATTTTGCTCTCCAAAAATCACGAAAGAAAGTGTTTTAAATTTCAACATTAAAATTAATGTAATGTGCAGACAGACATACTGCAGATTTGTACTGCTTCCATTAAGTAAGCCCGACTGTGTAACTGTAACTGCTTTTGTGTTGCTGTTGCTATAAAGGTTTCATATCTACTAATTAAGAAATCATAGACAAAAATGTGTTAATCTGAAACTATTTTATAATGCAAACAGGCATATTGCAAGATGTATTCTATTTTTACAACTTTGTCTGTTGTATATATGCAAATATAAAGCTTTTGTGTTAATATATTCAATTTCCTTTATGCAAAAATAATAAGTTATATTTCTTATGGTATGGGGCCTCTTACACTTGACATAGCTTGGGGCCTCAGAATGTCATAATCTGGCCCTGCTGGACAGGACAGGAAAGGTGACATTGTGACAAGGCTGGGAAAGATAATGCCATTTGATGTCAATAACTGCTGCTGGTAGCAAATTGTGATGATATCAGTTTGTAACAAACTAGTGCAGCCTCCCGGGCGGGGTTGGACTGATCATAGGGTCCTGTCCTGGTCCTGTCCCCTTCTGCTCTTGTAACTTGCCTGTCTGGCGGGAGGCCACAGTCCTGCGCTTGTCTCTCACCCAGTCTGTGCTGCTTGGGAGGTGGCTGGGGTCCTTCAGTCCTTGGCAGGAGGGATGGGGTGGGCGTGGTTTCTGGATTTTGCCCCTGCTCAGCCCAAGCAAGCCACTCTGCAGTGCTGGACTGTTAATACCCTCACTGTGGTCACTGGCTGGGTCTGACTACCTTCGCATGCAGGTGTCTCCTCAGTGCCCACCTTGGCCTTCCTAGCCCTACAAAGGTGATGGCTTTAAAATACTGCAACTGCCAGAATCTCCAAACTAGGAGTAATTCTCCCAGATCTTCAGGACAGGGACTGTCTGCTGCTCTGTACAGCACCTAGCACAATGGGGCTTTGACCTTGGGTGGACCCCGGGTAATACTGAAATAAACATGATAATAATAGGAGACAGAACTGTGACATTGGCTTAACTTTTTCCGTCTGAGAACTATGGCCCTGTCTCATTAAAAATTAAATGCGTGGGTCTTATCCCCAATGATCTACAACAGTGGTCTTCAAAGTGGGGTGTGCGAGACCCTGGTTCCGCTGCCAATCCCGCCTGGGAGACTGCCGAATAGACTGGCAGTCTACTTTTGTCCTGCCAAAAGGCTGCCACAGAAAGCAGAAACTTTCAATTCGGTGGCATTCTGGTGGACATACCCAGGGGGCCGTGAGTGGATGCCGGATCGCAGGAAGGGGCTGCGGACAGAAATCTTTGAAGAATGCTGATCTACAACATAGTGTTAACCAAACATCAATGAATGACATTAGCCAGCGTACTGTTCCCTAAGCCATCTAGCCCCATACCAAGCTATGATAGTTGTCCTTGTTGACAGTCTCCACAGTGAGACCAATGTTTGTGCATTGAGACAGGCCAACAGGCCACTGGTGTGCTAAGACCACAGCCTCTGATGCTGACCAATGTTGTCTCATTGTTCCTTGTGTCCCCTGTTAGTCTATCAGTATCCATCTGTTGTCTCTTGTATTATACGTTGTTTGCAGTTTTGTAGATGTATTGGTCCTAGGATTACCCACTTCATTTGAAATGATTTCGTGCAACATGTGTTAACCCTTATGCTTAACAATTTGTCCTACTTTGTATTTAAATGTAATGCTCTGGTTACCTTTCCCAGACCTCAAGAAGAGATCTGTGAAGCTCAAAAGCCTATCTCTTCCACCAATAGAAATTGGTCTCAATAGAAGATATTACCTCACCCACTTTGTCTCTCTCACTTAGGTTGTAAGATCTTTGGGGCAGAGGATTCCTTTGTGTGACTGTTCAGCAGTTAGTGCATTGGGGCTCTGGTCCATGACTAGGACTCCTAAATAATAATAGTGGTAACAAATGTCTTCATTCTCAGACATCTTCATTCCGTGACAAAGATGAAACACTGATGGAATGATGCAGGGCCCCTTTCTCATGTAGCGACTTTTGTGCTTTACCTGTGTTGATGGATGCATATGTGACTTTGGTTTCCCATGCTAAAATTTAAATCCACTTAAAATCAAGATAACTTCAAATTAGCAATGTTTTAAAAGGAATTAATTGATACTTATGACAAAAAATAACTTATTCATGACAATTTACTTAATCTATTCAGCCATATTTGAATTAAGTCAAATTCAATTGCTTAATATTTACTTGGGTAAGAGGTGCAGGTGTTTCTGTTTGTTGTTCTGTGCATTAATTCATAATCTTAAATTTATTCTCATCAGAATTCAACACCTGTACACATGGTCAACGTTATTGAAATCAGCAAAGTTAACGTTGGGGACACTAGTGGATATAAGGCTTAGCAACTGATGACATTTTAAAGTACCGTCCCAATGAAATCAATGGGATTACTCATGCTATTAATATTAAGCATGTGTGTAAGTGTTTGCAGAATTGGGACCTTTGATTACACACTAGTTGTGGCTGGGACCACCTTTTTTTAAACACACACGCATAATACCTAGCAGAATCAAGTCCTAAGGGAGTACTACAGCAATATTACCACAATAACAAAAATTATATAGCAATATCTGTTTTATAACTCTGTAAAGGGATATACTTTGAATTTCAGAGCACGCTGCAAGATGTACGCTATTTGTGTGGGTGGCCACTGTGGGTGGGTTTTGATAAGGCCTGAAAATGTGGAGACGGAGAGGAGTTTAATTTTATTTTTGTAAATTATGGCAGGGTGTGCGTATAGAGCAAAAATTGACAACCTTGGCACGTAGCCCCCAGGGTAAGCACCCTTGGCAGGCCGGGCCAGTTCGTTTACCTGCTGCGTCTGCAGATTCAGCTGATCATGGCTCCCACTAGCCGTGGTTCGCTGCTCTGGTCCAATGGGGGCTTCGGGAAGCGGCATGATGCTGGTGTCCCTCATTTTTGAACATAAATCTAAATACAGTAAACATCAGTTTGCTGTTGGAGCTAAACCTCAGTACTTTTATGAGTTGCAAACACGCAGGAATCCCATTTTTCAAATACTATGTACTTCAAGAATTTTCCCAGATGGAGAGGCAGTCTGATCTAATGCTAGGTCACAGGACTTGGCATCAAGAAGCTTGGGTTTTATTGTCCGTTGTGCCCTTTATTTGATTTGTCTCTCATTTTTCCCATCTGTAAAATGGGGCTCATACTTTTACCCACTTCTAAAGTGCTTTGTGAGAGATAAATGAAAAATACTATGTAGGTGCAAGGTACTATTCTTTGACCACTAAGATGCTCTGCATGGAGGAAGCAAAAGGGTAATCAGAACATGGTAATCATGACTTTTTTTTAAGAGCCATGATGTTGCATTTTGTCATGATAGAAACATTTAGCCCTTCGGTGCAATAGCTTCACAGCGAGAAAGTTCTCTGAAAGAAATTACTGCAGTGCTATCATCTAGATTAAACATGTTTTATTATTTTATTGCAAAATTCATGGAAGAGATATGCTAAAGTATATGAAAGGCCATTGCAATGAACTGCATGCATTTTTGAAAATTTGCTTCTAAATTATGGAACATATGAATTGTTAATAAATGATTTACTGATGTAAACAGCACTTGTGCTCTAGCTTAGACCAAAAGTTGAAATACCAAGAACCCATCTATTTACAGTATAGAATATATAGTAGCTATTTTGGCATTGATGCTATTTTGTCCACTAAAAGCTTAGTAAATTAACTTATCCATTCTAACTGATTTCTATGGCTTTTTTCCAGGAATAATTATAAATGTAACATTTAAAAGTCTTTCTCACAATGAAGGAGAAAAAGCCCATTGCTTTAGCCCTGGAATGCGCTAAGAATGTTGTGATAGCAATTCTTTAGCTAAGAGTGAATTGGGCGTTCTTTATAAATCTAGTCGATTTGACGTTTTATAATCCATAGCTGCTTTTGTTTTGGTGAGACTCCATGGCCCCATCAACACCGGGAAACTTTCTAGAATTTTGCACCAAAAGTAGGAATGTTAAGAAACTACTAACTGGGATAAGGCCCTGAGAACTTGTGGCATCTTAAGAGAAACCTGCTTTGAGAAGAGTTAGGTCTTGTCTACAAGGAGAAGCTATTCTGAAATAAGCGAGGGTGTGAATTTAAAGTGCAGTAGTTATGCTGTAATAGCTTCCTAAATGGATATTTCTGCATTAAATGCCTGTGTAAAGTTTAGTTTAATTCCCTTGGAAAGTGGATTAAGCCAAACCTCACACAAGGACTCTTAGGGCTTGCCTACACTGGCACTTTGTACCACAATAAAGCCAGAGCTCTCTACCTTACTCCCTGTCCACACTGGTAAGACACATAGAGTGCTCTGACTCCCTGGCTGGAGTGCTCCTGGAACTCCACCTCCTCGAGAGGATTAACAGTTGTTGCATATTGGGTGAGATGCTTCAGCATCAGTGTGGACGAGGAGTTATGTTACTGCGCTCTGAGCTCTGGAAACGCCCCATAATCCCCTTAAGCAAAGTGGTCTCTCTTCCCTTTGTTGTGAAATCGCTGCAGGAATGTGGAAGTGCCTTTTCAGAGCTCCATTTCAGACAGCAGCTGCTTATCTGCTATGGGGCAAAGCAAATATTTACTGCATGAGTGAGGGAGAGATAGGGGAGCTAAGGGGATCTGAACTTACAAGATAGCGTGCTGACAGGCTCTCAGCACTCCAAAAACGCACTCTCTCAGCCCGCATGCACACAACACACTCCACCCTACTCCCCTCATTTGAAAAGCATGTTGCAGCCACTTGAACGCTGGGATAGCTGCCCATAATGAACCACTCCCAGTGCTGCTGTAAATGCTGCAGATTTGGTCACACCAAGGCACTTGCTGCTGTCAGTATGGACAGACTGGAGTGCTTTCCCTACTGTGCTTTCCGAAGACTGGTTTAACCCAAAGCGCTCTATAGCTGCAAGTGTAGCCAAGCCCTTAGCTTCCCTTTGGACACTTATTTCACACTATTGCAGACTACCCATTGTGGGGTAGTTCCCCCTATAGACAATCCTTTTGAATAGAGTGCTTAAAATGGCAGGGACTCTCTGGAGCCCTGTCATGCTATTGCTACCAGTGATATAACTGAATTAGTTAAATTAACAGTTGAGGAAACTAGCTGGCATAAAAAGACTAATGTATTGGTAAACTCAGCCTTTGATAAAATGATGGTCTGCCAGTCCTCTCAATGGCATGCTATTACATTCAGAGAGAAGCTCTAAGATTTAGAAAAGATCAAGCAATCCTTTGCTGATACAAGGAACCCAAGTGATTCCCAAATTAGAACACTAAATCACTTCTCTAATCAATTAGTTGCCTCTCTTTAGTCATCCTGTTATCTAGGGCTACTCTAAAAACATGGTGAATGCTTGCGCTTTGCCTGCTCTACAGTTACAGTACATTGAAGCTGGCAATGATAGGAAATTCTTGGGCAAAAACACAGTAGCGTGGGGATGTATGTAAGTAATATACGACTATTCCACTCATGGGGAAGATCCCAAGTTCAACTGAACGTGAGGAGCACTTCCAACCAGCATGCTTGCTTTTAAAACTAGATATTGTGAGAGGGGCCAAGTGCCTTTTGTGAACATTGGAATGAAGCACTGCATAGCATAAGCAATTACCACAACTGTTCTGAGTCCTGAATACCCTATTATAAACATTTTTTTCAGCAGAATTTGCCTCAAAATATCTTATCAGTTTCTGTCTTTCCCTCTGCCCATCTTCACTGACTTTCCCAAGCAGACATAAGTTCAGGGCATTCTACAACAGGGATTGGAAAACCCACTTGCTGAGAGAAGGAGAAATTTTGCCTGAGTAAGTGGACTGACTGGTTGGGAAGCTACTGACTCTTTAGAGCAGGACAGGAAAGGAGTATAGTGGTCTGTGCACCACTGCTTTTTTAATGGGATTGGAGATGGAGGAAAGGAGTAATGGGGAGGTGGGAGATAGACTCTGAGCTGCTGGTCCCTTTAAAAATAGGGAAAGTGGGTCTTCTGGAGTATAGAGATATGAGACGACCACCAGCTAGAAGACTGAGAGCCTTCTGTACAGCAGGGAAAGCAACAAAAGAGCTCAAAAAAAATAAAAATGGAGCATAGTAGTGGTTGCTCCGCAAGTTTACCCTACATTACATGTTTGTTTCCTGAATTAGAAGGCATCTGGGAGGAGGCCCTTCCCCATTTCAGCTGATGTTCTTGGCCAGAAGTAAGAGTTCTGGGGCTCATCCTCCTCTATCCTGGCCATTTTTACTTCCACTAGCTGGAGGGCAGTACACTCTGGTGCTTCCTACTTCTCTTTCTCTCCCATGTGTGAGAGAGAGAGCTGGACAGAGGGAGATCATGAGTGGGAGGAGATGGTAATGAATGTGGGATATGGAATGAATTGGGGAGGAGAATAGCAAATGATGAAGAGGATAGAGTAAAGAGAAGGGAATGGGAGAAACCTGCTTTTTTAACCCTGCATTGAAGATGGGCTGTTGTCTAATTTGCTGAAAAAGGAAATTTCTCCAAACTGTAGCGTTGTGAGAAGCAGATGGTGCACCCTTTAATTCTGCCTTCTTGAGGGGAATCCATTGCTTGCTGTCAGGACCTGGCATCTTAAGGTTTTTAGTCTTTTAAACAAGACAAGTTAATTGTACAACAAAACCTCAATTACTTGCTGACATAGTTTGTTATTCCACAGAGCACCAGGCAGTTGCTTCTAGTGCAAACACACTCAATACACTCAATACAAACCTCAGTATACTCAATACAAACCTGTCCCATTGCTTCATAGTCCTGAAGTAATTGTGCCCTCACCATTGATTGAGATCAAGACACACTGCTGTAACCCAGTGATACTCACAGCCCAGTGGTTCATGAGCAAAATTAGCAGTCAAACATTACCCAAAAGAGCTACAGTAATGTTCAGTTGATTGTTTCATTTACTATATATATTTTCCCTCACAGCAAAATGGCTGGCCAAGAATTATTATTTTGTCAGTGACAATTGGTTAATAACATAGTAAAAACATCCTGATTGGATAATACAGTTATTAAATCAGAGTCTCATTATCATGTGCTGAAAAGAGTTGCAGGAGACGCATTAAAGAGCTGCTTGCAGCTTGCGAGCCTCAATCTGAGCATTGCTGCTCTAACCTGAAGCACGATACAATCTCACTGTGATAGCAAATTGATAGCCTATACAACCAGTAACTGAAAGAAAAAGGAACTGTGATGGTCTGTAGCAGTTGGAGTGAAGAAAGAGACCTGATTCTGATCAGTGCTGCTTTTTACAAACAGCCATCTCCTGACCAGTGCTCCTAACCACTAGCACTGGCATTATCTAGGGGTAGCCTATTTAATGAGAGGACTGGCTGAGGAGCGCCAACTGCAAATGGCAATCTGCTGTGTGTTACACACCCTCCTGTTTCCTTGCTCCCCAGCATAGTGCTAGCTGTGAGACCTGGCTTCCTTTAACATTAATGCTCCTCTATATTAATATGAATTGTTGACAGATTTTTAATTTGCCAACCAACATGATATAGTGCAAGTACCCCTCGCAGATTTTCATTTTTTTTGGAAGGTAATATAAAATTCATATTTCCCACAAGATCTTAAATATAATGCACAGATATTTCCCCACCTCCCAAAATAGCAAGGTAATATATTTCATGCTGTATTTCAGTGGTAAGTGAGATATTTTATAATATATATGTAGCTTCCTTCTGGAGAAAAAGTGCTTTATAAATATTAATTCATCTGTCAGAGAGAATGAACTTTTTGTAGGTTACTCTTTAAACTATTACAAGCTAGTTGAAGTCTGATTTTTAGTTTACTTTAATAAGCATTAAATTCAGATCCTATTTAAACAAAGGACAAAGTCAAAGAACTAAAAAAGAGCCACTGTGGCTTAAAAACCATGTAAAAGAAGCAGTGAGGGATAAAAAGGCATCTTTTAAAAAGTGGAAGTCAAATCCTAATGAGGTAACTAGAGAGGAGCATAAACACTGCCAAATTAAGTGTAAAAATGTAATAAGAAAAGCCAAAATGGAATTTGAAGAACAGCTAGCCAGAAACTCAAACGGTAATAATAAAATGTTTTTTAAATACGTCAGAAGCAGGAAGCCTGCTAAACAACCAGTGGGGTCCCTGGATGATAGAGATATGAAAGGAGCACTTAAAGATGATGAAGTCATTGCGGAGAAACTGAATGAATTTTTTGCTTTGGTCTTCACGGCTGAGGACATTAGGGAGATTCCCAAACCTGAGCCGTCTTTTGTAGGTGACAAATCTGAGGAATTATCACAGATTAAAGTGTCACTAGAGGAGGTCTTGGAACTAATCGATAAACTTAACTGTAACAAGTCACCGGGACCAGATGGCATTCATCCAAAAGTTCTGAAAGAACTCAAATGTGAAATTGTGGAACTATTAACTAGGGTTTGTAACCTGTCCTTTAAATCGGCTTCTGTACCCAATGACTGGAAGATAGCCAATGTAACGCCTATATTTAAAAAGGGCTCTAGAGGTGATCCCAGCAACCACAGACCGGTAAGTTTAACGTCCGTACCAGGCAAATTAGTTGAAACAATAGTAAAGAATAAAATTGTCAGGCACATAGAAGAACATAAATTGTTGGGCAAAAGTCAGCATGGTTTCTGTAAAGGGAAATCATGTCTTACTAATCTATTAAAGTTCTTTGAAGGGGTCAACAAACATGTGGACAAGGGGGATCCAGTGGACATAGTGTACTTAGATTTCCAGAAAGCCTTTGACAAGGTCCCTCACCAAAGGCTCTTACGTAAATTAAGTTGCCATGGGATAAGAGGGAAGATCCTTTCATGGACTGAGAACTGGTTAAAAGACAGGGAACAAAGGGTAGGAATAAATGGTAAATTTTCAGAATGGAGAGGGGTAACAAGTGGTGTTCCCCAAGGGTCAGTCCTAGGACCAATTCTATTCAACTTATTCATCAATGATTTGGAGGAAGGGTTAAACAGTGAGGTGGCAAAGTTTGCAGATGATACTAAACTGCTCAAAATAGTTAAGACCCAAGCAGACTGTGAAGAACTTCAAAAAGATCTCACAAAACTAAGTGATTGGCCAACAAAATGGCAAATGAAATTTAATGTGGATAAATGTAAAGTAATGCACACTGGAAAAAATAACCCCAACTGTATGTACAATATGATGGGGGCTAATTTAGCTACAACTATTCAGGAAAAAGATCTTGGAGTCATCGTGGATAGTTCTCTGAAGATGTCCATGCAGTGTGCAGCGGCGGTCAAAAAAGCAAACGGGATGTTAGGAATCATTAACGAAGGGATAGAGAATAAGACGAAGATGATCTTATTGCCCTTATACAAATCCATGGTGCGCCCACATCTTGAATACTGTGTACAAATGTGGTCTCCTCATCTCAAAAAGGATATAATGGCATTAGAAAAGGTTCAGAGAAGGGCAACTAAAATGATTAGGGGATTGGAATGAGTCCCATATGAGGAGAGATTAAAGAGGCTAGGACTTTTTAGCTTGGAAAAGAGGAGACTAAGGGGGGATATGATAGAGGTATATAAAATTATGAGTGGCGTGGAGAAAGTGAATAAGGAAAAGTTATTTACTTGTTCCCATAATAGAAGAACTAGGGGCCACCCATTGAAATTAGTGGGCAGCAGGTTTAAAACAAATAAAAGGAAGTTCTTCACATAGCGCACAGTCAACCTGTGGAACTCTTTGCCTGAGGAGGCTGTGAAAGCTAGGACTATAACAGGGTTTAAAAGAGAACTGGATAAATTCATGGAGGTTAAGTCCATTAATGGCTATTAGCCAGGCTGGGTAAGGAATGGTGTCCCTAGCCTCTGTCTGTCAGAGGGGGGTGATGGATGGCAGGAGAGAGATGGCAGGAGAGAGATCACTTGATCTTACCTGTTAGGTTCACTCACTCTGGGGCATCTGGCATTGGCCACTGTCAGTAGACAGGATACTGGGCTAGATGGACCTTTGGTGTGACCCAGTACGGCCTTTCTTATGTTCTTATGATAGTAGCATCCTGCAGTGTACCTTTTTACATATTTAGGTGTATTTGAATTCTTTAACTACATTTACTAAAGAGTGGATGTCACTATTGATTATATCCCCTTCACGATGACCAAAGACTGATAACTAAAATGTATTTTTTTATTTCAAATCTTTCCCATCTCTTTCAGTTGTACTGTGTTCCCCTTAATACACGCATGCTCCACCGAAAAACATTTATTTAAATGAAATGTTTAAAAGTTTTATACTCTAAGCATTGTTTAATTAGGCATCACAACCCCACCTATTATTTTACAAATGGGGTGACTGAAACATGTGTGTTAAGTGATGTTCAGGTCATAAAGTGAGTCAATGTCAGCACCTGAATTAGAGCTAACCCTAATCTGCTGGTTGAAGGCATCATCCAGTATGCACCAGTTCATTCCAGTATTCTCTATTATATATGAGAAAAGGATACTCATTTCAAATAATGAAGTAGTTTTACTGACTAGTGATTAAAGACCTAGGATACCACACATTTTTGATGATATAGTAAATACTTAGTTCTAAAAAATACTTAATATAATTTCTGTACTGTTATTAATTGGATTTTATTGAATTTCTACAATGTTTGTTCTCTTGACAGTTTTGTTTGTTTCTTGATATCTAGGAATGCAGCATTCAAGAAAAGATTGACTTTGAAATCCGCATGCGAGAGGGAATCTGTAAACTGCTTGTAGTGAGCACCCAAAAAGACCAGGTGCTCCATGCAGTTAAAAACCTGATGGTTTGCAATGCTCGCATACTTGCCTACAAGACAGAACTACAGAAACAAAAGGAGGAGCCAGTCACATACAGAACAGAAGGATGGTCAGTAACAATCTGGAGTGTTTGTTACAAATAGAGAATTCAATGGCAAGCTCTAGGTTGTGATTTTAAAAAATAAAATAAAATTGTTTAGGTAATTGTTAGAGTTGTATCAGAAGGCTTACCCAGAAAATTGGATCCAATATTGGCTTGCCCCTCCCAACTCCCTCCCCTCCCAAAAAAACAACAAACCCCAGACAAAACAAAAACTCACAGCAACTTAATCTTTGCATTGTACTGGAGCACTAAATCTGCATTTCATAACCTCATTTCAAGCTACTCGGTTTGGTATTTTAGAAAATGTAAATTGAGGTAATTTGTTCTCTACTAAACATAATATGGCTATTGTCCATTAGTGTTCAAGATGTAAGTGTGGGATATCCTGATGAGCATGTGGTGTACAAGAGAAGTTTTCACTTAACATGTGCAGAGATATCAGGTTAGGTGTGTGAAGGAACAAAGCATGGAAAAGGGTAAGGCTCTCTTTATGGGTAGGGCTCTACTTGAATTTCAGGATGATTGTCAAAAAACTGCAGATGAGTTGCGGACAGGTCATGGAAAATTGCAGAAAAGTAATAATGGACCTTTATTATTTGCAGTTATAAAGTCCATTATTAGTTTTCTGCGATATTCCACTGTTGGCCACCTGGGGATAAGAGCGTCGTCTCCCACTGTCAGCCACCTGGGGCTAAGAGTTGGGGCCTGGGGCAGACCGTGGAAATATGGGGCTGACAGCAAGGGCTCCTGCTCTCCGTCCTGGGGTGGCTGGGGCTCCCACTGTCAGCTCCACACACAGCAGGGCTTCTGCTGCCAAAATTGCAGTAGAAGACTAATATTGTGGAATCCTCAATATTGCAAGCTAAGAAGGGCCTTATGACTAGCATATCTTTGTTTTTAGTTTTCAATCTTTTACTCTTTCTAAATGTACTTAAATGATCGACTGTATACAGTGGTTAATTGGTACCCTCTACTGGCCATTTTAGTTAACTACATCATAGTAATCCAAATACACAATTCTTTACAAACATGAAGACGAAAGCTTGGTTGAAAATATTCCCGAATTATAACTCCTGAGTAAGTTAAAGCATAACCACCTACTTGTATAATGTTGCTCTGCAAAAGGGAATAGAACTTGTATGCAAAGAGTTGCCATTCCTTTCAGATTATCATTTTAATGAAGTATTATGTAGCAATTCAGTGCAGAAACTCTTCAAGCATATATGTGCTTAGTCCTAATGAACTGTATCCACAGCAACAAACTTCTAACATTTTGCATCTAGAAATATTGCCTTTTGGGGGGAAATCTAGATAATTTTATTTTGTGGCCAGATTAACCCTGATGATTAAAGCTAATTTTTAAAATTATTGCATATGTATATAACCACAGTACATTTTATGGCATCATCAAACTTTTATATTGCTTTTTCGTAATAAGTTAAAGACTTGTATGATATTACCTCTTCTTTCTCCATCACCAAAAGCATAAAGAGAAAATATTTATGCTGATTCTTAGATTTGAAGGCTTTCGATACCATTGAGCACAAGGTAGTGGTTAGGGTGGATAAATACCTATGATTTAAAAACATGAAATAAAAAAATTGGATTTTTGTATTTAAATTAGATGTTATTGATACTTACTTATTTTTTTAAAAAAGAAACTGTTTAAAATGAAATTTGAATTTAATACATAAAATTGTAAGGTCTAAGCTTATTACAATCTCTTAAAGTATGCTGATTCCATGAGCCTCTATCAAAAAACATGAGTTAAAGGCTGCTTTTCTATATAAAGAGAGAGATTTTCCCCCCTAATTCTAGATTTTGAGGTCAAGCGTTATAAATATGGCGCAGTATATCAGTCTAACTTAAGAGATTTTCTTATTGTCAAGAGACTTAGGCAAGTAGGAACTTAAGCTTTGATCATTTTCATTTAGGAAAATTTAAAAATTTTCCCCAACTCACCTTCAAATAATCAGTTAAATTTGCTGACTACAGTAATCCTACTGTTTAATAAATCATTTAGTTGTAAATATGAAACCAGGTTTGATAAGAGAAGTTTATATATCCAAAATATTTAAGATTATGTTGTTTAATGAAAAAACATTTTATATACTGTTTTGTATGTTTAATTAAATTCAAGTTACTATCCTAATGCAGCTTGACACATATCTTGAGCAGAACATTAATTATTTAGTAAATAAGTAATATATCGTTCACCATTTTCTGACATACTGAAATGTACAAGTAATGAGAATCGGAAAATATTAAACTATAATTGCTTAAATAAATGTATATAGTTATAGTGTATCCTCTTATGGAGCAAAAAGATGTACCAAATCTAGTGTAAAGGCTCTATTTACTTGTAAATCAACATGTCATAATGACTATATCAATCAATGAAAATGCACCATTCTTTAGAAAATAACTGATCTACAAATGGAAAAGTTGATTAAAATCCATTATTTAATTTGATTCTTTCCATTAGGGTGATTTAAACCAATCCACCTTATTAGTGGTGATATATTTGCAGATCAAATCATAGATTCTTGGAGATACATTTGTGTGTCTGCTGTTTTGTTTTGTTTTGTTTTTTCTCAGTGATTTAGAGAACAGCACTGGATAGCTGCTTGTCAACCTAAAAAGCTATCTTTGACAGACTGTACAGAGTTCTGTCTCATCCCCATTCACGGGGCACCTGAAACCATTAGCTTTGTGTTGCAGTCCATCAGCATTCTGACAACATTTGGGACAGGTCTACACTTAAAAAGCTGTACTGGCGCAGATGCACTGATGCAGCTGTTGTGCTTTAGTGAAGACACTACAGTGCCGACAGGAGAGCATCTGCCATCAGTTAATCCACCTTCGCAAGAGTTGGTAGAAGCTGTCGACACAGGGTTAGGTTGACATAACTATGTCACTCAGGCGAGTGGATTTTTCACACCTGAGTGATATAAGTGTATAGACTGGGCCTTGGATTTTGTTTTTGTTTTGTTGAATAATCATAATGCAGTCAATCATCTGTTCCAGGGTCTGGCATTTGGTTTAGATTCAACCCAGATAAGATTAGTGGTGACTGAGAGTTATGGGAGGCAATTGGTTGTAATTGTAGAAGCGACTTCTGCTTCTCAAAAGAGTGATGTGCTCACCTCTTCTTACTTAAATTTACAGTCGTGGTGTCCTCACTACTTCTGGATACCCAGATATCAGTAGTGACTAGGAACTGTTAACTTAACATGGCCAGGAGATAGGAAAGGTTGCAAATGGATGTTGAGCTCACTATTGTTCATTCCTTTGTTACCTCCAGATTGGTCCATTCCATTATGATTTACATGGGACTACCTTTCAAAACACCTTGGAAACTTTAGGTAGTACAGAATATGGCTGGCCAAATACTTGGTGGTGGTTATCTCAAGGAACACTTCACACTAGTGCTTCAGAGATTGTATTGGCTCCTGATTTGTTTCTAGATTGATTTCAAGGTGTATTGATTAGAGTTTTTCCTTTAACAAAACCTCAGGTAATCTGCACATTAATTATCACCCTGAAAACACAACACTTGGCAATATGAACTTCTGTGAGTCGAGGAGGAAATGTTTATCTCTGCAACTTTTAATACAGCAAATGGAGAAAGTAAATTATAGACTCTTCACGTGTGTGTGTGTGTGTGTGTGTGTGTGTGTGTGTGTGTGTGTGTCGGAAAGGGAGAAGCAATAGGCATAACTAGATTCTCTTGGAGTTGAAAAATGCAGGGAAGACAGATCTGCTCACTTACCCGCTAATATCCAGTTTACACGGTTTAAGGATCCAATCCTCTGTGAAATTAAGCATGGGCGCCTCTACATCCAAAGGTAGTTAAATTCTTCTTTAAAGTAAAGCATCTGGACTGAACACATGTGAAACTTTAATCTTAAACCTATTCAATTGTGGAAGTTTTTAAAACTGCTAATGTTGAAAAGCTTGCTTTTGGAGGTAGAAGTACATTATTCCAAGCCTTCTGTTTCTTTTGTCAGGTGTTCAGACGTTCAGACTAAAGAGCGTGCAGCATGTAGAGGGAAGGTTGCCATATCAGGTACACAATTGGGTGACCGTTTCATTTTGTTGTAAATATAGAAAAATCTAATACATTTTATATATGTAGTTCTCAAGTATATATGATTGGTTTTTTGTTTGGTCAAATATATAAACAAGGTGGGATTTTAAAAAAATGCCTAAATGAGTTAGGAGCCATTGCCTTTCAGTGGAACTTGTGGTCTTTAGTAATTTTGAGAGCTTTTGAAAACCCCCACCCAAGATCTTACTACTACTTTGAAGGACTTTCATATTATGGAATGCTTTTGTATCTGCCTAAATGCTTAAACACATTTGTAAAGTAAATATATTAATTTATTTTAAAATAAATGTGTTAAAGTCTTGGGATAAAAATTTCAAAAGTGCCCAAATCCCTTTGAAAGTAAAGAGGATTTGTGTGGGGTGCTTTTAAAAATGCTTCCCGTAATCCCTCATAGCCCAACTTCTACATGATCTTATAATATAATACAGTAGACACTTGTTTTCCACAACATCTTGTAAGAGGAACTGCTGCTTATGAGCAACATTTCCCCTGGGAACACTTCCCCTATTGTGAATTGTCAACAAACCCCATAATAGCAACTGTCACTTGGGAGCAACATAGCAGAAGGGCACCAATATGTTGCTACTAATGAGCATCTACTGTAATAATATTTAACTTTTATTTAGCATTTCATTAGTACATCTCAAAGTGCTTCACAATCCTTTATTCTTGCAACACCCCTGTGGAGCAGGGAAGTATTATTATCCTCAATTTACGGATGCACCATTGATTTTTGACATGATTTGACACAAGTACAGGGAAACAGAAACGTTAGATTCCAAATGTATCTTTCAGAATTTTATGATAGGCATTGAGGTTCTTCTGACTTGCTGAATCAACTGTTCACTTACTGAATATATTTTTAAAAAGGTTATACTGTTGGTTCTGCACCTAAGCAAGCATGTGTACGTGTTGGGCCAACTTAATCTTAGTGTAAACATGTGCTACTCTGTTGACATGTCAAGACTAAGGCTGTGATTTTGACAGAGGTATTTTTACTAAGTCATGGGCAGGACATGGGCAATGAACAGTAAATCATGGATTTATTGAAGCCAGCACCATCGCTGAAACTGGAGCCCCAGTGTCACGGGGCTGAATTATTGAAATTTTCAGGAAGTCACAGAGGTCTCATAAAATCACGGAATCCATGACTGACTTGTACCTTTAACCATGGCTGAGGCTGGCTCACTGTGTGGTTGCTGACGGTGCCTGCAAAAATCTGGTAGACATTGACAATGTGTTTTTTTTTAATTCACTGCTTAAAAGAGCAATAAACACCAAAAAACACAAGTTAAAATGACTCCATTTTTTATTATAGTAGAGAAAGTTTAAAAGTAAGTTAAATTTGTCTTTTTCTTTTTTTGGGGTGTGTGAAATATGCTGTTCTGTCACCAAGACTTAATAGGATCTTGTAATCGTTTTGTTGGATGCTAGGGCACCTAGAATATACTCAGCAGAGTGGTAGCTTTATCTCAGCATGGAGTGGGGGATACATTTGTTATCCATAATTTTTCTTGCTCTTGTATTGTTTTCACGCATTTAAATCCCCCTTGCGTGAATAAGCTATGTAGTTTATCTGTTTTACCAATTACTTTGTCAGTAGACAATAAATTAAATGTTGATCAGAAAGCAGAACTGTAATTTAAAGATCTGTTTTTATAATGATCTATAAATAAAATGTCAAAAGGAATCATTGGATTTAAAACTGATTAATTGTACTACATGAATGTATCTAATTTAAATCCATATGGATTTACAGCTAATTGTAACTGAAATTAAAATGTGTGAGAATTGATCTGAATTTTTGATAAATGGTTTACAAGTATCACGTTAAACTTGTTCAAGTAATTGAGTGTCTATATTCTGATGACTTTTTCTGATTAAGGCATACATTTTTCATCTTTTTTTGATGTCGAAGGAGGCATACAAAAGTATTCTTAATTGTTAGCCAATGTAGTTATTTAGAGCATTAAAGCAGTCATTGATGACTTTCCATGGTTAAAGTTTCAAAAACTTTTCTACTATAACTCCCTGTTTCCATACATTTTATTACTTTCAGACCTTTGTCTTTTAAAGCTGAAATTTTCCATGCTCATTTTTTTTAATATTTGAGAGATTCCTTTAGCTTTTTGAATTAATAAAAGGAAAATGGACAAAAACACTTTTCTTATTTTAAAAACCTTTATTTTTAGACAGCAAGAATTACTGAAATTTTGAAACTGAAAGGCAATTTCAGAAAGTGTCTTGGATTAGTTTGAAGTATTTGGCATTGATTTTTAAAAGTTAGGATCATCTAAAATTATATACTCACTATCCACTGTGTTAGAGGGGTATCCGTGTTAGTGTGTATCCACAAAAACAACAAGGAGTCCGGTGGCACCTTAAAGACTAAAAGAAAATTCATCAGGTCTCCTGAAAACACTTAAAAATAGATGAACCTGTAAAGTTCCACCATTGTGACACTTAAGATAGTGAATCACACCTTAATCTTGTCCAAATGTAAACATTTGTATTTAATGTAACTCCTGAAACTATTTCTACAGTTATTCTGGTTCATTTTGTTGTGTCCTTCTACCACAACCATAGATTTTTCCAGTGCTGGGCACATGATATGGCCTGATCTGTAGCCCTGATGAGACCTTTCCTGGTGCACAGTTCTTCCAGGAGCCAGCAGACCAACAGATGTTTTGTGGTTTGCAGTTCACCTCAGTCATATATGTCTGGGTAGTTGGCATAGTTCCGCTTCTGCATATTGACTTTTTTGACCTGCCAGCTCTTGTTTGGAGTCAATTTAAACATCTCCAGGTTAACCAGTCTTTTTCTGCACCTGTGGGAAGGTGTTTGGCAATGTCAATGTGCATTTGACATCCTCATTGAGTATTTTGAGCTAAGTGAGCCACGTTTCCACTTGTGTAGCTGTCAGTGATTTTTTGTAAGTGGTTCTGATGCAGTTAGGAAGCGTTTCTGAGATTTCAGGCAACTAACTGCTGTGACCATGAAGCAGATGTCTGCTCTCCTAATAGTCACAGAAGCAATTCCAGCAAGCACAAAAAGGCTGCTCACTGTTTGTTTTAGGCATCATATGATGTAGCAGTAGCTGTTAATATAGGACATGGTCCAGGTTCTTTGTGTGAGCCAATCTTTCCCGCATTGGACATGCGTATTCAGCTGTCAAATATCGAAGTGCAAGTGCAGTGGCTGTTAGTGTTGCTGGGTTGTTTCCCCATTTTGAATTTTTCAGGCTTCCTGAGTATGTTGTTCCAATTGCTAATTTTGCCTTTTGTCGTCTTCATGTGTGCTTTGAAGGGGAGAGTGCTGTGTAGTGTCACTCCAAGGTAGACAGGATTTCAGTGTTGAGTAAGCGATACCCATTCTAGACGATATTGAGCCGTATATTGGCCTCAGATGCTGAGGGTGGAAGAGACTCACTTGTGTTTTGGCTCTGTTGGCATGCAACTAGTTCCTAGTAACAGACTGAGATCTCAGACGGTGCCAATATTAATGTAGCTTACATCAGGGTGAGATCCTTGGCTGGGGCAGCAACATATAGATCATCAGCATAGATAAAACTTCTTGTGCCAAGATGGAACAGTTGATAATTCGTGTAGATTTTGAAGAATACTGGCAAGAGTATGCTCGCTTGTGGTAGGCCATTTTCTTTTGCTGTCATAAGCTTTGCTTCCTGCATTGTTCAGTGTAAGAATATCAGTGCTCTAGTAGAGATTGTATCATTTATAGAAAATGATGATCTTTCAGCATGTTGTATTTTTTTAGAGAGGAACCTTCAGTAATTCATTGTTATATCCTGCTGATAGCACAACAAACACAGTGCCTGTTACCATAATCTTTTCAAGGCCAACTTTGGTGTATTGACTGATGTTGAGCACTTTTCCGGTGCGTGATTTTCCTGGATAGAATCCACCTTACTCTGGGATTAGGTGCTTTTCAAGAAGTGGTGATAGATGATTTAAGATGTGAATCTTGTACAGTTTGCAGAGGTGATAATAGTGATATACGCCTCCATTTCTTCAGCTCCACTGCATCCTTCTGTGGCTGCAGGAGTATCGCAACACATGCTCATTGCTTCGTATGTGGCTGAGCACGTTAAACAACTTAAGCAAACAGTTCTTTGTTGCTGGTCCGAAGTGTTTGATTTGGTCAGCTAGTCTGGTGGCTAGATTCTTTAAATCTGTAAATCCTGCTGAACACCTATGTCTATAATATAACCAAAGAATTTCGGTATCTGCAGACCAACTCAATCATCAGCATAACTGACTCACTGTACCTGAACATCAAAACAGTCGTGAATGTTATTCAAAATGGTTCTCATCAAGGCGAGCACTGACAATAATATTAACAAATGTCAAAGGGCTCTGATGTACCAAATACAAAACCTGGTAGCCAAAAAGTGCATAGACTACAATTGTGAAGAACTGGTCTCTGCACTAGTGGAAGAAAAATGGAAGTCATGGCAGAATCTTATTGTGAGTATGGATATGACCCATAGCAGCAAGAAAGCATAGATTACCATCTGGAAGCTTAACGATGATCCAAGAAAGGCAGAGCAATACTACAAGGTTCTTGCAGACCAGGTTGTACACCAACTCCTAGAAAATAGCAGGGCACCAAACAGAAAACCCAAGATGCGTTTTGAGTAGCAAGAAGAGCAGGAAACTTTTATAATTTTCAGGCACAATGCAAAATGACCAAATTAACCTCCAGAATAACGCCCTCAAGAATGGCAAAGCTGCTGCTCTAGATAACAATCATAATGAACAAATCAAACACTTTGGACCAGCAGTAAGGTTGTTACAGTTAAAACAACAAGAAACCTTGGATGATAAATCCTCTGGGAATAACTGAGTAATGGGAAGTATCTGTATTTTTTTTTCTGTATACTTTATGTACAGACCAATTCCACAGACAGTAAAGTTTCTATATAAAAATAATGTTAAAGATTTTTAATGAAAACCAGCATATTTGCACTAATGCTGTTCACTGATACACCCCAAATCACTGAATATATTACATGTTTTTTGTAAAGTTGCTGTATTGTACTTCTAGAGCCAACTTTGTTTTATAGAGTTCACTCCACATGACATATATTTGAGGAATAAATATATGAATAACAATAGGCACTTCTGTCTGCCAGTGTAAGATGAAATTGAACCTAACAGGCTAGATGAACTAATAAGTTTGTTTAAAGAAATACCAACTCTATTATTAGTTATCGACAGCAAGTGACTTAGAAGAATTAAGCTGCTCTGCCTTTAGAACTTTAATATGGTTATAAAGTAAAAGGTAAACATTTCTTTTAACTAAAATGGGCTGTCAAGCGATTAAAAAAATCACGATTAATTGCACTGTTAATATAATACCATTTATTTAAATATTTGTGGAAGTTTTCTACATTTTCAAATATACTGATTTCAATTACAATACAGAATACAAAGTGAACAGTGCTCACTTAATACTTATTTTTGATTACAAGTATTTACACTGTAAAAAAACCCAAAATAAATAGTATTTTTCAATTCACCTAATACAAGTTCTGTAGTGCAATCTCTTTATCATGAAAGTTGAACTTATAAATTTAGAATTATGTACAAAAAACCTTGCATTCAAAAATAAAACAATGTGCAATTTTAGAGCCTGCAAGTCCACTCAGTCCTACTTCTTGTACAGCTAATTGCTCAGACAAACAAGTTTGTTTAAATTAGCAGGAGATAATGCTACCCTCTTCTTGCTTGCAATGGCACCTGAAAGTGAGAACAGGTGTTCACATGGCTCTGTTGTAGCCGGTGTCACAAGATACTTATGTGCCAGGTGCTCTAAAGAGTCACATGTCCCTTCATGCTTCAACCACCATTCCAGAAGACATGTGTCCATGACGGGTTCTGCTCGATAACAATCTAAGGTAGTGTGGACCGATGCATGTTCATTTTAATTATCTGAGTCAGATGACACTGGCAAGAAGGTTGATTTTCCTTTTTGGTGGTTTGTGTTCTGTAATTTCCATATCAGAGTGTTGCTCTTTTAAGACTTCTGAAAGCATGCTCTATACCTCATTGGTCTCAGAGTTTGGAAGGCACTTCAGATTCTTAAACCTTGGGTCAAGTGGTAGAAATTGCACATTGGTATCTTCTTTGCGCTTCGTGTAATCTGCAGTGAAAATGTTCTTAAAATGAATATATGCTGGGTCATCATCCAAGACTTCTATAACAGGAAATAGATGGTAAAATGCGGGTAAAACAGAACAGGGGACCTACAGTTCTCCCAAAGGCATTCAGTCAAAAATTGACGCTCATTAAAAAAAGTGGGTTAGTAGCATGGAAGCATGTCTTCTGGAATGGTGGCCGAAGCATGATGGGGCATACGAATGTTTAGCATATCTGGCACATAAGTACCTTGCAATGCCAGCTACAAAAGGGTCATGCAAATGCTTGTTCCCACTTTCTGGTGACATTATAAATAAGATGAGGGCAGCAATATTTCCCTTATGTAAACAGACTAGTTAAAGTTAGCGACTGGCTGAACAAGAAGTAGGACTGAGTGGACTTGTAGGCTCAAAAGTTTTGTTTTGTTTTTTGAATACAGTGCAATCATGTAACAAAAAAAATCTACATTTGTAAGTTGCACTTTCATGACAGATTGCTCATCAGTACTTGTATGGGGTGAATTGAAAAATACTATTTCTTTTGTTTATCAATTTTACAGTGCAAATATTTGTAAGCAAAACTAATATAACTCTGATTTTAGTTACATCACAGAGTACAATATATATGAAAATATTAAATAAACTTTCAATTGGTATTCTATTATTTAACAGTACAATTAAAACTGTGATTCATTTTTTAAATTGCGATTAATTTTTAATTGTGTGAGTTAACTGTGATTAATCGACAGCCATACCAAAAAGCTTTTTTTTTAATTTTTGTGTCAGCTAAGGTGATCCAAACTTGGTATGTAATTGCAAGTGGTATTTGCTCAATGACTGGCAAGGCAAGAATAAGCACTTGCCACACAAACTTCTCCAAGTTAGACTTAAATATAGAGGGGTTGTCTGTCTTGTAGCAAAATGAGTGGTTCCCAGCACAAACATATCAAGAGTATTTCACTTAACATGTCTTCACTGTAAAATGGAATTAAATATCACTCCGAGCCACATTCCAGCAGCCACCCGGAGATGTTATTTCAGATATTCTTAAATAAGATTGTAAACTATGCTGAGATAAAGAACATTTATAAAGGAGAATGGCACTTCGTGTTGAGCTAGTTAAATTATGAAGTTTATTTTGGCACTAGTGGTAGCGATAGCTATTTGTTGGATAGAAAGAGTAGGCCGTACTATGGCTAGAAATAGAACGGTAGAAAAATAGACCAGAAATATTCTGTGTTTTATTTGGACCACAGGTCTACACTGTTGCTTAAACTTAATTTCTCCTTTCCTTTTTTTAGATATTCGCATACCATTAATGTGGAAGGGCTCTGATCACTTCAACAATAAAGAAAGTATGTTAGATTTTATTGAACTGTTATATAAGCAGGTAATGTTAATCAAAGTTTAAACTGGACATGGAGTTGAGACCCTCCTTTTCACCTATCTTTTTGAGAGAATTTTGCAGAACTATGTGCTATGTGCTCTACTGCACAGTTGCCCTTACCCTGAAGGTAGTGATGGTAGCTGTTTAAAATAGGTTAGAATTATGCAGTTTCTATTCATTTAAATTGCTACTACTAAGAAAGTAGTGCTGTGAAGAAGCTTGGGCATATCTGAGCGGAATGAAACTCTAATACTATAGTTTAGGGGGTGTTGGAGATGCTTTTGAGAGAGAAAGATTGAAACTTCAGAGAAAGAAATAGAAAAGTGGCACCACTAAATCGACTAATAGCTGAAAAAATCCTGAATAAACTTGTATCTTTTTGCCTGAATTTGAAAGAGTATTTGGTGGGAGATGCCTTTGCCAGAGAAGAATTTAAATGAAACTTCTGTCTGTTGGTGTTGGGTGGATTATTTGGTAGTCTTCACAAATGTACGCACTTTGCTATGTAATGAAGATTAATCCTAAATCTGTTCCAGCTGTCACCTGGCATTGATTTCGCTTTGATTTTTCAGTAGGGTCAGAGGGATTTAGCATGGCAAAATACTTTAATCCATTAGTACATGTATAATACAGTACACCGTGGTGTTTGGCTGTTTTTGTTTTAAATTGATCCTATTGAACACGAATACTTTCTACTAAAGTATTTGAAATTATTAGCAAATATTATAGATGCCTGTAGAAAGGAATGCTTGAGTAGAGGTTGAAATTAATGTTTCTTTCTAGAAATGTTGCTCTACAGATGCAGCAGTTTTGATGGTTCAACTACAAAATGCATAACACTCAAGGATGTATAATTTATGATTACAAGAATTCTTTGATAATGTATCATAGATTCAAGTTAAATTTCATTTGAAACTCATTTCAGTGCCTTCATTTACCGGAAACATTTAATGTTGTGTTACATAACATCTCTGCTAAAACATTTCTTTTCTTCTTCCCCAGGATCACAGCGCTATGCAATTTTTTGCTTATTCAAAATGGGAGCTGAGGTTTTTGATACAGACATGGTTATTGTGGACAAAGCAATAACTGACATCTGTTTTGAAAATGTAACCATATTGTGAGTATCAAGTTTTGTTGAATGAAGTACACATGTTAACTTTTGTGTTTTCTTACGAAAAAGGACATGATCTGTTACGTACATAGGTCTTAATCCAATAGCTACTGAAATAAATGCAAGTTCTTCTGATGACTTGGATGGGTGTTGAATCCTTCACTTTACCCAAGGAATTTGGGCTCCTATATAGCGATGCTATATTTAGTTAGATCACTTGAATTATATGCCTTTTCTGTTGTCATATTCAGAAATGTCTTATTCTGATTTAAATGAGTGGGGCTGCTCTGTGTGCGTGTGTGTGTGAAATTAAATTAATGCATTAAAACTGAAAGTATTTTATAGAACTTCATGTAAACAAGAAACATTAGTACTTAAACTGTTGGATGCAATTCACCTCATAAGGCTGCTATCATATATTTTTTTTAAGGATCCCATAGTTCACCTCCTTATTGACACTAGGTTTGAAAAATAAACTCCCTGCTTGATCTTCCACTGCACCTTCATGAGCCTATGCTACAGCCACTATCCTTCTCATTGTGAAAATTGGACAGGAAGTTTTTCGCTGCCCATTAAAGGTGGAGGAGGAATTAGGCTTGTATTCCTTTGTGTGTTTTAAATGAATAAAGAAAGGTTGTGAGGCACTTAAGGTTTTTTTTCCCCTCATTTTTAATTAGAAATTTGAGTCATATCTGCTTGTGAAGCTCTTTGGTAACTCAAGAACTAGTTAAGACAAAAGTTGATAGACTGAAAACTGAGAAGTTGAGAAGGAAAGGGATTTCTAAACAGACTTTAAGAATGTTTTCTGTGAACACCTGTTCAAATGAATATTTAAGGCAAAGATTTAACTCCACCCATTTAAGAGCAGGAGAGCTAACAATAGACCCATAACAAGTCTTGCAGCAAACCACAGAAGACTGCTTTGATATTCCTGATGTTCCAAAGGTTAAAGAATTTTTATAAAATCTTTATAAAGCATAAAAAATTAGAAAGGGCAAAAAAAATGTAAAAAATATTTGTAGATCTTAAGTCTACCCCTTAATTGCCTAGGTTTCTGTCTAACAACTTGAGAGAACATTTCAGTCTGCTCTGCTGTTGTTGATTCATATAGCAAAGCCACCTTTGAGAATGCAGGGCCCTTGTAGAAACTAATCCAAAGGCATAGTTTAAACCAAACAATCTCAGTTTAAGTGTTAAGAATAATTAATTATACACTTTTTTTTTACTATTCATGCAGTTCGTTTTCTACAAATCTAGACTTTTGGTAATCACTTAGAAATGCTATCTTTTAAAAAACTGATAATGAATAGAAATGTCACTTTTTAATATTCAGAATATTTATCCATTTTTTGCCTTGTGAATCTAATCTAAAGCTTCAGCATTGGGAGTTTAAAACTAAATTGTATGAAAAGCCAAAGCATTTTGTAATCCTTCATAATAAACTTAACCGTTTTAAATTACTCAAGTGCCCTTGCTATTAATGCAATGACTAAAAATCACGGAAATCACTAGGTAAGCCAATATTAATATCCACAGCAATTTACATGCCTTTCCAGCCAAACATGATAATATCTAAACTCATTTATGCATTGCAAAAAACTCTACTAATTTCACATACAACTTTCTGTGATGCACATATTTAATTCCTTACAGTCGTACCCTTAAACAAACCTGAACTTCAGCTTCAAGTAGATTGAGATATATTCGTTACCGAGGTGTATGTACTGATACAGCGTATCATGTTGATTGTTCGTTTGGATGACTTAAATGCATTTCCATAATTCATTTGTTTTCTCATGTTTTAGTCTAAATGTTGAGTTTCCTGTGTCTTTGTTTTTTTATGGGATAATTATCACTGTAATGATTTCTATTCTTAAATTGCTGATATGTACTCTTGTCGTTAATTCCATTTTAACACACAATTTGTTCTGGCAACCTAATGAAATTCTTTGCCTTGATGAACAGTATACATTATTGTACTCAGTTAATTCACAAATTATCCAAAAAAATTGTTTTCAGTGATGAAGCGGGGCCAGACTTCCAAGTAAAGCTTGAAGTGTATAGTTGCTGTACAGACCAATCTTCAACTATAACAAATACTCCTAAGAAGCTAGCCAAGAAGCTTAAGACCTCCATTGGTAAAGCTACTGGAAAGAAAATCAACTCTTTGCTAGAAGAAGACAACTCTGAATCCTTTTCATTCACTGATCCAATCATACCGTAAGCTATTTTTTCTTAATTGTGTTTTCTTGTAGGCTAAAATATCTTGTAGAATTTAGGAAATTGCTAATATATGCCCATGTGGAACACAATTTTCATTTCAAGTGAAAATCAGAATGCAGGAGTGAATTCACATCATATACATCAGCCGTGGGTCCTGATTCTTACCTTAAATACATGAACCTCATGAATACATTCATTACCTCATCACCACACTGCTACAAAAATCTACTTTTCTTTACAAGCTACATAATCGATTTCCTTTTTCAAACAGATATGAGAAAACATACATGGTGGTAATCAGCAGGTGGAACACCACAACTGCACACCGAACAATGTGGAATAGTTGATAAATATTTTGTCTGAGGTTTTCAAATTGGGGTGCTTAAAGTTAGGCCCCATAAGCTATATAAATAGAAATGGCCTAATTTTCAAAAGGACAGTACCTTCAGTTCTCTTTGACTTCAGTGGGATTTGTGAGTTTCAGGCACACTTGATATACTGCTGTTGGAAATCTTAATTCTTTAATATTAAATGAAAAAAACTATTAATGTAATGATTAGACTTTTTAAGGTGGGAAAAATCTAGTACGCCCTCTAGTCCACCTTTTGTGCAGTATTCAGTACTGTGTCTACTGAATATCTGAGTGACTTATCTAACATATTGTGAATAGTTATTGTGAATAACTCATGCAATTAACTAAAAAAAATTAATGGCGATTTAAAAAAATTAATCAAGATTAATTGCAATTTTAATCACACTTAAACAATAGAATACCAATTGAAATGTGTTAAATATTTTGAGATTTTTCTACATTTTCAAATGTATTTATTTTGATTTCAAAACAGAATACAAAGTGTACAGTGCTCACTTTTATATTATTATTTTTGATTACCAATATTTGCACTGTAAAATCATAAACAGAAGAAATGGTATTTTTCAGTTGACCTCAGACAAGTACTGTAGTGCAATCTCTTCATTGTGAAAGTGTAACTTACAAGTGTAGCTCTTTTTGTTACATAACTGTATTAAAAAACAAAACAGTGTAAAACTTTAGAGCCTACAAGTCTACTCAGTCCTACTTCTTGTTCAGCCAATTGCTAAGACAAATAAGTTTTGTTTACATTTATGAGAGTTGATGCTGTCCGCTTCTTATTTATAATGTCACGTGAAAGTGGGAACAGGCATTTGCCTGGCACTTTGTAGCTGGCATTGCAAGGTATTTATGTGCCAGATATGCTAAACATTTGTATGCCTCTTCATGCATTGGCCATATTCCAGAGGACATGCTGATGATGCTTGTTAAAAAAAAAATAAAAAATACATTAATTAAATTTCTGACTGAACTCCTTGGGGGAGAATTGTATTACTCTTGCTCTGCTTTATCCGCATTGTGCCATATATTTCATGTTATAGCAGTCTCAGATGATACCCAGCACATGTTCATTTTAAGAACACTTTCACTTCAGTTTTGACAAAATGCAAAAAAAGGTACCAATATGAAATTTCTAAAAATGGCTAGAGTACTTGACCCAAAGTTTAAGACTCTGAAGTGCCTTCTAAAAATCTGAGGGGGACAAAGTGTGGAGCATGCTTTCAGAAGTCTTTAAAGCGCAACACTCTCATGCAGAGACTACAGAACCTGAACCACAAAAAAGGAAAATCAACTTTCTGCTGGTGGCATTTGATTCAGATGATGAAAATGAACATGTGTCATTCTGAACTGCTTTGGATCATCATCTAGTAGAGCCTGTCGTCTGTATGGATGCATGTCCTCTGGAATGGTGGTTGAAGCATGAAGGGTCATATGAATCTTTATATTCTAGACATGCTAAATATCTTGCAACAGTAGCTATAACAGTACCATATAAACACTCATTCTCACTTTCAGATGACATTGTAAACAAGAAGTGGGCAGCATTATCTCCTGCAAATGTAAACAAACTTGTTTGTCTGAGCAATTGGCTGTATAAGAAGTCGGACTTAGTGGACTTTCTAGGCTCTGAAGTTTTACATTTTTTTATTTTTCAATGTAGTTATTTTTTGTACATAATTCTGCATTTGTAAGTTCAACTTTCACGATAAAGAGATTTCACTGCAGTCGTATTAGGTGAATTGAAAAACACTGTTTCTTTTGTTTTTTACCATGAAACTATTTGTAATAAAAATAAATATCAAGTGAGCACTGTGCACTTCATATTCTGTGTTATAATTAAATCAAAATATTTGAAAATGTAGAAAACATCCAAAAATATTTAAATAGTTTTCTAGTAACAGCATGATTAATCACAATTAATTTTTTTTTATCACTTGACAGCCCTGTGAATAGTGTGTTTAGTGACGGAGCTTCTGCATCTTACGTTTGTTTCTGTTCCATAATTGAACTTACTAATCGAAATTATACTTTTTAAAACACCTTTTTTTCTGGTACTCCTAATTGTCCTTTTCTGTATCACAGTTCTTGTTCTTTCAGATGTGTAAACTCTAATTATCTAAGCTCCTTTTTCCCCCAAGCCATACACTTGCAGCTCTGTTTTTTTCTTATACACAACTCCTCAAGCTTTCTGTCATCTTGATAGATGTACTCTAAATATTTCATATCTTCAATATTTTATTCTGAGACAGCCAGCACTGTACACAGTTTACTATCATATATGTTTATGCTACAGTGACTTAGAAAAAGGGTATATTACCTCCCTATTCTCCCAACATTCTGTTCTGCTCTGTTGTATGTTGGAAGAAACAAAGTAAAATGTACTAGATTTTTCCATTAAAAAGATTGCTGTTTTATCCTGTTAAACAGCTGTTTTGCTGTTAAATCTAGCATAGTGATTTCCCTCCACTCTGTATTAATGCACCAGTGTCCAGAGTCTCTCATTCATTGTTGTTTCCATAGTATATGCTTATAGTAGCTTTTCGGCCTACTTCCCGTAAAGCACAAATGTGTACAATATCTAAGGCATTAAATGCTTACTAGCCACTTGGCAGGACCTTACTTAATTGAATTGGGCACAGAACAGTATTTTCTCTGAGTGATGGTCCCTATTGTATTCCTGTCATAACCATACAGCTAATGGTAGCCTAGAATTCCTCCTTATCTCTAAGGGGTTAAGAAGCTCAGATAACCTGGTGGGCACCTGACCAAAAGAACCAATGGGGACAAAAGATACTTTCAAATCTGGGGCGGGGGAGAGGCTTTGTTTGGGCTCTTCATTTGTGTGTTCTCTTGGGAAAGCAGAGAAGCATCAGGTCAGAAAAATCCTCCTATAAACCATCCGGTACAAGTATCTGATACTACAAAAAGAGTAAGTAAATAAGGCAAGGTGCGTTAGATTACCTTTTGTTTTCAACTTGTAAATTTTCCCTTTGCTAGAGGAAGGTTTCTCCCAGTTTTTTTCTTTTCTATAACTTTGAAACTAAAGCTTGAGGGGGTTCCTCTCTGTTTTGGAACCTTTTGTTACTCTGTAAAGTTATCTACCACCTTGATTTTACAGAGGCGATTCTTTTACTTTCTCCTTAAATAAAATTCTTCTTTTAAGAACCTAATTTATTTTTCAGTGTTCTAAAGATCCCGGTGGTTTGGGTCTGTGTTCACCTGTACCAATTAGTAAGGATATTATTCTCAAGCTTTCCCCAGGAAAGGGGGTATAGGACTTGGGGTGGACATCTTTCAGGAAATAGGAACTGCAAGTGGTCCTTTCCCTGATTTTTTTTTTTTTTTTTTTTTTTTTTTTTGTCTAAATCACTTGGTGGTGGCAGCATACTGTTCAAGGGCAAGGTGGAATTTGTGCCTTGGGGAAAGTTTTAATCTAAGCTGTTAAAAATAAGTTTAGGAGGTCTTTCATGCGGGTCCCCACATCTGTTCCCCAAAGTTCAGAGTGAGGAAGGAACCCTGACAATTCCGCTGAGGGTTATGCCATGGGCCTGGAGCCAGAACTTTTAGAGAGAGTGACGTTTGGCATGTGCCTCTCTATTGCTTCATGGTTTTGCCCAAGGTGATAAAGGGTGGGGCGGACTGCCAGCGTCTTCAGTTCCTTCTCACTGCCACATGGTCATAGTCTGATCTTTTGTTGCTCTCTTGTTCTTAGTGATGTATTTTCAATAAATTTTAGAAAAATTGATTTTATCCTCATTCATAGTTATGGTTTTATTTTATTTTTTAATAAGCAATTTCTAGTTTCGTAGTAGCTGATGGGATTAAGGACTTGGAATGCTGCTTCAGTGGTTTTCCTGCCAAACAATCCCTCCTCCCCACCCATTCATGTTTGGGTACTGGATTATGCCAAATATGCCAGGATTCAAAACATATGCTTTGTGCCCTCGCTCATTTTCCATCAGTGATGAGCACTAGTGCTGTTTGAGGGAATCCCACATGGTGTCCAGGTGTAGTATCTGCCTCTGCTAGGGTGACCAGATGTCCCAATTTTATAGGGACAGTCCCAATTTTTGGGTCTTTTTCTAACATTGGTTCTAGCCTTTTTTCTGTTCCAGGTCCTGAACTATTGTTCTCAGAAATGGGACATACGTTTATTTAAATTACTACTTGAGTATCTGAAACCCCTAACACCAACCAAACATTTATGCAACACTTGTTTTAAAAAACAGTGAGCGGATTTAGGCATGTTCATTTAGTTGCTTCAACTTTGTTGTCAATGGTTTTGAGTAGACCTGGGTTGGAGTATTGAGTTAATTTAGAAAGAAGTATGTTGCAGAAGGTCTGGTGATTAGCTCAGCTAGGTGCATTTGCCATGTATTCAAGTTAAGCAGAGACATCCCTTCACTGGCTTTGTTTGTTTTTAGGTGCAGCAAATAAATTATTTGCTAGCCATATTTACCTGCATATGGTTTATAGCTTTCAAAGAGAGAAGTAAACCATCTAAAAGTAACATTCTTCTCTCCAGAGTGCTCTGTCTTAACTCCTGGTGACTAAGAACTCCTGAGATAGATTCTCCTATCTTTCTTCTGGGAGGAGAGAGACCCTTCAGTGTATTAATGGAAGGGGAGGAGGCAGGAAAGGAATAAATGGAATGTGTTATAGCATCTGGTTGTGGATACCTTTCAGAGAATCTTTGCTTGATATTTATTTAGAGTTTCATATTTTAGCATTTTGTGCTTGTTTGTTTCTGTTTAGGTGCTTTGAAAGGATTTTAAAATGATCCAAATGAAATCCAGGAGCTAACTCAAAATTAAACCACAACCCTCTCCTACCCCAAAGGGAAAACTTTCTCATCAGAAACTCCTGTACACATGTCCCTCCTCAAAAGCCTAAGGTGGTTTCTGGATGCAAGGCATATTTATTCTAGACATCTAATTTCTATATTTAGTCAGTACATTCTCAGCCTTGCAACTCCTTTAAGATGCCTACTGACTAAATGTTTTAATCACATGCTTGGATTTGTTAATTTCAATTTTGGCTGCTCCAGTATCTCTTTCATTCTAGCCATTTTTGGGTTTTCACCCTGTGGTGATTGGAAATCAGTTTACTCAATGTGGCCTCTACTGAATTCCAGAGCAAATAAGGCCTCACTTTGGAGAAGTCATTCAGTTTTTCATGTTCATCAAGGGCTTTGTGGACATATTTCTTTTTCTTATACATGGACTAGCATATGGTTCCTGCCTACTTGCTATCAGCTTCCACTTGTCTTCCTGTGCTTGGGAGGAGGCATAGCTACATGTCCTATTTTTGAATCAGAGGATCCTCCTGTTTTGTAATCCAGTCATTCCGCTCCTGAAAGGATAATCTTTCTTGCTTGTGGCATTTTTGCAGTTAACTTTATTTTTACTATTTTAAAGTTTGGTATGTCATCATCTTCGCTCATTTTGGGTTGGGTTGAAGGAATCACCCTGTGGGTTTGTCTTCAGGATAAACATCTGGCATGTTAAACTTCTTTGGATTAGTTTTGACTTTCTAATACTTTACCCAGACTCAGATCAGCAAACTAATGTGTGGGTTTCTAATACAGGTTTTAATCTTCAGAAACAGGTGGGTGGCATCTGAAATGAACAAATGTCCATTGATAGGAAAGGTGATCATGTGGTTAAAGAACAGGACTAAGATTCAGAGGTTGTTAGATGGAAGGTTACTGTAGAACTACAAAATACTATTCCATAAGTGACATTTGACCAAGAATGGTTAGATGTGACTACAAAGAAACTGCAATATAAGACAGCTAATTCTCTCAACTGTATATTCAAAACACTGTCCATAATGCTGATTAGCCCATTATCAGTACTTATTTTTTAAATTAAAACTTTTTGAAATGATATTGAAGCTGGCTGAAAGGAATGACTGTTACATTTGAGAAAACATTACAGTAAAACATTTTAAAAATGAAGTAGTTTTCTTTGGCAAAGTTGCTGCTATAATTAGTCATGCTTGAAGTAACTTGAAAATCAGTACAAAAATTAATGAGAAGAAACTAAACTGTGTACAGTTTAAATAGCGCAGTCACAGATGATTGATTTATACATTATATTTGGTACCTAGTTATGGAGAATCTTTTGCTTGGGGACAGTATCACAGTTCATACACAAATGCTGACACTTTTGTTTTCAGACGTGTAAGGATTCCTCCTCCCCTGCTCCCCCAATAGGTTATACAACAATAATACTTGACACATACAATGCCAGTATCACACTTTCATTCTCTCAACACTGCCATGAGATAGTTGAGTATTAGAATGGAAGCACTACCTCCTTGCCAGCTATATTTTCTTTTTTGGCTTCCTCTCCTACAGGTAGGGATAGGGCAGGGCAGCTCATGCTTCCTCTTTGTAGCTTGTTTCCACAATGCCATTAGGAAAAACATTATTAAAAACATATTAGTATACTTCAATAAAAGTAAAAGGTGATGGGAGAGCAAAACTTTCAGTATCTCTTAATTTAATTTTGCTTTCTGTTCTTTTCCCCTATTACACAATAGGCTTACTTTGTACTGAATATATTTTAAGGGTATGATGCTAAAGCTATTAGTGTGAATAGTGAGTAGTATTAAGCAGTTTTCTTGTGAACTTCACTTAGTTTAAACTCATTAGCCAAAGGGAATAAGTATTACGTTGCTGGGCTATAAATCTGTTAATCTGTCTGAAGTGTATTTGAAAAAAGATTAAATATGAACAAAGTTTGTACTAGGTCATTTCAAGAGCAGCATTCCACATGCACTGTGCTGAATTCTAATTATGATTTTTTTCCCCCCTAGATAAAAGCCAGAACAATGTTCTGAGGTTTGTAAGCGCAATTTGTCAAATGATCCATCAATGCCATAAAACTTACTGTCAATGTTCTGCATTACAACATAGCATGGTCTTTCTGAATAGAAAGACTCAAATTGTTATACCAATATTACAAAACCATATTACAGCCCTGCTAGAGTGTGTGGTTTTGTCCCCCCATAAAGGAAAACCAAAGTGTAGAACACAGAGCTCTCTAAAACTTTTTTTAGAAAGAGAGATATGCTCTTAGAATAACATAAGAAAACCGACCAGATTAAGGAATAAATGCAAAATAAAAATAAGAGAATACCTGAGTCAGTTTTAGTGTAAATGAAGATCATAACATGTCAGTCACAAAACTCCTGCCTCTCCCACAAAATAATCCTTTAATGGCACGTGGTGCTACAATTAAAATCCTTCAATCTGTGATTCAGAGTGGCTGTTCCCAAGCAATGTGAATACATGATAAACTGGAATATTTTCGAAAAGGTACACAAACTATTTTGTTGGGACAATACCACGAAGAGTTAAAACAGGCATATGCAGACTCTTGGAGATTAGATGGTCATTAACAGGTGCTGCCTGGCAGTTAACAATTCCACTGTGTCTAAATATGTTATCTCTAGGACTGTCTAGACTCCTTTTAATAACTACCTGAGAAAAGTCTTGGAGAAATATTTAAACCTTGCCTTGTTTTTCACAATCAGTGGTGCAAAATACAGTTTGCTGGCACATACTACTTTGGGGTTGGAGAGTGCTGAGGACAATTTCAAGACCCACAACCTTACAGTTACAGGAAATGGTAAGTATAGAGGGTCCCAATTTAAGAAAGTTTTTAAAAAAAAAAAAAAAAAAGCTAATAAAATCATGTATCTTAATATTTAGTAAACTAAAAGGCTAATAAGACTTAGATTATTTTATTGGTACTTAATATGTGGCAACTTTAATAAAATGTTTTCAGCTGTTTAAAAGTAAACATCTACGTGTAACTGATTAAATTGAAAAAAGACTTGTAATACTTCTCTTTTAAAGTTCAAATCCAAATTTAATGCATCACATGTATGGGTAACATTTTTACCCACATTAATATCTTCTGATCACTTATAAGGGGAGATTCAATACGTGTGGGGATTTTGTGGTCTGAATACTATACTCTTTATTCTGTAGCTGTGGAAATGCTTTTAGTGTCATAAATGATAGGTAGGAACATGCATTGCTAGGAATAAAGAGGTTGTGGAAAGGATGCAAGGGAGAAATACTCTGTATATACAGGCAAACCGTAGCAAGAGTGTTTCCCTTTAAATAGATATAAGTAATTCCCATGTTAAGGGTAGGAGGAAGCCTGGGTATATGGGAAAATGTCTGGCTATTGGATGAAATGCTTATTCCAAAACAACTGATGTGCTTAAGAAGTATATTAGAACTCAAAAGAGAAGTAATTCCTGTTGGGAATGGTTAAACAGTATTCAGAGAAGGGAGATGAACGGCACTAGAGATGGGCATCCCCTACTTCTGCACCCTGGCCTTCAGTGTGTATACTCATGTCTACTTAATTACAATATTTGAACTTCAATTTGAAAATTGAATATTTAATGCTTTAAATATGTAATTTGTTGTAATTCTTCTTTTTCCTATTTCCTATCCTTCATTTCACTTTTTATCTTGTTATATTTTCTTTTTGCTTATCTTCATGCGTTGTTTTGAGCTCTTCTAAACATGATTATTCCTTTCTTTTTAAACCCAATCTATACTTTCAGTTTTCTTAGTTCTTTTTCCCTTCAATCTCACTTGCTTTAATATGATTTATCTTGCTGTCCCAGGTCTCCAGAGCCTCATCAATATCTCTCTCTCTCTCTCTCTCTCTCCACCCCAAAATCCACTTACCTGACTATCCAGTCGCTCAGCCCCAAGTGCATTTGTTCCATCCACAATACTACCTCACTGCAATGATTCCTTCATCATCTTCCCCCAGTATGCAGTCTTTCAGTGTCTGGGAATAGAGTATCTAGGAGCTGTGAAGGTATTATATCACCTCCCCTCACAAAGGTCTCCCAGAGCCTCTGAGAGCTTTCGCTGCCATTCTCATTCCAATCTTGAGGAGAAAAGCTGTATAGAAATTTTTTTCTTTCCTCACAAGAAAGGAACAGTGTCATAGGAAAGAGAGCTGTTTCTTCCTCTTCTGTTGGCAGAAGGAGAGGAAGTAAACAGCAGAGGCTCAAACTCTCTTAGGTCTTTTAGGCTCTGATTCAACACAGCATTTAAGCACATGGGCAAGTGTTCTATTGTACGGGGGGGTCCTAATTAAAAGTTCTTTTCAGCAGGAGTACTTGCCCCTAGGTAGATTCCAGCGTTGACGTAGCACAAAAGTAACTACTGGTAGCCTCAGATCTAGAGTGGTAACCTCGGGCTGCTGAAAACACAGTAGTAGGTAATACAATAAGCAAAAAGAAAATAGTTTTATATGTTCTAGTCTATCATCTACTCAAAGTGCATAAAACCCTTGACTTTTTACTTTATTTTGTTTTACCTCATGATATATTAATCTGATACAAGTTTACAGCTTTCCCCCAAAGAAAACTTCATTCTTTTAGCTTTTTTATTGAAAAGAGGTAAGATGATATCTTGTATTTCCAGGTTTATTACATTTAATAATTCATAATTTTCTCTAGATATATATCATGTCCTCTGAGAGTCTTTCCACACTTGCACCGTGCAGTTGCATCCGAACAAAGCTCAATATTTTAGACTCTCCTTTCCTTAGATTCCACTTTATGTTGGCCGTAACTTAGTATCACAACCTAGCTTGGTCCATGAGTCAAGAACTGTAACTATTGACGTAATAGGGATTTTTTTGATTTATAATAAGCATTTCTGAAATGTTGCTGAATGGTCAGTCAGTCGAACACTAGAATACCTGGGTATAAACTAAATAAGAAAGGACCAATTATGTTGCAGAGATGAGGGAAATACTACTGTGCCTGAAAAATTCCATAGAATATTAAATGAAATTTCTGACTATAGAAGACTATACAGTAGAAATTGATAGGAATACAAATCACAAGCTGTGGGAATACAAATGTTAGCTATGATTATTCTTCTGCCCTTGTGATCCGGAATAGGACGTCAAGTGCACAGCACTGTGGAAGAGGCAACTAAATCCAGTACAACAGTAATGAGAGGCTAGCTAGCCAAACATAAATTGGTCATATGACACGATGAAAAGGCATAAAGCAATTTCTCGGTACTTTAAATGGTTTCTTCTTGGAACATGTTGCGGAAAGCACAAGATGAGAAACTGCTATAAACTTAGTCCAAAGTAACATAGGAGTTGGTTTAAGAAATAATTATACCTGAGCTCTTAAAGAATAATGACCACAATTTAATGAAGCTCAACATTCTTCTAAGAGGGGCTCTACCAATAGCTAGCTCTATTATACTATACTTTAGGAATTTGTGTATTTAAAAAAAGTTAGTTAAAAGTGAGGAAATAAAGTAGTCTACATGATGAATCTAAGCATTTTAAACATACCATAATAGTCATAGATGGCATGTGTACTTAACAAAAAATGAATCAAAAAGGAACTACTATAATTAAATTGTAATGTTCAAAAGATTAATCAAGTCATATTCATTTTCTTCCAAAAAATGGAAATCCAACCCAAGTGAAGCCTATAGGAAGGAGCATTCACATGTCAGATAAAAGGTGAGGTGAATATTAGAAAGATTAAGAGAATTTAAAGATGAAATAGCCAAAAGATACATCCTGAAGAAATTTTCAGTATATCAGAAGGAGGGAGTCTGTGTCTGGCTGTATGTGGCTACGAAGGAGTGAGAGCAGGGAGATAATCTTCATCCTAGAGGCTATTGGAGAGAGACTTCTCTTGGATAGTAAATGTCAGTCATTAAGGTGTTAGGAAGAGGTGCTGGAACAAATCATTAAACAGCAACAAGTCACCAGGACCATACAGCTTTCATCCAAGAGTTCTGATAGTACCTAAGGACAAAGTGGCTAAATTGCTAGAAAAAATATGCCATCTCTTGTTAAAATCAGCTGCTATGTAGAATGAGTGGAGGCTAGCAAATGCATTTGTCTTCAAAGAGGGTGCTAGCGGTGATCCTGAAAATTAGAGCAGTGAGCCTAACTTAACTTAAATATTGGCTAAATTGTTTGAAAGGGTAAAGATATCTATAAAGTACTTACGAACATAACAACAAACCAGCATGACTACTGTCAAGAATGGTGCCTCTCCAATCTACTGCTTTTTGTAGAACTGTCAGTCAAAGAAAAGAGAAATGAAAAGAAATAGGACAAACTCCTATTTTCAATCTTTGCTTATATGAAAAGATTTACTTTTTTAATATGTTCTTAAGTTAAAATGTAATTTGAGAGTTTATGGGCAATGGTCATAACTTTATAACTTTTCTTTTTAGAGGAATCGTCATTCTGGCTTCCCTTGTATGGAAGCATCTGTTGCCGTTTAGTTGCTCAGCCATTCTGCATGGCCAAGGATATGATGTCAGGATTTCTTAATCAACAGGTAAAAAGAGCTTACTTGATTAATACCCTCTAAGAGCCAAAGTTCCCTCTAAGTTTTCTGCAAACTCCACTGAGCAGTCCATTTTTGTTGTTGGACAAGTTAACACCTTTGCTTACGCTGAACTAATGAATCGCTGTGTGATGAACTAGTGAATCACTTGACGGACTCCAAGTGCAGCTACCTCCCTCCACCCCGCCTGGGTCCTGCTCCCCTGACTGACAGCATACCCGTCCACACATACCCTGATGCCTATGTGTGGAAACAGTGAGACCTTCCTGATCAGCCTTATGGAGTGAGAGGGCTCCTGGAGGCAGAATCAATATCACCACCATGGCTGGAAAGGGTGCAACCCCTTATTTCCTGGAGTTTCTTGGTGGGTGAAGGAGGGAGTGGAATGCCTTGGGAATATTTGTGAGGTGAGATTTTGGGGAGATCAGGAGACACTCAGTTTGGTAAGTTGGTGGGGCGTGCCTTAGGGTTGGGGAAGGTGAGGGGATACCCCAGAGGGGATGTGACCCGAGGGGTCAGAGGTAAAATTCCTGGGGCACTTGTCCTTCCTGGAGTAGTATGATGGGAGTAGGTTCCAGGAGGCAGGGTTCCCAGGGAGAATAACGGGGGATACACTCCCACCATGCTCCCCGAGGAGTGAGGGCTCTGGGCCCTGGAGAGAGGTGACCAATTCAAGGGGCTTGTGGGGAGGGGAAATAGGAGGAACTTCTCACCCACCTGCAGGACAAAGAAAGGAGCTACTGACACGTTGCCTCTCGTGGGTGCATCCTCCAAAACTGCAGCCACTGCAAGCGGGAGCAAAATCTCATATGAGCCTCTTACCTTGCCATAGCCCAGCAGTCACCTGGTCTGTAGCTGGTTCATCTGCCATCACATTTTCTGTGGGCAGCATGGCCAGGTGCCTATCACCTGATCTGAAGCTGAGTGGCTCAGTTAGCGTACATGTATATTCAAAATAGCTGTGCAGCCATGCATGCGTGCAATTTAAAGGGAATGTTGCTCATATTAACAATTGGCTTTCAGTGGTATGAAAAAGTGAGTAGTTTCCTCTGGTGGTATTTTGAGGACTAGTATCTTTTACTCAAAATATGCGAGAAGCTATTATCTTCTGTTGGCTGCTGATAAACACTGACCTTTTAATGGCAACCACTGTGTGGCTAAGAGGAAGATAATCAAATGTTTTCTCAGTGGGATTATCAGTAAAACAGCCTAGATTGCTGCATAAAGACCAATTAATTGTAAGGGTTTTGCTGGTATGAAAATTGGCACATATAGCTGCACGTCTAATTTTTAAAGTCAGAATTTTTAAAATGACAGGATATTCTTTCGCTCTCTTCCTGTAACCGGCTAAGTTAGTGTAGCCATTAAAGTTTTCTTCTAATGGTAGATTCCATTAGAAATAAAATTACTCTTTTTTTTTTCCTTATTGGCCAACCAGCACATTCCATGTTCCAAGAGCATTCCATGTTCGTGAGGCACTATTATTGGCAAAACTGTAAAACACTGAAGGATGTTCAACTAAACAAACTTCTGGCTTGGTTGAATGTTACTAATAATTAAGTCCTTGAGTCACTCAGTAAAATATTCTGTCGGAACAATTCCTTTATGACAATGTGTTGTGCACAGCTCTGATCTTACAGTCTGATGTCTGAATAGTTCACAAGATGGACTAATTTGTTGTAACACATGGAAATTCAATAGAACTTGAATATTTCTCCCTTTTAGCAAATGGTAGGAAGCCTGACTAACTGGAGGAGGCTGTACTGCGTACTGAGAGGTGGTAAACTCTTTTGCTATTATACACCCGAAGAAATTGAAGCTAAAGTGGAGCCAGCTTTGACAGTTTCTGTCAACAAGGTAAATTTAACAGCTTTTCACATAGTCTAATTTGGATCCCAAGCTCTAAACTGACAAGCTGCAAAGTACTCTGCAAGAAGCAAGTGTGAGGAATATGCCTTATCTGTTAAGGGCACTACAAAATTAAGTCAACCTAAGTTATGTCAGTGCACAGCCGTCGCTGTAATTAAATCATTTTTGTAGGTCTACACTATGCTCCTTGTGTCTGCAGTGTGCATCCTCACTAGCAGTGCTTGCATTGATGCAGAGAACAGTGCACTGTAGGTAGCTATCCCACTGTGCAACTTGCCACCATATAGCACAGGGTGTCTTGGAAAGAGTTTCAATGCCTTAGGGAGCCAAACGAGTTGTGCAGGGGTGACTGGGAACATGGTTTCAATGCCCCTGATAGAGTTTTCTCCATCCCATAATCTTTTACACATCTTTTCAAAAGCCCCCCACATCAAGAGAACTATTCCCTTCCCACTCTGAATCCAAACTTGAAGTAGCCCTTAACTTGAGGCATCACTTCAACTTCAAATGACTTCAGTGCAAACACTGTGGAGCAGGAGTGTCTCAACACTTGCAAAACAGACATCACTGAACCTATTATGTTGCCAAATAAATGCCACTGAAGCACTTTATGTTGCATAAGCAACTAGAGCGAGAAGCGATCTTTCCTTGTAACCAAGGAAGTTTCCCTGAGTCAAATCTGAGTAAGGACCTTTGGATTTACCCTTTGTCATATTTTCAAGTAATATTTTTAGTCACCCCTTTTGACTGATGTGATAATTAACATATCCTTGGGACCAGGCTTTTCAACTGTGCTAATTTGGACATGCTCGTCATGAGTTGCTCATGCTCAAAGGTGCCCACATTTTCATACTGTGTCCAGTACCAGGTCTACTGGGGAGTTCTACCCAGGACTGTTGTCACAAAGAAAAATCTCTGGAAAATTAATTTTGTTGGAGCTTAATTCCCAGGAGCTATGGGCATAGGAGTAGCTTCCAGTACAATAGCTCTGCAGCTTCACAGAAGTATCTCTGTTCCTCCAGCCAGTTGGCAGGCCCTTTCTCTACTAGGTCTTACTAAGAATTCAGTCCATTCTCCTCCTCTCTGTGACTCTTCCCCTCCCCCTTGGATTCAACATGCAGATGAGCGGACCTGACCACTGGCCTGATGAAAGCAGATTTTTCCAGTTCACTCCCTCACCTCATGTGCATTAGCTCTGCTCCTTCCTTTCACATCACTGATGGTTCAGGCTCTGCCTGCTGGATGGCCAGGCAGGCCCAGCTCAACCAAGACTTCTAAAATGTAAAAGCCAGACTGATGGCATCAACTAACCCTTTCCTCCTGCTGCACCCTCTTCCCCAGTGCATCCTTTACTGCTCTCCTGCTGGTTCCCCTCACCTGTCTTCACATTTTTAGTGACATGCCTCCAGCCTATCAGCACAGCCATGAACACAGGCTTATTCTCCTCTTACCTAAGGGTATTTCCTATGACCTAGGGTTATTCTGTATCTCAGTGATGCTTTTAGCCCAATGCCATTACTTTGTACCACCTAAGTCTGTCTCCTGCATCATGGCTAGTCCGGGTGGGGACCCTTCTTTTTTGTCTACCTTTTATTCCTACTGTCTGTTCTCACTTCATTTACTCTGAACTAGTCCTCACAGAGAAAGCAAGAATGGGGAAAAAATGGTTTGTGGAAGAACAGTGCAAAACCCTCCCGACAAAGTTCATTCTCTTCAATTATTAGAAGGGTTATATTGATGGAAGAGTAGATTACTCAAGCTAGATTCCCTACTCAAATTGATGATGTGAGGGGCACCAATATGTTGTCACAAAAATAGTGTGTGTTGAAAAAGACACAACCTTTCCACTTTTCTTGATCCCCTAAAGTGAACTAATCTGTCTCTTACCTGATCAATAAAATCCCTGTGGCAGATGTCACCACAGTTTGGGATCTTGGGAGTTACAAGCTTAAATCACCTTTGTGGGACTGATTCCTCTTCAACAGTCCTGATTGTGGCCATCTCCCCTGTGGTTATTTCTACAGTCTTGCTTAATGGCCTTAGGTAAGCATAAAAAAAATGAAAATACAGTGAGAATGCAAAAATTAGTAAAATCCTTCCAATTCTCTGTTTATGATAATCAAAGTGGTATCAATTCAGTTTTATGGTTGCTTGAAAGAATTTGTGGATTTGACCCTGGGAAGCAGATCTTGTATCCAGATTCTACATGATGGATTTTGCAACATAAATGTTTAAATTGTGTGGTTTTGAAGCTATGCTTCAGGGCCAATTGGTACTCCACTGCAGTCTTGCTGGTCACATGGTGCTGACTTTTCCTTGTTTCTGGCTGCTGCATTGCTAAAATACATCTTGTGCTTTCCTAAACTTCCTATTCTGCATAGGCATTTGCTGTAGTTGTCACATGGATATTATGTAATTACAAATGGAAGGGAAGTGGTTCAGTATGGTGAAAGGGAGGGAAGATATCCATGAGCTAATCTGTAAAATATGATCTTCACTATTAACAAGTTTGAGAGCATTGTTTTAAGCTTAATAATTGTTTGCCAATCTGAAACAAAGCTAGGGGAAATTGTAGATTATTTTAGACGTGACAGACAGAAAAACAGTGCACAAATACTCTTTTGATTTTAAAGCTATCTTTATCTGTTTCTGGATAAAAACTTGAATAAAAATGAAGCGTGTGTCATAAATGATAAATTGTGTTTAATCTTAGAGTATACAAAGTTTCTAGACTATTTAGCATTTGTCTTGACTTCAGAAACTTAATTAGTTCTTATGTTTTGAAATGAACCTTCTTAGCTAACCTTCATTATCCTTCAGTTTTTCCACAATTGACTTTGGAGAGGAGTGGCACTGCTCCTTTAATGGAGGGTCCTCTCTTTCATAACCCTTCATATATGGAAGTTTCCTGGGAAAGGGGTACTGCTGGGTAAAAGGAATGTTGGTTTTGGGGTAGTGAGAAAGGGAAGGTTCAGGCTTTATCATACAATGTCATGGAATTTCAGTTTCTCTTCCTTACATTTCTCCACCTCTTAAAGAATGCATCATGCATATTTGGAGCACAATGCTGTCCCCAACTCCTCAGATTGCCTACGCTAGAAACGTGTAACTCAACCAGTACGATGGTCCTGGCCTTTACAAGGGCTGTAGCATAATTTGTTCAATAATTTTAACACTGAAAGGTAGAAACACGATTGTATTATAACATGATGCCTTGTGGTACATTTTTGTATTTGGTGAAGATGTGCATGTAGTGTAATGCATCACTGGTAGGTAAACTGATCAGCTCATTGCTCTAATGGCATCTTGTATCACTACTTTAAATGCTCAAGTGTGAGGTATAGGTTGTTGCTTGAGAATTTATCTCCTTAGAATAACAACATATTTGTGGAATAAACCTTGCCTCAAACATCATTAAATAAACTTGTATGTGGTATGCTTGAAATTCTTACCTGTCAAATGTTAATCTGTTTAATTTTTTGCTAGTATCTATGGTTACCTGCGTTAATGGGATGTTCAGCACTTATGGATGAATTACTTCATCTCCTATTTTTAGGCAGAAGAATTTAAATGAGCAAATCCATCAGATATGTTACAAACAGCTGTGTTCGTATTTCAAATGGTTACCTCAGTAATGCATTTAAAAATCTGCAGAATGTTCTACAGAACAATCTTTGTTTTTCAGACTATTAGCACTAGGATTATTCCCATAGGACAAAATATATAACTTAATTTCTATAGTTCTAAATTTGAAATCTGTAACGGGTGTTTAACATTCATTTGAAATGGGTTGCAGGGAGGGGAGTTCAATCAGTTTGAAGTGAAAGAAGTTTAAAGGAGAAAGCAATGTCTCATTTCAGTGTAATATAGATTTATGCTTGTAAATGAAGTGTGGTTAATGGCTATATTTTATTTCATGGAATGAGTGTGTGTACTGCAAAACAGCATTATTGTCAAAGTGTGTATTAGAATATTCTACTCTGCATCTTACAAGATTTTTAGTCTCTTAAAATACTTTGGTATCTTACATTTAAAAATACTTATGATAACCCAACCTCTATTTTTAATCAGATTGCAACAAGTGCTATTTTGCACTGTAGTAACCATGTTTTAACTATGTCCCTGAACAGTGCAAAACCTTGGGCTGAGTAGTGCTGCAGGATAGTTCAAGAACACTATTAAAACAGCAAAGTCCTTTCCATACTGTTAGTTAGAATTTTGTTTTAGTTTATGCTATAGGATAATAGTATTTTAATTGGACCTAGCCAGATCACTAAATAAAGCTGTTACATATCCAAATATTTCTTTTGAAGGAGCAAATGGATTTTTGGCATGACGGCAAAATGTAAGATGTTTAATATTCTGAACTTTGAATTTTTAAATATTGGAAATTTCTTCCATTACATCTGTGTGGGTAACTTTCTATAAATCTCCCTTTCAGCTTGCATTGGATCATTTCCTTTTCCAAATTTCTGTTACTATGGTATTTGACAAATGCCTTGATTTGCTGAAACTAATCTAAAATAGTTCCAGTTGAGAATGCACAGCTGCAGCCAAAAGAAACTTCTTCCATTGTTGTTGGACGAAAACTAAATACAATCTATAGAAATATGGTTGACCAGAATAAGAATTGAGAAAAACAATAACTTACTGTCTCTGTTAAGTTAATCAACTGAACTGTACTGAGGAAAGGTGAACCACAGCAGGATGAACGGTTTAAGGAAAAAATAACTTATAATATGTGTCCTTGGTGTCTCTCTTAACATATACTGCATCAACTCAGCTTTATTGTCTTATCTTTTATATCTGTTACCTTTTCTTGTAATAATTATGTAAGAAATTAATTTGTATTGTCAGTTAATCTGTTTACCTTTTCATGAGTCCTCTTCCCTTCCCTCCCCTCAAAACCCCGACAAAAAATCTAAACCTACACTGGATAAATACCCTAATTTGTATCTGCTTGTGATATTAATGTTGAAATGATTATTTATGTTTGGGTGAAGCAATAACTGATAACCAGAGTCTCAATCTATTTTATTGTCACTCGTAGGAAACCAGAATCCGTGCTGTGGATAAGGGCATGAAGAAAAGAATTAATAATTTTTCTGTTATCAACCCTGTGGATGGAAAGGCTGTGACTCAACTTTTTGCAGCTGACAGCAGGGAAGAACTTCATAAGTGGATGGAAGCTTTCTGGCAGCATTTCTACGATCTTAGTAAGTTTGCAGTTTTGGCAGCGTGTCCTTTTAGTGGTGTAGCTATGTAATATTAAAAGAAATGTTGAACAATCTGAACTGAAATTTACATAGTAATCTGTCACCTGTAATGAAGAGAACAAAAATGTTCTCTATGAACACGGTAAGTAGTGTGTTCTCTGCCACTGAAAAATAGAGCTATTTTACTGAACCATAGTCAACTCCTCAGGCGCTATGATTTTTAACTCCTATAAATTCCAATAAGCCCAGAAACATCCATGCTGAATTTTCTCAGGAAATCAAAATAGATGTAGACTTCTTGGGGGGTTTTTTGTGTATGGTTTCAGAAGAGATTGGTCTGTTTAGCAGTTTAACTAGGTTATCTTTCAAAGACCTGCTAGTTACTTATTTTGTAGAATCCTGATATCAGTTGAGAAGAATAGAAACCTTTGGGTATGAAGCATTAGAGGGAACCTGAGGATACTGAGCTGACGGCCTTTGAAATTATTGAAAACTTGGTTTGGATCAAAATTGGATTAACTATTGCAGATAGAAAAGGTACATAATGACTTCGGCCCAACTACACAGGATTATGGCACCCATGATTGTTTTTGTTCAGATAGCACTATAAGTGAAGGAGTCTTATAGAACCAACCAGTTAGGGATGATTTGACTCCAGTGGTACCTCCTCTGTTTTGGTACCCCTTCTGATCATAAGATTTTATACCTAGCATTTCCCGCTCCCACCTCGCACATGATTGTTTCCTTAGGGCTAATAAAAATAATAGGTGAGGCTTTACTACTCAAGAGACAAATGAGATAATTGGTGCCTTGTTCCCTAGTCTTGTTTTTCAAGTGATGAAGTGCTTTTGTGTTCACTTTTAAATTTCTAGAGGAAGCTCAGTTACTGATGTTAGCTAAAATTTGTGACTTAACTGTTCTTACTCTAGATAAAATATGCTGTCTAGGTGTAGGACTCTGAAATCTCACTTGCCTTTTTAGTCTCTTTAAGTAGTATATTGTGTTGCTTGTTTAAATTTAACTCCAAGTATTAATAGGATGAAGTGTGCAGAGGGATTTGTTAGCATTAGGGCAGCTCTACGCTTAAGTCAAGGACCCCTCCCAACACCCCGAGCAACACAAGTTACAGTGAATTAAGCGCTCCATACAGGTACTATATCAGTAGGAGACGATCTCCTGCCAGCATAGCTTCCGCCTCTCATGGAGGTGGAGTACGTATGCTGATGGGAGAGCATTATAGGTAACCTTAGAATACCAGTGGATTTTCTGAGACAATTTCCTGTAGTATGAGAAAAACTAGGCCACTTGACATTCAAATGCCTGTTGTTCCTTGGAGGTTCTAAAATTCTCTTAAAATTAACTTGGTCCGAAGAGAAATGGGAGTGAGAGATTGTAGTTTGTTAAAAGCAATTTTACTGGCAGGGCCTATTTTCCTTAAAGTCAAAATCTATTAATAGAAACAGAGGTTTGGTTAACTAACAGGCTTTTTGTACTCTGATAGCCAAGAAAATTATTAAAGTCAAAACTACCAAATATAACTATGTATAACATTAGGTTTTCTGTATACTGGATTCTTATACTTTCAGTTAAATAACTTGCATGACGCTTTCTTGCTTTAAACTCTTTTATGTTTTATCTGGTATATGAAGGCATGCAAATGCTTATAGGCTGATATTTGAAGATTTTTGTGTGAATTATGGGGTCTTGCTGTCTGATAGTACAGCTGGGTTGACTAAATTGGAGATCTTAGCTTAATATCTGCTTATAATCTTTGGCTAAGGGTTAGGATGAAATTTCAGTTAAAAATACAGTATCTAGTGAGGACTGTTGCAACATTAAATATAGATGCTATGCAGATTTGCCTGTTACAGGTAGTTCACAAATGTAACTTAATGAGTTAAACTCTTTAAAAAGTGGAGTGTTTAAGTTCTAATCATTGTTCTCTATTCCCTCTCAGGCCAGTGGAAACATTGTTGTGAAGAATTTATGAAAATTGAAATTATGTCACCACGGAAACCACCTTTGTTCTTGACAAAAGAGGCAACCTCAGTCTACTATGATATGAGTAAGTGGGATTTGTGTTTTCAAGCTGCAGGGTAACAGAAACAATGTTGTCTCTATTCAAATAGCTTCTGCTGTTGGTGTTAAAATGCTGAATTTTTCAAAGGCAGTTCAGATAATATAATGGAGAACTATAATTGCACACCAAGGAGTTCATATTAAATATTTTCTTAATAAAAATAATGAATACTTTTCATACCTGAACAAAAAAAAAATTCAATATGAGCTGTAATTAAGGAGCCCTGAAAACATTTAGACAAAAAAGCTGTCGGTAGAAATAAATGCTCTCCATGGAAATAGTTCAAAATCCAGAGGATTAAAATGTAATGGTTTTAAATAGTCCAGACTACAGACCAATAATGCCTTTAACTAGTTGCATTCAATTACCTGTTTTTTCCAAGCTATACAAGATCTACTTGGTTGCTGGCAATAGCCTTGAAAAATAGGCTTGTAAAAAATCTTTCTAAAATGTATTTGATCTGTACCAATATTCAGACATCAATTTTTGCAGAGCGAAATACAATGCAGGAGGATTATTTTAATAAAATATGTTACAGAAATAGATTTTATAGACTAGAAGTAGGTCACTCTATTTTAATGGATCTGATGTGGTATTGTCTGAAAAACGTTTTATAGGGATAAATTTAAATGTCTGATTGCCTGCTGCTTGATCTCCTCTCTGAATTGCAAAAATGCTCAAATTGACATGAGTCATTGAGTTATAATGCATCAGTGCATTAATTTAACAGTCTAAAAAGTCATATTTGAACTATGAATGCAGAGCAGAAAAACACTACCACATAACACACATGAAGGTATATATGAAGTATTGTAGCATGGTGCTGCAGATATTTAGAGGCACCACTGAGGAATATTAAGTGTTTTCTGACCAATTATGGCATTCATAAATAAATACAAATCCACCATCTAGATGCTAAGAATTTGTTAAAGTTGTTTGTGTCGGATCTGTGTGTGATGGGTTGTCAGTTTGAGAGCCCGTGAGAAACCGTTGCGCTCCTCTGACCGCTCAGTTGTACTGGCCTTGCCCACAATACTTCCTGTGTTGAGGAAGCAGCCAGCCTCACCCAGGCTCTGTTATCACCCAACACAACAGCAGGTGGTGCTATACACCCAAACTGAGCTACCTGAGAGACCTGTTGTTTGTACTTGTACCACCCAAGTACAAACAACAGATGGCAGCCACCATGCCTCCTCCTACCCCAGGAGTATAAACCCAAAATAATATCGCTTTGCACTGCACAGAGATCTGCACAGTATAAACTTAATATGTCTGCCCTTCCCTCAATGTGGAGAGGAATATGCACACTTGTGTTAACCAAGCTGAGATTTTTCCCCAGACACTTCACTTAAAGGCACACTGGTTTAGAGTAAAATAGAAACGAGTTTAACTACAAAAAGATTTTATGTGATTATAAGTAATAGCAAACAGATAAAAGCAGATTACCTGGTAAATAAACAAAATTGCCAACTAAGCTAAGATACTAGAAAGACTGGATCTGAATTAGAAAATTTTCACCCTGGCTGATCATACAAGCAGGCTTGCAGATTCTTAAGGAATAAGCTGCATTTGCTTTGCAGCTTGGGATCCCTGACTAGGGTGACCAGATGTCCCGATTTTATAGCACAGTTCCGATTTTTCGGTGTTTCTTATATAGGCTCCTATTACCCCCACCCCCGTCCTGATTTTTCATACTTGCTGTCTGGTCAGTCTATCCCTGACCCCATTCCAAGTCCTTTTCTTTCAGAACTTCTCTCAGATGTTGAGTTGTGGAGGAGTGAAGAATAACAGATGATGTCGCTCCTTGCCTTATATAGCTTTAGCTACTGCTGGAATCCTTTGGTTCAAAATCAGTTTCCAGCCCAGTTTTTGGGGAAAAATACAGGCCACCAAAATGGAATCCAGAGTCATGTGGGCTGGTCACATGCCCTTACAGAGACATAACAGCCATTACTTACATATGGGCCGAAAAGTTCACAGGAAGACTCACAGAGAGAGAGAGAGAAGCTTTTTCTAAGACCTATTGTTCTTCCTAATGGACCATTACCCCAAATGGGCTCTTCACAACCAGTTATTGTTGGAAGCATCTTGTCTAGGGAGTGTCACTCAGGCGTGACTACATGTGACATACAGATGCATAATCAATATTCATAAATTCTGTTACAAAAATTGTACATGTATACAAATAGGATAATCATACTCAGCAAATCACAACTTTTCCAATGACACCTTACATGCCCCATCTTGTACAAAATGCATCATAATTGTACCATAATTGTACCATAATATCACTATGGAGAGTATGGGGTGCACTGTCACACTGTGAGTGTAAAAGTATACTTTGGGGGTGAAAGCACAAGAATATTTAATAGTTTTGACTTCTGTGCTCTTAACTATGTGAGATTTAGGTTTTTTGCATTGATCTTTGTGCACAGATTCTTTACACCTTTGGTGAAATGAAATGTTTCGAGTAGTGTACAAGAACATTATTATAGCTAGATCTGTTTCTAGTAATGTATTGCATTTTTTATTTTTCCACAAAAATAAATAAAAATTAAATCATGACCACAGACTATTGAGTGCATGAGGCCTAGAAAGTGTGGAAAGCTTCTAGACCTTTTTCTGTAAACACAATGGTCTTTTCCATTTCTAGACTGTTGTATGTCTTAATGCTAGTCTAATATTTGGGTGACATACTTTGCACAGTTTTTTATTCAGACAATTAATCACACTCAGGGTGAGTAAAATATTTAGGAACCATTTTAATCAGAATTCATCTAATTTCGTCTCAAATTATAGGTATTGATTCTCCAGTGAAACATGAAGGTTTAACAGATATCATACAAAGGAAAATTGAGGAGACTGATGGAGAGTTCCTGATTGGCCAGCAGAAGGAGTCTGCACCTTCTGTATGGGCCCCATTATTTGATGGTTCTCACCAGATGCTTGTCCAGAAAAATATTGTGTTTCCAGATGCAAATACTGAAATAGTAAGTCCTAATGATGGCAAAGGAAAGAAGAGAAGAGCTCCTCTTCTACCATCTGATAAGTTACCATACAGCTCAAAAACACAAATGAGCACAGATCAGTTGGACAAGGAAAACTTGTGGAAGAAGCCTGCCATTGCACATAGGACCTCCTCTTCTTTTGGTGCCAAGTTATCTTCCATGATGGATCAGTTGCAGAGGCCCGTTGCTGCTCCTTGCAAACTGGTTCCTTGCAGGAAAAGCAGCTCAATTGACAGTGAAAATCCTCTCTCTTCAGTTACTGAGACAAAGTCTGAAACCAAACCAGTGCCAGCTCCAAGACAGAAATCCATCAAAGAAATACTAGCTCCTAGATCATGGTTGCAGTCACAGGTGTAACATTTAGTTTATAAAAGTGACCAGCATATTAAGTTTGCCAGCATTTGACATTTATCAGTGACCTACGTCTCTAACAAAAACTGGGCCATTACAAATATTTTTAATATATAATTCTAAGCCCATACTTAGTATTGCAATCTCAGCCTTGCTTGTCACTGTCAAGATCTAAAGAACTTCTCTAGCAAAGTATAAAGTGTACTGTGTGTGTATTTTGTAGAAGGGAACATCTCCAAGATATTTAAATCTTTGCCCTGCTCCACACTACACACGCTATCTGAAATTTCCGTACTACCCTTACAGCACAGTCATGCTCTAAAACATAATTCCAAAGTTTGTTTCAGTGACTCCATATCAGATGTTCTCAGTTTATAAATTAAGACGTTTTTGAACAACGCTGCTAGCTCGGTCTGAGATCTATGAGATCTTTTTCTGGCTCATGTACTGTCAGAATTGACCAAGTCTAATGCAGATTATCCATTAATTCTGATAGCACTCGAGACAGAACAGAATCATCTCCTTCTACCTGTTGGTTTTGCAAGGCTAATGGAACTTTTTTTTAAAAAAAAAAATTAACAACTAAAAATTGATATATATGACTGATTACACGCACGAAGCACATAAGATGTCATTTTTACAGTCACTTTTCTGACCATTATAAGGAACGAGGCCCTCCATGTCAGAAGTCTGTAATACTGCCATCCTGCCAGTTGATGTTAGACCAACTTGAATGCAGGGCCTTATACCTAATATAATTTGTTTTTCCCCCTTACTTTTTTCTTTGCTTTTGACACCTAACGTGGGTGAAATCATTTAGGTCAAACAAACCAAGTGGGTTTATTCACCACTTTCATGGAAGCTACAGATTACAGTGAGCACGAGACTTGCTTGGGCTACTGCACATAATCCTCAATGTATGGAGAGGCCTCGTGCTACCATCTTTCTGGGTGTGAGAGTTTAGGCCATTATATTTCCTCCATGGAAACAACTGCATCACACAAGATGCAGACCCTTTTTTACATGAGAGCCTTATCCACAAGCAAAGGATTGCTTGCTAGTCAGCCATTAAGAACACTGGAATTCAGATCTCTTGTGAAAATCTTATCAGTAATTTTACATGCAATTCACTAAAATTGTTTATATAGCAGCAAAACCTTCAAAATAAACCTGGCTTTGAAGTTCAAAGGCAAAGGATAGAACTATTATAGTAACACCAATCTAATATTCCTCTGTCCCTGGTGCATTCTGAATTTCTAGTGTGTGTTTTAAAAAAGACAGTTTTAATCCTGGGAAGAATTTTGGAATAATATTAAACTCAATTATTTAGAGATTTTTTTATTTTCAGACACGTTCTTTACTGTTTTAGATGTTGCCTTCTTAGTTCATACGAAGATCTAAGTATTTTTAACTAACAAATGTTTAGTGCTAGATGACTCAGGGATTTATAAATTAGCCTGGTTTATAACGGTTGATAAATCTCTTTGTCGGTTGCCTTAGGGTTTTTTTTTTAATTTAAAATCTTAGTTTAGTTCTAATATGTAGGTTGCAGATCAGACATTTTTAAACTTCTCAGGCAAGAAGTCTGTTTTTGTCCTCGTTCATAAAGTAGAAGCTCTATAGTTGTAATCTTGTAAAAGGATTTACAAGCGGAACTCTTACTAACCTATTAGTTCATGTATTCTGCATGAGAGTAAGGTTCCTTACTTGCAAATCCTTTTGCAGGATTGGGGAGTTAGGTTTTTAAGAGTGCCCCTATATCAATCTTCATTTCAGCATGATCCTCTTTTCCAACATCTGTAATCATTCTTGCAGCAACAAATTGTAAATGTAATGTAAGTGGCAGAAGCAGACAAACTAAAGAAATACACAATTGTGTAAAATTGGACACCCACAGCTAACTGGACTGCAGAACATAGAGAATAAAATAAACAGAACTATTTTTAAATGGAATGTTTTCCACTACCTGTTTGCTGCTCATTCGGTGTGAATCTTACAATGCTGTTGGAACGAAGGATACGTTGTTTTTTTCTTTTCTTGGCCAAACTACCAAAATTAAATAAATAGTTCATACATTTTTAAGGCCTGAAGGGCCATAATGATTTATTCTGATCTCCTGCATAACAGGCCATTGAATTTCATCCAGAAGTTCTTCCACTGAATTCAGTACCAGTATTTTGAACTACAGCATATCTTTTAGGAAAACATTCAGTGTTGATTTAAAGACTTCAAGTGATGGATAATTCACCAATTGGCAAGCTATTCCAGTGGTTAATTATTACTGTTAAAATGTGCGTTTTATTTTCCGTTTGAATTTTTCTAGTTTCAACCTTCAGCCACTGGATCTTACTGTGCTTTAGTCTGCTAGTTTAGAGCCCTCTACTATCAAATCTTCTTTTTGTGTGTAGCTAGTGTGACAAAGCTCTGTCCTTATCTTCGTGGATCCTGCGTTTCCTGGCGGATTTTTTACTAGCCTCAGCGGCTCACTGTGACCCTCCATGGAGCCCTTCTCTCTCTGGAGACAAGGTCACAGCCTATTGAGCCATTTTCATCACAAGCCAGTGAGGAGAAGCTATCCTTCCTGGCACAGTCTCTATTGTCTCCCAATCTCAGAGACTAATTAGGGGAGGCAGAAAGGGGAGAGCCTGGGCCCGCCCTCTACTCTGGGCTCCAGCCCAGGGACCCTAATAGTATCAACTAAGATGGCTGACCTTTCAGGCACAAAACACAATACAATTCCCTAGGCTACTTCCCCACAGCAGTCTCTGCTTCTTCAGACTCCACTTCACCCTTACCTCAGGGCCTCCTTCCTTCTGTACGATATGTTGTCCAACACTCAGTCTCACCAACAGCGTAACTTCCTTCCACAGCTCCTGACACCCACAACCCACCTGAGTAACTGGGAGGTTTTTATCTGGATTTAGCCAGTCCCTGATTGGCTTCAGGTGTCCCAATTAGGCTAGCTGTTTCTACTCCTTTCTAGAAGGTTCTTAATTGGCCCCAAGTGTCTTGATTGGCCTGGAGTAGCCTTTGTTTGGCTATCCAGGGAACAGGGACCTGCACACCCTGAGACTAATGTACCTGCCTTCCAGCACTCTCCTATATCCTTCTGGTCTGACTCCGTCACACTAGTTATAGACCAATATAAGTGAATACCTTAAGTCTTACTGCAAGAAATGTTTCCGGATTTCTGATCATTCTTCTCTGAGTGTCTCAAATATTTTAACATTCTTTTTGAAGTGTGGACTCAGTATTTCAGTAGTGATTCTACAAATACAAATTCTACAAATGTACAGAGTAATATTACGTCCCTAAAGGATCATGTTATCGTTTCACTACAGATTTCATTGAGAGCTGATGATGACTAAAGTTGTCTTCAGAGTCACTGCTTTCAAGAATACAGTCCATCATCCTCGAATTATGACCTACATTATTTGTTCCTAGACGTTGCATTTGGCTATATTAAAACACTCTGAGGTCCAATTGAAAAAAACAATCTAGATTACTCTGTAAATTGACCTGGCCCTATTCTTTACTACTTCACCAATCTTTGCGTCCTCTGCAAACTTTATCATTAGTGATTTTACATTTTCTTCCAGATCATTAATTAAAATATTGAATAGCATTGGGCATAGAACTGATCCCTTTGAGATCTCACTAAAAACACCCACTCTTTGATTCCCTGTTAGTATTGCATTTTGAGATATTTCTGCTTGTTTATCCATTTTTAGGCCATATTGATTTCATAGAGCACTAGTATTTTTAATCAGAATTGTGTGCAACTAATTCACCCACCTTACAAAATTCTTAAGTATATTATATCAGTGCATTAACCTTTATCAACTAAACTTTTCATATCAAAGTAGGTGTTAAACTCATTTGACAATATCTATTTCCATGTAACCATGTTGACTGGCATTAATTACATTTCCATCTTTAAATTAATCCCATATCAGCTGTTCCATTGTTTTTCCTGGGATTGGGATAGCATTGGTTTTTTTCCAGACCTCTGGAACTTTCCTACTGTTCCAAGATGTATTAAACATTAACTTCATTGGTGCAGAGAGCTCCTCAAACACTACTTGTAAAATTCATGGATACAAGTTATCTGGGTTACCTGTTTCAAAAGTATTCGACTTTTACAGGTGATTGTCTTCTTTAACTACTGTTGGAATAGAAAGGGTTTCAACATTGATTATGAATTGATATCACATAATATCCTTTCAAAACACAGTACAAAAATGGTTAATGTTTTTGCATCATTGGTAATTTTATCATCTCTATTAATGGATTTTTGTCATTGTTAGAATCTTTCTCTGATTTCTTTTTAAAAAATTTCATTGCGTTCAAGTCTGTTGGCATAGATTCTTTATTCATACTTTTAGCTTGTCTTGTCAATTGCCAACAATTTAACTTATATTTATAGTCATCAACTTCTACTTCCTTTCTATTAATAATTGACTTTTTTATTGCTGCTTTCAAATCCCCCTTTTAATCACTTTTTTTAATTAAGTAAACTCTGTGTGTGTGTGTGAGAGAGAGAGAGAATGAGGAATTGTAGCAATTTGGGTATTTAATAGTGTTCGGAAACTATTTATTAATTATTTCACATTACTTTTGACATTCTTCTCAATCAGTTTTGTTCACGTGCGCTTAGGCAAACACTGCTTTTTATTTCAGTGGTCAATTCATCTTTGTCAGAATAAGGTACAATTTTTTTTTAAGAAATTAGCATCTTATTGGTAAACTCCAAGGTCACTTTAGTATTGGCAGCATGAGTCTTCCAGCATTTATTCCCCTGGGTTGTAAACACACATAGTAAAGTCTCTTTTTTTTTTTTCCTCTCTTCAGGTTGTAGATGCTTACATCCTGTTTTCTAGTCTGATTTGATGGCCTAGGCCTTATAGCTTCCCTCATGAGTGTTTAATCTTGTGCTTTATGAGTGAAAACGTTGATGCATAAGTATTCAAGAGCCTTTGCTTCCATGTTGTCAATTCTAAAATGGAATCAAGTATCGGGGGTAGCCATATTAGTCTGTAGTCACAAAAACAACAAGAAGTGTTGTGGCACCTTAAGCACTAGCAGATTTATTTGGGCATAAGCTTCCGTGGGTAAAAAACCCACTTCTTCAGATGCATGGAATGAAAACCCTCCCAAGAGCAGAAGCAAGCTGGAGTTTTTGCACCAGATTTCTGGACAACCTGTGCACAGGATAACCTCCTGTCCATTTTTTTTCTCTCTCTCTCCTTTGACTGGCCTGGCCAGTTTGGAGCAACCTGACTGTGAGTATGAAAGTGGATCAGGGTTCAAGCACTAAGGCTTCTTTCTTCCTTTGAATGGTGTGGAAGCAGTTCCCACAATCAGCATTTTTTAAATTATTTTTTTTAATAAAGCTTTAAAATTTAGTCACATGGTGTGTTCTCTTCATCTCTGCCCCTGGTATCCTGCGGTCTTAGCCTGATCAACTGAGGCCCAGGCAGATTGGTAACAGAAATCTGTCACACCCAAGCATGCCCAAAATTGTTTCTTCCTCTCCCACATATGAGGAAGACTTTAAGGAGTCAAGTCCTACCACATGTGCCCAATGTCCCAAATCCAGTATCATCTTTCCAGGTGCTTTTTTCTTCTTTATTTTGATGGCGCACTTTGACCTTAGAAATAAAGCCATTTCTAGGGAATGAAGTTGTAAACAAAACTTTTGGTGCAGAGAATGGAGATGAGGTGAGGGAAAATAACTTTAAACAATGTTTTTGGGGACTTAGATGTTAAGTTTTGTCCATAAAAGAGAACAAACATTTCAGTAATACATCTGAAACAAAGTTTTTGCAACATTACTATAGTTAAATCTAGATATGAAGAGGAAATATTTTTGTTCTTCTACATTATGGATGGTTATGCACCTGGTTACCAATACTGAAAGAGCTGCAAATTTCTCTTTATCGTACACTTGCTAGAAATATGACCTTCCTCTTTCTTCCCCCTTTCTCTGAGTTGCACTTAACTGTCTTGATTGGTTAGAATTGTAACATGAATGTTTGTTTACTTTTATTGGTTTTTGTTTTTAATATGTTCAATATGTTCATCTCAAATGCTCCAATGGTCCTTTTAAAATGCAATTGTATTTTTAATGTCAGCATTTTACTGAAGTTTGGTAAGGTACTGTTTCAGATTTTTTGTCAGTTTATTTCCCAAGATGTGAATATGTGGTACCAAATACATACTGAAGCTTTTATAAGAGTAGCATTCTAGGTTGGAACAATTGCAATCTGCTTTCTTGTTTACCTCTATCTTCCAAGTTGTTTGTTGAGGTGTAAAGCATGTAGCAGCGGGATAGTGTTACTTAAGTTTTCTGATACCTGAATGAATATAGTGGAACTCTCTTAATTGGCACTTCCTGGTAATCAGAGGACCATGCCAGTTAATTTATCTTGTCAGTTATGAGACTCATAGTACATTGTAACGATATTTGCTTTTATTTCATGACTTGAACTAAAGGTAAGCAGTTAGGAAGCATTAAAAAACCCAACTCTTATTTGATTAGCATCCATAACTGAACAGTAAAGCAACATTAAATAAATAAACATCCACAAAAGGTGAAATTTTTTTAGCTAACACAAATTCACACACTTACTTCTGAAACTAGGTTTATTAGACAGCACCAGCCGTGCAACTTGTCCACAGTCATTGAAATTCATTATCCTATATTTATTTTTGGGCAGTCAAGCAGGGGTGCCATTCAAATCATGGTACCTATTAAGTGGATTTTGCTATATGGAAAACAATACAACTCATTTGAAAACACATGAATCTGTGTTTTAATGTATTATTAAAAGAATTTGGAGATTTTTCATAGCCCTGAGTGACACAGCAAGGTGTACACCAGGCTTTAAAAATTAAACAGTTCATCCCAATCTAGGGTTAAAGAACAACCTGATACAATTTTATGTTAATGGAATTTTTAAAAACTGTGTGGTTGAGATCTTGAAGACGATACTGGAAATAGTTCATGAGTCCTATGTACTGTAAACTACAATTTAGATGTCAATGATGGCACAACCTTTCCTTTTGTAGAAATTTAGTAAAAGTGTTTCTTTACTGTGATGCTTGAACCACTAGCTATGAGAAGATTATTACAGTAGTAATCATCTCTTATACTGTACAGAACGTCCCAACTATTTTGTGTGGTTTTTGTATGTAGGTGGAGCTAGTTTTTGAAATTATATCTTAGATGTTAGCTTAACATGTTTACATTTTTACTTGTATTGTTTAATTTCATCTACGCTAATTGTTTTAATATTGAATAGGTATTTTATTTAGTTGAGCATATTTGGAATTACTGCTTTAGTGTTCAGTTGACTTATAAACTAATGTAAGCTGCTTTAATAGAAAAATACAGATATGAAAATTAATGTATTGTGAAATGTTAGAGAAGGATCTTAATTGTTTGCTGCTAAAATGTGGATTGTTTGCAACTAGAACTGTACATCCAAGATAAAAACAATAAAAGGATTTCTTCAATAAATGGATTCTGTATTCTATTTTTTTAAAAACTGGACTATAATATTTAGTTTAGGATTATAAAGAATGTAGCTTATGGCTTTTGTAAAATCAAAGAACTAACGTATGTTTAACTATGTCTTGGCAGATAGAACGGAATGTATAGTCTGAGTGCATCCACCTAGGCTAGCACTAACAATAGTAAGCATCTTGACCCCATCTAGTAATCAGAAGAGATAATAAAAAATATCCACTAGCTAATGTTAATTGCAGTACTAACATCCTGGTATATCCATTATAGGAGATATTTATAAACTATATTTGGACATTATAACCTGAAATTGATCATGTTTGTACAGGCATGTTCTAGTGCTATATTTCCCATGATGTCCTTCTGTTTTCTTGTTTCTTAGGTATCCTATAAATAACGCTGAGCAAATAATATTTAGATTTAGAATAAGTATGCTTCTGAACCTGGCATTCGAGACTTGTTTGGTGACTTATTAGTGAACCACTGTCTTTATTAAAACTGTTAAATTGTTTTCTTGAATGGAAAGTAAAAAAAATTCAGTTCAGTTCACTAAATGAAACCCTGCATGTAGCGCTGCTAATTTAAAGCAAAGTGCACTATGCAAATAGGGTGTACCTTTTGTCCAGTTATAAAAGAAATGTAAAACTGTTACAAGGAGTTAAATATTTTAAAATTAATATGTCTGAGTGATTTGAGTTAATGGAGAAAAAAGCTCATTCTCTCTCTCATATGAAGAACCAGTGTTTTCCAGAAATTGCCGTATTTTTTTCCAAAATGACTTCATTTCCAGAATTGCCAATCAGAGGGTGGGTGAGGCATGTAGGGTCACACTCCCCGGATTTCTGCCTGGAGACACCTGACTCCTCCCCAAGGTGCAGGGCAGAGGCTGTGGGCTGGCTGGCTGCTGCTGAGATTCACCACCAACTTCTTCCCTCCTCACACGGACCTTGGCTCAGAAAAACCACCACCAAGCTTTCCTTGGGCAGGTAGAGCACTGGGCAGCGGGGCACCAGGCTCCCTTGCCATGCTGCAGAATGGACAACACTCACACCTGTTCTCGGCATCATCCATAGCACCCCTCCACCACTCACGTCCCCTACACACAGCTGCCTCCGGCCCCCTCCCTCCAGCACACAGCTGGCTCTAGGCTTTCAATGCCCGGCATCTGTCCCCCACCTTTCCTACACAGCTGGCTCCCACATCCTCCTCTCCAGCACACAGCTGTCCTGGCTCTAGTCCTCAGGGCCTAGCATCTCCCATCCCCTGCACACAGCTGTCTCTCAAACTGACAATTTTCATCGTAAAAAGAAAATTTTAAGATGCGGCTACTTGCTGCATAAATGGAAAATCAGAGACTCTCCTTTGTGCAACTGTGGTAAAAACATCCGAACTATTAAAAGGCAGGGCCCCAACTGAACTGGATGATATCCACATCACAGAGGAGGCCTTGAAATGGCTTATGGACCCACAACTGCATCCATAGAATATTTCTCTGCTGATGTAGTGTGCCTTCAAGAATGACACCGAGATATGTTGTCTTTAGATCTTAATGCACAGTTTCACCACAAAACTTGACGGCGTGTTTTGTGTCATTTCTCTTGTCAAGGCAGAAAATATAAACTACCGATTTGCTCAGATTTGGTCTCAGCTGCCACTTCTGGAAATACCCTTACCTCTTCAGATCAGATGTAAGGGTCACTTCAAGTTCTTTAAGGCTGTGGGCCTGAGTTGCGAGTGCCAAATCATCCAAATATGCAAACCTCTGCTCTAGAATATCATCAATAATTGCAAAGTAAGACAATACAGTTGAGTGATTTAATGAATCACATTGCAACTAAAGTTGCTGCAGTTTGCTTTAAGGGAACATATCAAAATAAGATGATCTCTTAATATAACCATTACCAAAATGGTTATATTGAGTTCTGTCTGTGTATTATATATTCACATAATCTGTCTGCAAGACATCAAAATAAATTGCTCTTCAAGGGAAAAACATCTTTAAACATTTTAATATATATAGTTTTCTACATGGTTTTTTATGTACATCCCAAGACAAAACCATAGTAATGTGTGAAATGTCTTTTATACTGTAAATGCAGTGTAGTTGTAGCTGTGTTGGTATTAGAGGATATTAGAGACACAAGGTAGGTGAGAATTTTTACTGGACCAACTTTTATTGGACCAATAAAAGTTCTCACCCACCTTGTCTCTCTCTTTTATACCGTAAAGCAGGGATCTCAAACTCAAATAACCAGCAGAGCCACATGAGAACTAGTACATTGGTCCGAGGGCCACATCACTGACACTCTCCTGCCCCGCCGCTGCCCTCGGTCCTTCCCCTCCACTCCATCCCTTCCATGAGATCCCCTGTCCCCATTCCATTCTCTTCCCCAAATCCCTGCCCCTGCCCTGCCTCTTCTCCACCTCCTCCCTTGAGTGCACAGCTCCCCGCTTCTCCCCCTCCCTTCTGGAAAGCACTAAGTGCCGCCAAACAGCTGTTTGGTGGCAGGAAGTGCCTGGACATAAGCAGAGGAATGAGAACATGGCACACTGGTGGGAGGGAGAGTGTGGGGAGGGGAGCTTGGCAGGCCACAGGAAATAACCCCTCAGGCTGCATGTTTGAGACCCCTGCTGTAAAGGCTGCTTTCATACAGGTTTCTATAAACTTCTAAAATAACAAATCAACACAAGAATTGCCATTGTGTATCAGAATTCTCTTTCTGACAGTGACCAGTGCCAGCTGCCTTAGAGGAAAGTTCAAAGAATTCCTGCGGAAGGAAGTTATAGAATAACTTTATCAACAGATAGCTTATTCCTCATCCCCGTTAGAGGTTGATTTATACACAAAAGTATGAGTCTTAATATCCTTCCAAAATGCTTGGGTTATTTTTCAGTTACTACTATTGTAACTTTAAATACTGTATCAGTTTCCAGTCCTCTGAATCCTCCTCAAATTCTTGGCCTCAGCAGTATCTTGGGACAATGGATTTCACAATCTAGTGTGCACTATGAGTTTTAAATTTCTTTATCATTTTTGAATTTGCAACTATCTCATTGCATGCTTTCATGGTTTTGTATCAGGGTGGTGAATAACTTCCCTGTCTATGTTTTTTGTATGCAATTCATTACTTTGTGCCATTTTTATTGTGTTCTCTCTTATCTGCTCAAAGACAAATAATCCCAGTCTTTTCACACTCTTCACATGTTTTTTTCTTGACACCATATCATTTTTTGCCCATTTCTGAGATATCTCTCTTGAGTTGAGGTGATCAGAACTGAACGTGAAATCTCAGCTGGGAGGGTACTATTGATTAAGAACATTATATTTTCAGTATTCTCCTTCATTTCTTACGTAGCATAACATTTTCTTTGTTCAGTGGGCCATTCGGTCAAAAAACAGAGGTCTTAACTGAGCTATTTGTAAAGATGGTGTGCTCTCTCAAACTCACTTTAGAAAATAGTCTGGGTGTAATTATGGATAGTTCAATGTCTGACTTATGAATATTCCACCAGAGGCAAACACACTGAGGTATAGGGAAGAGACTTGTGTCTACATTACCATTTGGAAAACAAATTTTAGTAGTTTCTGCTCTTCTTGTAGTCTGAGTGATCACTTCTGTTTGCTGCTGCAATTGATGCAGCAGGTATCGATTTTAGAGGGTCTAGTGAAGACCCACTAAATTGAAGGCAGAGCAGTCTCCAATTGACTCCGGTACTCCAGCTTCCTGAGAAGAGTAAGGTAAGTAGACAGGAGAGTGTCTCCTGTCGACGCAGCACAGTGAAGAGGCCGTTGTAAGTCAACCTAAGCTATGTTGACTCCAGCTACATTCACATAGCTGGAGTAGTGTAATTTAGGTTGACTTACCCCAGTAGTGAAGATAAGCCCTAAGTTTGGAATTTATTAATACAAACTTGAAAGCAACTTAATTGCCAGACTTTCATAATGCAAATCCATCGACTTTGAGACTTGATCGCCAATGTACTCAAATGCCACATTTTCTCTTACTGAATAATGAAGACGTTGGACATTTTTTCCTGTAAGAACAATTTCTTTCCTTTCCCTTTTTTAAAAAAAATTGTAAGGCCGGCCTCTCAGCTTGTATAAAGTGTGTAGCTCCACCAAAATTAGTAGAACTACACTGATTTTTGTTAGTTAAGAATCTGTCCCATAATTAATAATCTTCCCCTTATTCGTGGAGGTCTTGTATCTTCTTTTCCTTTGCTTATTAATTCTGTTTATTTGGAGCTGCTAAACACTGCCTTTGTAGGAGTTTCCTTTGTAAATTGCAAGGTATCAGTTTTATGCAAACTGTTTTTTTGGTGCTGCTTCAGAGGCTTAAATTGCTACTGACTGCTAGCTTGAGGATATTGCTACAAGGAGTTCTGTCCCTGGTGAACATGGGAAATTTATTTTCCTGGCCTTACTTGATGTTTCTATTAAGTATGATTCATTGGTATGGAATGTCTTGGAGCTGAGGAGAAGAATCAGTAAGATGAGGAAATCAGTACTCTTAGCTTTGAACTAGCTTCAGTAGGCTCTGTATACAACTGGTGCTTTGATAGTCATAAAGCAAAAGAAGCCAACTGGAGTTAGAAGTCATCTGTTCCTCTGTGCAGTTCATCTGGGGCATGAGTGAAGAACCAGCTTCTCATAATCAAGCAAAAGAAATACAGAGTTTTGGAACCTCAGAGTTACAAACACCAGAGTTTCGAACTGACCAGTCAACCACACACCTCATTTGGAACCGGAAGTACGCAATCAAGCATCAGCAGAGACCAAAAAAAAAAAAGCAAATGCAATACAGTAGTGCATTAAATGTAGACTACTAAAAAATATACAGGGAAAGTTTAAAAAAAAATTGACAAGCTTAGGAAACTGTTTCTGAACTTTTCATTTAAATTAAGATATTTTAATGCAGCATTTTTCTTCTGCATAATAAAAGTTTCAAAGCTGTATTAAGTTAATGTTCAGTTTTAAACTTCTGAAAGAATCATAACATTTTGTTCAGAGTTCTGAATAATCTCCATTCCTGATATGTTCGTAACTCTAAGGTTCTATTGTACACAATATTCATGAAGATCTTCTAGACTCTTGCAACAGGACCAAACTCTTTTTGTTTTTTGGGGGAGAGGAGAAACTAAGTCTGAACCAGTAGCTCACCAAGGATTATTTTTATGGCGGGGGGCATCATTGTGGTACATGCTGTACAAATGCATACCAAGAGACAGTCCCTGCCTTGAAGAATTTACCATATTGAATCTGCTTTCAGTCTTGAAACTAGATTATTGCCCATCTTGTTAGATTGGATTCAGTGTTATGGCACTTTACCTTTGCATTGCTTCATGCAATTGGAGACTCCCAGTTCTGGACCCTGACAACAGGAGTCAGATCTCACATTCATTTAAGGTCAGATTGAATTACAGGATTAAACCATGAGTTCCTGCTGGCTGTAAAATTTGCCTGTGCTCCAGTTACAACAGTTCTGTGTATCCACCACAAGTAGGTCCTAAAAACTATTCAAACCTAGAATGTGGCATAAGGATTAATTAGAATGGGAATAAAGAGGTGTGAAAATACTGGACGTCTGCTATAATGAACTAGAGTAGGAAGGGATTTAAAATATATGTACACTACTCCCTTATCTCTTATAAAATGTAAAATGGGTCGGCCATTAGATCAGGTATTGTTGCTTCATCAGCATAATGAAGGCTATATTAATGCCCCATAACAAGAGGTTTTCAAACTGATCCTCCATGTTGTCATAGGGGATCCTCCTAATCAGTCATAGGGTATTCGCTCCTTACTTCCAGGTGCTAAAGTGCTTTAAAAGACAACTAAAAATGCTGTAAATATATTGGTGTTACCTTTTCATGGTAACTGGTTTAGTTGCCACAGGGATGTTAGGTGAAGGTGAACAGGAAAGAAGAAGGTCCACAGAATCACAATTGAGAGGAGAGGAAGCATAAGAAAAGCTCTGCAATAAAAGTGGTGCAAATTATGACTAATGAAGAATGTCTAACAAACATAAGATCTTCCAAAATCTAAGCACCAAGATCTGAGTGACAGCATGTCTGATCTGGTTATGGAAAGCTGAAAAAGTTGCCAAATTAGCTCTAAGGTGGTACTCTAAAATAGACATATTTAGAAAATCGTCAAGTACATTTTGTACAGGACATGTGAAAAGTTTGATGCAGCTGGTGTCATTGTTCTTTTTTCTTTTTTATGTTATACTCCTCTCTGCTAGACTCCATTCTGGTAGGTGGGAGGACTTGAAATAACTCTTCTTTCAAGCTGCTTTCTCTGTAGCACACAGTAAGTGAAGGCAAGAGTCTGGAGATAACTGTCAATCAACGTCACCACCCTCTTCTGTGACAAGCACATTTATCCTCAATCCATTCTCTTTACACTTTGACCATTATTATTACGTCTAACTTGGTCCACTGTAGCTGACAGTGTTGGTCATCTGTCATTGAAAAGCCACACAATTTGTCTGACACCAATATTTACCTTTAAGAGAGACACAACTAAGTGCATGTCATGCTGGAGCAGAGATGGGCAAAAGAGGCCCACAGGCTGGATCTGGCCTGCCTGTCATTTTAATCCAGCCCTTGAGCTCCTACTGTGGAGCAGGGCCTGGGGCTTGCCCCGCTCTGGTGCTCCATCCGGGGAGCAGGGTCAGGGGCTGCTCCACGCAGCTCCTGGAAGCAGCAGCATTTCCCCCCCACACACATCTCCTATGTGTAGGGGAAGTCAGGGAACTCTGCTCCGTACTATGCCCCTGTCCCAGGTGCTGCCCTACACCTTCTATTGCCTGGGAACTGCAGCCAATGGGCAGTGCCTGTGGACGGGGCAACGTTCAGAGCCACCTGGCCTCACCTCCATAGGAGCCAGAGAAGGGACATGCTGCTTCCAGGAGCCATTTGTGATAAGCGCTATCTGGAACCTGCACCCCTGAGCCTCTCCCTATACCCCAACCCTCTGCCCTAGCCCTGATCTGCCTCCCGCCCTCCAAACCACTCGATCCCAGCCCAGAGCACCCTCCTGCACCCAAACCCCTCATCCCCAGCCCCATGCTAGAGCCTGCACCCTCAGCCAGATCCCCCACCCCCACTCAACCCACTTCCTTGCCCCAGCCCAGAGGCCCCCCTCTCACACTCTGAACTCCTCAGTTCTGGCCCCACCCTGGATCTCACATCCCTAACCAGAGCTCTCATCCCCCTCCAGCACCCTAACCCCAATTCTGTGAGCATTCATGGCCTGCCATACAATTTCTATACTTAGAAGTGGCCCTCCAGCCCAAAGGTTTGCCCTCTCCTGTGCTGGAGGCTAATGGATAATAATGGTATGGACTCTGATTCTCAAAATGGTCTCATTGTCCCCTTTTTACAGGTCTAATTTTGCTCTCACAATTAATTGTGGGCACAAGTGGTACCACAGACCTCTAGCATTTTGTTTTTTAAGTAGTGGCAGTTGCATGTACTGTTAACGGTGGGTGCAAAATTGTGTCTGGAAGCAGAGCCTGTTTTTAAAAATCAGGGCACAGTTAAGTCCTATTTCTTGGGTTTGCTCAAACTGAGAGTGCTTAGACAATGACTCCTATCTGAATACTTATTTTCTGCTGGAGTTTCCCAGATGTATTGCTTTTGAGGTTTTTCTAAATAGGTCAGTATGTTTAAAAGATGCATCCAGTTGTGAAAAATACCTTGTTGTTGGAGCTTGTTCCTCTTACAAAGGAATTAAGTTAGATTTCGAGACAGCCTTTAATCCTGCAGAAATTCAAAGTGCTATGTGGTCAATCATCCAGCACTAAAATGTATTCTTCTGTGGGGGAAACATAGCACACCACCTAGGACACAAGGCTGCTCCAAAACTTGTGGACAAAATGTTTAAATATCATCCAGTTAAAGCTGCAAGTGGAATTTAATTTGGCAAAATCATGCACAGAGGAATGTGACAGATCCTGGAGATAAAATAACCCATACAAAGTACCTATGGAAAGTGACCATGGCTTTGGGGTTTTGCCACTTGTGGTCAGAGCCCCTTATTTTACACATGTCACAATGCTGACAACTTGATCAGGACAGTGGCTTCTGGCACCATGATCAGTGCCTCAATATTGACTTCAAAGACAGTGTTCCAGTTGAATCACCAATCATGCAACTAGATTTTACTTGTGTGGCTCTGGTCCACATCGTGGCTTGAGCAGGTGCTGGTGAGATTGTGATATGAGACTAAGCCAAAGCACAAAGGTTCATATTGCAAGCATTTGGCCCACACGTGTACACTCATTCTATTGAAGTTGGTCTGGAGTGGAGAAATTATGGACCTATGGCTGGTCTTCCAATGTAGCCTTTATATGATATGGTTCTACTTTCTCTACTTTAGTTTGACTTTTTGACCAATACATGATCTAAATAAATTATGGAATTAATTCATTAATCATGTTGCTCTCCACTTCATAAGATGCACCACCTACTGATGATGCAGATAAATTGTCTTGAAGTTTATCCTACACAGACAGAAGTGTAGTGCCTACATTACAGTATTACTGCTTCAGCTCCTTTCAGCAGCGGAGCTTAAAAGCACCTTCACAGTACTCTTGTGGGTTATTTATTAGTACAGAAGGAAAGGCTAAGTAAGAGAGGTTATATAGATGCAACTTCCGTATTTCATTCCATAGCTTTGCAGGGTTTTAATAGGTGTATGCCACTCCCCTTGTGGTTATAAAAGCTTTTGTCTTCATAGCAAGGAATAGTCCTATAATGAAATTGTGTTTTCTGTTTTAATAAATTAAAACTTTAAAAAAATCTTTGTACCCTGCTGATAACCCACCATTCTGGTCAATAGTACTCTCCAGTTACTGATACTCATTTATGTCTTTTGGCACAAGCTCTCTTACAGAACTGGATTCCCTTTTGGCATTTTCATGCATGAATTCTGTCAAACCATTTTTTAAAATTTCATCAAGACTTCCTTGACTGATATCTTCAAAGCAATTAATTCAATGTTCCATGATTGCTGCAGTGGAGTAATTGAAATATCAAGTTAGAATGTCATCGGAGTTTGTTACAATATTGTTTTCCATGTAAAAGATGTAAAATAGTAGTTCTCAATAAACAAGTTATCAAATGTGATTAATTAATGGACCTGTGATCATGTAATTAAAGGTATAAAGGTAAGGTATTGGTAAATACTAAATGAAAATACTTATTTAAATTAAAGCCATAGGGAATGGAGGAATTGAAATGTCACTTTAAAAATTCCCATGGCAGGAGAGATCTCACTATTGATGCTGAAATGGGCTACTTACAATTCATATAATTAGCTGTAGATCATGAATTAAAAGAAAACATGATTAATAATCATGCTTTTTAAATTAAAGATGCATTGATTATTAATATGGTACACTTAGAGCTGTCTGAGGATCAGGTTAACACATAGTTCCTTAACCATAAGTAGGGCTTCCCATGTAAACTGATATTTAGTGGTAAAAGCCTGTCAAAATTAAGGTCAAGATTTACTGGCAAGTATTAAGCTCCAAAAGTCTGAAATTTTATCTCCATATTTCTCACCATCAGCTTTGTAATTCTCTGTATCATTCTTAGTCAATTTCGTATTAACAAATAGGACAGGGCTGACAGAAATAGGGCTCTTCAGTTAAATATTCATTTGCCAAATGCATAATTTTTTTGGCCAGTAATTAGTAACAATGTCTAAATGTAATTAGTGTGAATGTTTATTGTAGTTCAAAGAGTTAATTAGCTTGTTTCTTTCATCAGATAATAAACATATCTTCCTCATAGTGCAACCAGGCCTTGGGGTTTCTGAGAAACCTGAAGCAATCCTGCAGTGGCATCTGCTGAAAGTTGAAATCCCTGCAGAGAGGTCTTAAAAGACAGTGCAGGGAAACTTACATTAGAATGTATCATTTCTGTCAAAGAATAATTCTCAAAAACTCCACACTTTTTAGCTGCCCCGGCTATAGAAGTTTAATTCTCCATTTGGGAATTAGAGGGGGGAAAAAAACTTTAAAAAGGGTTATTGGTTGCCACACAGTCATAAAGAATTACCATGCCTTAAAGAGGTTTTTGTTTATGTAAATCCAGGACATTACTTTGCTGCATCTGGAAGTATTTTAAGCTGCTTCATGCTTCTTTCTACATAGCCTCATTTAATCAGCATTAGGCTCCAAAATAAGATGAGATTAAAAAATAAAGTTTAACAGGAAATAAGGCCTAAATTTTTAAAGATATCTGAGCATCGTTTGGCTGAGTGTTGCAAGGTCTATATGATGTAGGTGCTTAAGTCACTTTTGAAAATAAAACTTAGGCTTTGCAACACTGAGCAGAGCAACACCTAAATATCTGAAAAATATCAGCCCAAGACACTATGGTGACCGGCATCGTGGAATGCCTTATGCACATTTTAGGGTCAAAATCTATTCAGCCACTTCCACTTGTAGAACCACACCTTGTAGTCTCTAGTCAAAACTCTTATAGCAATTTTTGAAGATCATCTCCCAGAGACCCTATGGAAGAGTCCTCTTCACTTTCCCCAGGTTGCATGCATTTCAGTGCTTCAGTGCATGTGATAGAATTTGTGGGTAAGCTATGTCTTAATCGTTAAGTGCTACTTAGGGAAACAATGTATGGACTCAAAATTATTTGACCTCCTTACATCTCAACTAACCCAGTAGCTAAAAGTCACCGCTAAATGAAAAACAGATGCTGTTTCAGAGTAGAACTATCAACCCTCAATAAATAGAAAACAAAATAAAACCTCAAGTTGAAGCCACTAGAAAGTCGGACCAATAGTTTAGTTTTATCAGAATAACGTCTATCTCCTACAGTGAACAGAAGCCAAAGTTTCAGAGGAAAAGGCAAGAATTGCCAGTCCAGTGACTTTGAGACGCATTTTATGGTGGTGCGCATGGGGGCCGTAGGGTGCAGATAAATGCTAGGAATGCTATATAGAACTTGAATTGGTTTTGCATGTGTAGGTCCAGTAAAATTAAAAGTGATCATCTGTGTGTATCTCACTCCATCATTCTTAGTTTCCAAAACCAAAGTCCACTGCTGAGAAACATTTAATGTCCTTTTACTGAGTAGGTCTGTACAACACCATCCCACACTCCTATGGTAGAGGCTCATTTGGATGGGACTTTAGACTTTTAGACAGCCATACATGGAGAGGGTGGTGGTGGTTTTAGATTAGCTTTGCAGATCAGATCAGATCTGATCTTGTCCACAAGTTAAATGGATTTGGCTGATCTCAATGTGTTTGCTAAAGAAAAAACATCTCACAATTTATAATTTATTTTGGGGAGACCCAGCTGTGGGATAGCAAATGACTGATCACTATATCGGACTGTATGGGAAAACTTAATTCTTTCTGTCCATTGCTCTATCTAATATTGTTGACTTCTTGCTTTCATAAAAAGTAAATTGAAGCAAATTGGCTGATCTGCTTTCACTCATTCTTTCCTCCTCACTTATTATTCAACTGAGAGCATATTTTTTGTAGTCAAGTTATAAAATCCTTCAGTGAAGGATTTATAATGGAAAAGCAGACAGACTCTTACCTATAGCAGAACTCAACAGTGCCTGCTCTTTACATTTGGCTATTGTGACATGCTTTCTTGAAAGAATTAAAATATGAACTGTTTTAGAAAACACTTCATGAAATATTTTTCCAAAGGCTTTTTGTTTGTTCAAGGAAGGACGATGTACACAATGCCATCTTGTGGCCAAATGGTTCTATGTGTCTGCTGTTCAGAAAGGGAATGAAAACATTTCAGGCTGTTCCCATGGAAGTGGAGTACGTATACTTTAACACTGCACAATGTGAGTGCGTGCCAGATAAGATTAGAAACAAATGTTTATAGTTCTTATATTTGAAGTGCTGTACACAAGATGACAGATTTCATGTTCATCATTTGGCAAAAATTAGACAAACCCAGAACCTTTTAACAAAGGCCCCACCATCAGCAGGCCTCAACTTTGTCTATTTGAAACTGTAGATCCCCGGCACAAACCTCCCCAACTATTGACTTTGAAAATCCAAAACCAGAATAAGTCCTCTCCGGCTCTCTGAAAATCAAAAGCCCTGCTATTTCTGTAGCTTCATCTCCCCTCCAGATTAATTTCTCAGAATATAAAGTGATGTGAATTTAGGGGTAAGTTAAGGGGGAAATACAAATGCAAACAATGGCTGCTTGCCTCAGTTTTGCGATGTCCAATATTAAGGTATCTTAAAGCATCCTGATTTTCAGAAATTGCTGAGTACCCACCCTTAGAAAAACAGAACCCTCTCAGCTGTCTGAGATTGGGCTCCCAAAAACAGAGGAATCCAAAATCATTAGCCACTTTGGAAAACTGATGCCTTCAATCTACAAATGAGACCTTAAAAGGCTTATGGAGATCAGCTAGAACAAAACCCCTAAATCCAGTTCAGATCTTGATACCAACTTAATTCTAAGCAATCATCTTTGTAGTGCTCTAAACAAAAATCCTGCATCTGGCTATCCCTGGATTTTTGGAGAAGTTGAGATGCATACCTGAAATTTTTGGCCATGTTCATTTTACTGTGCAGATGATGAACGGAACTGTGCATGTCCACCATCAGCTGAGCTGCGACATATGGTCATAGCTCTTCACTTGAAATTTGGAGATGTTAATATGTCTTTTTTTAAAAAAATAATTGCTGAAAGAGTGACATGCTTTACATTGGAGAACAACCAGATGCTTGGCAAGTCATATAAACATTTGAGAAGGGTTGGAAAACACATCGCTGCATTTCTACTTCCATCTCTCGTGGCTAAACACTTCAGTACAGATGAACATGCACTAATGACATCTCAGTCTGTGAAACGTAACACTGCTGTGGAACAGATGCTTATAGAAGCAAAAAATATATATATAAAAAAATACAGTTTTAGATCTGGAATCTCTGGGAATTACTATTCTGCATTTAAAACCAAAATACACTGCTTCCCAAGAAATCTGTGCAGCACATTTTAAAAACCTATTGATGTCGTTCACACTCAGGATCTTCTGTCCAGGGTGATGAGCACCAGCACAAGGTGTCATCGAGTGACAACTGTCAGTCAAAGGTGTGATCCCAGTCTTCAACTTTCAATGCTAGCAGATTTTTTTGGATTACTTTCACCTGTTCTATCCCATGCTGAGATGGGTGTGTGCTACCTCTTCTTTGTCAAACTACTCTGCAACTATAGGTGGACAGCACTGTCGCATCACAAGCCTGATCCAAGCCCTTTGATAGTCAATGGAGAGGCTCCCATTGTTTTCAATGGGCTCTGGATCAGCATCTGTTATCTTCCTAGCTATTGCTGGAGATGAAAACTGAGCAGGAGATAGTAGCGTGCCACCAGCTCAGGATTCATGGCTGACTAGCGGAAGCTTTTCCAATGTATTTGCTGCTGGAAGCTGACATGGTTTAAGCTCTCTATATGGCGATCTCCACTGATCTGAGGGAGGGAGCAGGAGAGGGCATAGAGGTAGCCCTCTTGCTGGGCAGCAGAAGGACTAGGGCATGGGGACATCTATAGTTGTTCTCCCTGCTCTAAGGATTAAAATGACTCACATTCTGCCATGTTGTATAGTCTTGTTCTCACTTCCTTGCTTGTAATGTATCTCTAAAGGTAGTTCTGCAACTACTGGAAATATATAGTCTTGGAAACGTACCATAGGCACCATTTAAAAATATCAACATTTACCACTCAATAGTGATTGTTTTTTACATTAGAAATTCAAATCTTATCTAGACTGCTTTTTCTCCAGGACTGTAAATGTCTGGAAAATAAGTAAGATTATGACATCAACAAGGGAATAAAACATGAGCAATTGAGAAGATAAACAATATTTATGCAGGATAATTAGTAACCTTGTTTTGGTTTTATTTACTGGTTTAACTCAAACACCTAACAAACCGTTGAGATAAAAAAGTTTCTAGTGAAAGTTTCAGTGCCCCACCCTTTTAGCTGAGGACTGACAACTTCTACTCCACCTTCCTGGTCTTCTAAGGAAAGACCTTCTAAAGTCTGCAGCAAAAACAGAGAAGACCAGACTTGATACTTGCAATTAAAGTAAAAATCAAGCAGCATCTCCAGCTGTTCTCTCTCTATAGTTATATTTGTGGGGGAGGCGGGATAAAAAGAAGAGAAGGTTTAACTTATTTCAGGTTCTCTCTATATATCAGATGGAATGAAAAAATGGCACACAGAATTTTTCCCACTTTGCAGGTAATCTTTAACAAAAAATGTTAATAGCTGTTGTTATCTATGTATCTGAACACTTCTACTGTAGCTCTGTAATTTGGTATCTATCAGCCTTCTTTAATGTACAATTTAATGCTTATATAACTATTCTGTTTTGGTACAACACTCAAAATTACAACTAGAAAAATTTGTATGCTAGTTTAACTACTTTTTATGGAAAGTATTACTTTCATCTTACTTTAAAGTCTTGGAGCCTGGAGAAGAATGTTATGGACCACAGAATCTTGCAGGGTAGTTAATTTCTGTCTGAGATGGTTTCTCTGCTATTTTAAAAAGTGCCATCAAGAGCTTTACTATTTCCTTTGGTTAGCTGCCAGCTGAATAGTATGTGATTGAAACACATTCTTGTGCTTTCATTAACGCAACCAAAATAGCAAACATTGGAGCTAAAAGTTGAACTAACTCTACAGTACATGTAAATGAGGTCATGTAATAACCCTGTCTCCTTATGCATTAAGTTAATATCATGATTTGAATGAGTGATTCAGTCAATCAGTGTAAGGAAAATTTGATCTATATTTAAAAAAATGCATTGGGCTGATTTTACATTCCTAAACCACAGAGCAACTCACAGCAGGGTAAAAGAAATACCGACAGCTCTCATGAACATATTCTGTCACATTAACCATTTCTGGCAAGTGTGACGAAGTGGGAATGTTCTTAATGTTCTCTCTGGATACTGTGTGAGTGCCTCAGTTTCCCCTATGCATTTCTAAAGTCTCTAGGTGGCGGGATAATGGTGTGTGATTGTTGCAGAGAAGAGGGCCAGTGTGAGAGAATGGCCGACACCCTGTCTTCTGGCAACTAATGGCCTGGTCCCTTCCCCCCTGCAAGGTGCCAGCTAAAGGTGTTGGAGAACAAAAAGATCAGGTGACCTCCTAGCCCACGCAAGAGACAAAGGGAGAGGAGGAGATGGAGGGTTTCAGTTTGGAGCTGCCTGGGGGACTGGAGGGAGGCCAGAGCTGGTGTCTGACCTCCCTGCCCCAAGATGGACCTGACTGAGGAGTCATGTTCTCTGTACCTACAAGCTCTATTTTAGACTGTGTTCCTGTCATCTCTAATAAGCCTTCTGTTTTACTGGCAGGCTGAGAGTCACATATGACTGCAGAGTTGGAGTGGAAGGCCCTCTGGCTTCCTCAAGAGCCCAGTCTGGGCAGACTCACTGAGGGAAGTGCATGGAGGGGCAGAGGATGCTGAATGCTCCAAGGTCAGACCAGGAAGGTGGAAGCCGTTGAGCTTCTTGCCCTGAAGACAGTCTGCTCACAAAGAGGAGGCTTCCCCAGAGTCCTGACTGGCTTCGTAGGGAGCAGTTCCAGAGCATTGCCCAGTGACTCCGTGACAGCACGCTTAACGATACATCTGCCTATAGCCTATCTTTTGTCTCCTAATGCTCCTCTTTTGCTCTGCTAGTCTCACCGGCCTTCATCCTCCCTTTGTCACCTCCCATTCATGATTGGCCCTTTTCCACTCTGCTTCTGAGGCACAAACATCAAGGAAGTGGAAGCAAGAAGTGATTCCATATACAGAGCTTATCATGGGGATAAAAATGGAAAAAATGAAGGTAAAGCTTTTTTACTATCTCATTTGGGAGAAAGGATGAGAGGAGAGACTTCCTGACTTTGCAAAAAATAGCTTTGAAAAGATTAGCTTCATCTTTGGGCTGACGTCGTAGCTGGGCAAAGTCAGTGTTAGACTTGCACAATTCCATTGAATTAAGGGCCCAATCTTCATCCTGTACATATCAACCTGACCCCATGTGAGTGCAGTGCAGCTACGTCAGTGTACGCCAGTTAAAGATCTGCCTCTGCCTGAAATCCTTATTTTTCACATGCCTGAGAGAAAGGAAAATATCTTCAGCTACCCATCACAAGATCCAAACCAAGTCCGCCACATTCACCTGTGCAGGAGGCGGGCGAAGAAAGATTCCCTGTGCTGCTGAAGCCCAAAAGCTGCAGTGAGGGGACTGCAGGCAGAGCAACCAAAGAGAGGTGTCTGTCGACTGGTTCTGTGCAGCAGGGAGGGCCCCCACACAAGCCCCAGATAGGCCAGCTCAGAAGGCCATTATGAGGGTGGACAAGGCCTAGCGGCTCCAATGCTGCTACTAGGGTGGAGAGAACAGAGGCTGTTCTTCCATCATATCTGCAAGGCACAGCAGCCCATTCAACTGGGGGAGCTGCATTTCACTTGTCCAGTAGCTCTGCATTCCCTCTACTCTGTATGTAGTCCACTTGCTCAGGCCTAATGCCAATGGAGTATATCTATCTGTTTGGGGAGTATATCTATCTGTCTGGGGAGTATATCTAGCTGTTCAGGCTATTGATTAATCATAGTTAACTCATGCGATTAACTTTAAAAACTGAATGATGATTAATTGCAGTTTTAATTGCACTGTTAATCAATAGAATACCATTTGAAATTCATTAAATATGTTTGGATGTTTTTCTACATTTTCATCTATATTGGTTTCAGTTACAAGACAGAATACAAACTCTACACTGCTCATTTTATATAATTATTTTTGATTACAAATATTTCCACTGTAAAAATGCAAAAAAAATAGTATTTTTCAATTCACCTCATAAAACTACTGTAGTGCAATGACAGAACAAGGAGTAATGGTCTCAAGTTGTGGTGGGAGAGGTCTAGGTTGGATATTAGGAAAAACTTTTTCACTAGGAGGGTGGTGAAGCACTGGAATGGGTTACGAGAGAGGTGGTGGAATCTCCTTTCTTAGAGGTTTTTAAGGTCAGGCTTCACAAAGCCCTGACTGGGATGATGTAGTTGGGGATTGGTCATGCTTTGAGCAGAGGGTTGGACTAGATGACCTTCTGAGGTCCCTTCCAGCCCTGATATTCTATGATTTTATGAATCTCTTTTTATTGTGAAAGTAACTTACAAATGTAGGTTTTTTTGTTACATAACTGCATTCAAAAACAAAACAATGTAAAACTTTAGAGCCTCCAAGTCCACTCATCCTATTTCTTGTTCAGATAATCACTAAGACAAACAAGCTTGTTTACACGAGATAATGCTGCCCACTTCTTATTTACAATGCCACCAGAAAGTTAGAACAAGCATTTGCATAGGCCTTTTATAGCTGGCATTGCAAGGTATTTACATGCCAAATATGCTAAACATTTGTATGCCCCTTCATGCTTCAGCCACCATTCCAGAGGACATGTTTCCACGCTGAAGATGCTTGTTAAAAAAAGAACACATTAATTAAATTTCTGACTGAACTCCTTGGGGGAGTATGTCTCTGCCTCTATTTTATCCAGCATTCTGCCATATATTTCATGGTGTAGCAGTCTCCTATGGTGACCCAAGCACATTTGTTCATTTTAAGAATCCTTTCACTGCAGATTTGACAAAACGCAAAGAAGGTACCAATTTGAGATTTCTAAAGATAGCTACAGCATTTGATCCAGGATTTAAGAATCTGCAGTGCCTTCCAAAAGCTGAGACTGATGAGGTGTGGAGCATGCTTTCAGAAGCCTTAAAAGAGCAACTTTCTAATGCAGAAACTACAGCACCTGAACCACCAAAAAAGAAAATCCACCTTCTTGCTGGTGGCATCTGACTCAGATGATGAAAATGAACATGCATTGGTCTGCACAGCTTTGGACTGTTATCGAGCAGAACCTGTAATCAGCATGGATGCATGTCCGCTGGAATGGTGCATTTGGCATGTAAATATCATGCGACACCAGCTACAACAGTGCCATGTGAATGCCTGTTCTCACTTTTGAGGTGACATTGTGAACAAGAAGCGGGCAGCGTTATCTCCTGCAAATGTAAACAAACTTGTTTGTCTGAGCAATTGGCTGAACAAGAAATAGGACTGAGTGGACTTGTAGTCTCTCTCTAAAGTTGTATATTATTTTATTTTTGAATGCAGGGAGTTTTTTTGTACATAAGTCTATATTTGTAAGTGCAACTTTCATGATAAAGAGATTGCATTATAGTACTTGTATTAGGTGAATTGAAAAATACTATTTCTTTTGTGTTTTACAGTGCAAATATTTGTAATAAAAATAAATATAAAATCAGCACTGTACACTTTGTAGTGGATGTTATGTTGAAATAATATATTTGAAACTGTAGAAAAACTTCCAAAAATATTTAAATAAATGGTATTCTATTATTGTCTAACAGGGCAATTAATCACAATTAATTAATTAATTGTGTGATTAATCACAATTAATTTTTTTAATTGCTTAAAAGCCCTACTATCTTTCTATCTACATTTAACTAGACCAAACTATTCTTCATAATGAAAAATATTTTCCTCGAAATTCAGAACTACCAGTGGAAATGTATGATATGCACCAACAGTGTTTCTTTAGGCTACTTTGATGGTGGGAGACTTGCCTATTTGTTTAATTTAAAACTGGTTTGAAATTCGCATATAAATGGAAATTGGCTTACCTAGCTTTGATTTGGGACCAGACCCTCAGCAGGTGTAAATTGACATAGGATCATTGATCACAAAGACCTCTGTGTATCCAGTACCATTGACCTCAATGAGGCCATGCCAGTATAGACCAGCTGAGTATCTGGGCCTTGTTGTTTGTAGAATTTTTTGTTAAATGCATTAAGCAAGAAAAGTATTGATTTTGATTATACCTGTCCTCTGTGAACTGCATTGAACCTCCAACTCTTTTCACATAAGCTAGGAGGTGGTAAGAACTTCCAGTCACTACTGACCTGGGCCAAGCTTAGCCTTGTGACCTATGTTTGCAGCTTGCTCCGTGCATGTCAGTTTCATGAAGTCAGTGGCTCCACGGAGCACCGGGGACTACCTATGTGGTTCTCAGTATGGGACTCAATCACTTGAGCCACCTGTTCCCCAGCTGTCCTCCCACATTGGCATCCTTGGTGACATGTTCTATGTTGTAGGAGCAGCAGTGATCTGTATGCTCTGTATCACTTGTATGTTCAAAAGAGCTGTTACACCCTCCTCCCATTTTGTCTCCTCTCCTTCTTTGAATACCTGTGAAGTGGCTTTCCCCCTTCCTCTCCCTCTTGGAATGCTTGTGGAATGAATGGGCTGCGTGAGCAGCTGGAAGATCAGAAGAGCTCCCAGGTAGACAAAGTGTCTGAGACTCTGATTAGGCAGCAATCACATGCCCAATGTATGGACACTGCCCAAGGTGGAGTGTAACCAACCAGGCATGGCAAAGGCATCTCTAGTCACAGGCCATGAGGCGCAGGTCCTTAAAAGGGGAAGGGGCCATGCGCTCAGGAGTGCATTCACAAGACTGTACCACCCTTGAAGGCCCTTCGTCCGGACTGCCTGGCCAGTGGTTCACGATATTGCATTCCCTCGTGCATCGGGAAGACTTACCTTCATTGCACCGTCCATCACTGGGTGTGGGACACTTACTGTAAAGGATCCTGACATCTCCAGTGCCGTGCTTGTCCTGGGAGCGTATGACCCACTATCCTTCTTTTGGTATAATAAATGTGCTGCTTTCTGCCAAACTCTGGTGGGTTATTAGTCCTCCCTAAACTTACTAGCTGGCCCAATTTTGGGTAACACTCTACAGAGAGGCCAAGAAATATGAGGGAGACTAGCCTCTTGCCTCAAAACCCAGCCCGTATCTATGAGTGCTGAAGTCTAGCAGTGGGACAGCATGGGGAAGCTTACCCCAGTACATTGTGTGTGTGTTCCATAGAGGGTATAGTGAGGGAAATCTGGGGCCTTTCACAAAGGTCTAAGTTCAATTGAAAGAAACAGTGGTGAAACAGCAGCCCAATAAAAACCAGGTGGGTTTGTGTGTGTCTTTGTATTCTGATGGGCATTAAAATTCCCTTGTAGAGAGAATATTGCAATACAAGGAACGCACATACATCATCTGACACTGTAATCACATCATAACTGTTCTATTAACAGTGTGCAGTGGTCAATAGACCTGACACAAACCAGCGGAAGGTACTTTGGTTTTTTAGGTAATGACTGATCTCAGTCACATGCGCCATTGTGAATTCAGTGACAAGTTTGGGTCTTTTGTTTTGTTTGTATTAGACTGGCATACAGCCTATACATTTTAAAACAAGGCATTGGCCTTATTTGGCCAGCCCTAGGCAAGGCTAAGTTATCCACTTAATATTCAGCCTCTTGTTTTGTAACCAATCATTTTGTAAAGCTAAGCAGAAGAGTTACCGAATCTTTTTGTGCTGTTTGTTCCTTGCCCACTTGGAGGGGGGGGGCGGGTTACTGAAACCCTCGCCTCTTGCTTAAGAGGTCAAGGGTTTTAATCACGAGCAAAAAATATTGCCTGCTGTAGTCCTCCGCTGTGTGCATGTGAGTGCCTGCCAACTATAATTAGAAACAAATGGCTTTATTTCTCATTTTACAGCTCTGTGGCCATTTGAAAAAGCAGCTTTTTTTTTTTGCAAGCCGAAGAAGCCCCCTAGACTGTCATCAGTGTGTACTGTCTGTCACCTCATACGGTTATAGGTGCCAGGCTGCTGATTTCATGGTAGTACAGTGGCGCTAGTGCTGAGCGGCCCCTTCTCCATGCTAGAGCTGCTGCAGGCACAGGGTAAGGTGCGGGCAAATCTTACCCCTAGCGAAGTCAACAGCAGGACGCCTGCTGACCCCAGTGGTGTAGGATCAACCCTCAGAGCGGCTCTAGTCCTGCTGGTAGCATTGCAAATAAATTAATTCATTTATTTATTTTCTGTCCCTGACCAGAACTAGCTGGGGGCAAAAGGTGTTCTCCTATCGCCATGCCCGAGCTTGCTGCTGGTGGAGGGTGTTCCCTCCGCCAGGAGATAGGTGTTTGCGCCAGCCTTAGGACAAGGGGAGGAGGAAGAATCCATGTGCAGGCATGAGAGGCTGGGTTGGTGAAGACGAAGGAACATACTGTGCTCTCCTCTATGTGCAGGGACCAGCAGCTGGGGGTATAGCAGTTGGTGGGTTTATCATGGCCAAAATTCACCATGCTCAGGGATATCTTCTTATATATTGCAAGAGCACCTAGCGGCCTTAATCAGGCCAGGACCCCATTGCGCTCGGCGCTGTACAGATAAATAGCAAATAGAAGTCCCGGCCCTGAAGCATTTACAACTGGTGAGACAAACTAGTTGGCCAGATGGGAAGGAGTGGGATATGGCGGAGGTTAACACAAACTAGCAAAACTGCAGTTCTGAGCCGATGGTGCACTGTGCTGCAGACAAACGACATCTTCCCACACAATGCAGATACTGCAGATGTTAAGAGCCTTCCTGCCTTTAGGAGAAACATCAGCGTAAGGACTGATCTGGTCTGTAACACACTGATACTAACTCTGGTGCATCCTGGTTAATGGTCAGGGGTGATAGTAAAATTTCTCTCTTACTGGTATTGGGGCAGCTTTTCCCCCTGCCCCCACACTTCCTAGAAGGGGGTGGGGGCTGTGTGGGTCAGTGTCCCCCTGTCAGCCCGCCCGTGCCGCCTGGGGCTCCAGCCCCTCGGTAGCTGCTCCTTTTGCACTCTTCCCCCAAGTGGAGGCAGGCTGGGAGGGACAGGGATGTTACAGGGACCTGGCTGGCAGGGCTGCCGACGGGGTGGGGGCACACAAAGAGCAGCGACAGTGGTATAGGCCGGTAAAGGCATCCACTTTTTACTGGCACGCTGGTCTAGCCCATACCACCTTACTTTCACCCCTGTTAATAGTGCAAAGCCTCTTGCTTTAATGAACTGTTCAGTCACTGCTGGGTTGCACTCTAAAATGGCACTGTCAAGTATTTGATTGTTTTTCCTTACACTACTGTGTTTGTAATCCCCTAGTGGAATAAAGACCGCTTCACTCTACAATGTCCATTCCCAATTTACTCACATTGATTTTCCCCCTCCCCTTGCTCGTATTTCTACAACGCTCGAGGCAGTATCAGCCAGTGGAATAAGGTCTGTGACAAGAAACAGAAACTCCACTGCTCTCATCCCATTCCCATGTACAAGACGCTGTTTGACTATAGGCAAGTCACCTAATGCACCTGTGCCTCAGTTTCCTCCATCTACAGCATAGGACCAGTGCTGTTATGCTGGCTGCTGTGCCTCACAGTTTCTCATTAATGTTCCTAAAGTGCTAAACTTGATTGAACTTCATTGTATTTGGATGTTTACTAGAATTCTAATTAGCTGCCATGTTATTTCAGCTGCCAGGCCCTTTCATGTACATAATAAGTTGACTAATTTTCTTACCCTGATGAGGAACAATCAACGGAGAAAGGAACAGGTAACTTTGTAAATGTTTCCCCCCCCAGCTATTGGGTACGGAAAGCAGAGCAGAAGGATGGTTTGGGCACTAGGCTGGGACTCATAGGTTCAATTCCAAACTCCACCACAGAGTTCCAAGTTACTTAAGCCCAGACTTCTAAACGTATTTGGGCACCTGCAAATCTGGTTGTTAGGTGTCTGAATACCTGTGATCCTCTTGCACCTCAGTTCTCCATCCCCAAAATGGGCATAATGGAATGTTTCTGCTTTACCGGGGTGGGGAGAGACTGACCACATTAAAGACTGAGTGGTGGTAGCTGCTCTGGTAAAAGGCAGCAGCAAGAGGGTCCAGGTGAGGAAAAGGCACAGGAATGGGGACGGTGACAGTACTGGAAAGGAGTGACTTGGTGGGAGACTTGCACAGAGAAGTGGGAAGGGAAAGTGTTAGCGGCAGAGAGAGCTGGAAGGAGACACACAGAATTCAAAGAGGGAGAAGAATCTGTCTGTTATCCACAGAAGGGGAGTGAAGATTTGAAGAGCACCGTAAGAAGAAAGTTGATTAAGTAGGTGGCAGTGCCCATGCCTAATATCAGTCCTGTGAAGGGTTAATGTAGATTTGTGGTTTCCTTTCTTAGTCGTGGATCAGTATGTGCTCCAAACAGGCCTTCTTTCTTTGTGTCCGAGTCTGAAATACACAACTGATAGGCATTCTTAGCCAAAAGAAATGTTTAAGCTAAATTGTTGTTTCAACACAGCTTACTTTGCTTACACAGCCAAGAAGGTTTTGGGTTTTTTTTAAAGTTTTAGGGCAATATCCTCAGATGATGTAAAGGTGATGTGACTCTGTTAGAGCTTTGCTGACTTCAATTTCTTTTAATTCTCCTTTCTTCATATTCATTTAGGAAAGTAAAAACAAGATTTCACTTCCTTCCACCTGATGCCTTTTCTCCCAATTGCAAACTTTAATAGTTTCCCTTCTCTTGTTATTTACAGAGCTCAACTCATCCTCGCTCTGTTTAATTTACATTCTCACTGATGCACTAGCAACATTAGTGTCCATGCTTCTCTGGAAATAGGTTTGTTAATCACGCTTCATTATTGCTGTGGCAGGCAAGCACTAAACACTGGAGGCCCTAAATAAATAGGTGCTGTTGTTTGCTTTTCCATCTCACGGGGCTAGAGTAATAAAAAATATTTCGAATTCCCAACCTTGCTATTTTAAGACAGAATAAATTTGGCTCTTAAATTACTGAACATCATCCCTTTTATTGACTTGATACCAGACATCAGGTTTCACTATATAAATATCAGTACAAAAAGCATTTGATAGGTGGGATTAGTTTCAGATCATCACTGCCAAATGACTTAGTTTAGTCACAGAAGCCTCGCTGCCTTCTGTGGTATTTGAGGAATTTCAAAGAAAAGTGGGAACAGTTTCCAAAAATTCTCCCGGGGGGGGGGGGTGCTCCATGAGTCAGAGGACTCGAGGCAGTGGAGAAATGAGCATCAGATCATTAGTTAGCAAGTCCTGAGTTTTCATCTCAGGTCTGCCAGTGATTTGCTGGATGACTGGGGGGCTAGCCAGTTCACCTCTCAGCCTCCGTTTCCCTATTTGTTAATAAATATTGTTATCTCCCTCTACCTTATAGGGAGGATTAATTCATTAGTATTTATAAGGCCCTATATAAATTCCAACATAAAATTCTGTTAATTTTGCAGGGTCATATAAGTGGTCTGAGCGGCTATTACTTTAAGGACATTAGTTTTAAGTAAACCTTAGAAAAGCAGAATAAAATCTGCACTTTTTCGAAAAGGCGCACAAGTAGCTGAGCCCCACATAGAGCCTAGCAGTTTCCCTTTACACACAGTCTCAGAGGTGCACCACAGAATATCATCACTTGTTTCATACATTGACAGCGCTGATGCCATGGGTGATTTGCCACCACATGGACTTTTGCTAGTTTCAAGCTAGTGCTCAGACTTCAGGCTGTGGGTGGATGAAATATGCCTGGGGACCCAGGCTCAGGCAGCATCTAAGGGCCCTCAGCTAGCTGACTGGCACGTGCAGGAAGACCCTGAGCACTGCATGTGGATGCAAGACTCTCAGAGCTGGCAGCACCTTGCAGGATCGGCCCCTTTGTAAAGCCAGAGGAATGATTGCCTGGAGTTTGCTAATTGTCTAATCAAGGATTTATAACAGTGTTGTGTATAGGGCCATAAAGGCATCTAGAAAGCAGCCCAGTTGCTGTGTGATCAAGAGGAAGGTATTCTAGTTTTGCAGTCTTTGATGAAATGAAACTGTTATAGAGGGGAAAACAAACGTTATATTTTTCTTATTTTTCTGTGTGGGGAAAAACAAAGGTGGTTTCTTTGTTTATTTTTTAGCACTAGTTTTGTTGTAATATTTGTTGTATCATCACCCATCGCTTACGTACTTTTCACCCATAGCTCTCAGGGTCTACATGGGAGATTAAATATTATCACCATTCCATAGATGGGGACACTGAAGCACAGAAGCGAGGTGACTTGGCCAAAGTCACACAGCAACGTCATTGAGAGTGTCTCTTGACTCCCAGTCTAGTGCCCTATTATCTGGACCACTTTGCCAGCCCAATGTGAAGTCTTGACGCTCAACTTGGGCTTCTCAAGACCCTTTGGAGGGGATCCCATCACCACCGGATGTACATGGTAGGAGAAGGTGCATCTGTTTACCAAGGAGTCTCATGAAGCTTATCAGGGGCATCCCTCCCATAGGCTCTATGCTTATGAGACCATATGAGATTGTGGACGAACACATCTCATGGGTGTTGCTGAAGCCAAGTGCCTGAAGAGAACCTGCAGCATGGGCTAGTTGGGAGAGCTGATGAGACGCGCACTACTGCTGAGGTATTACAGGGCTGGAGTACTAGCCCTTCTCTGGTTTCTACAAACAGCCTATGGTTTGTAGACTCCCCTTTGATAATCTCCAGGAGGTGCAGCAGGTGGAGATGGCAGACAGAGGACTGCAGCCTTCACAGCGGCCAGGCAGCTTGTTTAAGAGGCACTTCAGCTCAGCTGAATGAAATGCTTGTGATAACTACGAGGAAAATGCACAGCCTGTTACTGCAACTCTGTTTGAGTGGAGTTTGACTAGATTGGAAGCTATTTGGGACAGGGACCATGTTTTTGTGTGTCTGTAGAGCACCTAGCACAATAGGCCTGATCCTGAGTGGAGTCTGGGATTGTCCTTGTTCGTTTGAACCAGTTTTCAAAAACTTAACAAACACTCCTCCTTGCAGTAAATTTCCAATTAATTTCTGAAGTGGTTAATTCTTTTCCAAGATGTCTACAAAAAGGTCATCAGCCAAAGCAGTTACCGGTTCTTTTATATTCAAGAAAGAACGGTCAAATTACTCAGCCAAAAATATCCAGAGGACATTGGTTAAAATGGCATTGAGCTCCCCATACAGGGGCTTTCCCACCACATTTCAAAGTCTCATTGCTCAGGTAAAACACTAGATGGAGTATGTAACGTTTTTTTAAAATTAAAAACACTTCCATTAATGCAGGATAAACAGAGCTAGGAGAAAACAAGCACTAGGGCATGCATATAAAAGTTAGGTATTATGATATCAGAGACTTAATTTTCACTGGGATTGCTTTTGAGCCAGCTCTAAAGTATGTGGGAAGGTATCTTTGGGAGCAAAGCTGCTCTGCACTGAAGCAGATTCTTCAGGCACAGTGGATCTGCACAGTCACAGACCCAGGAATCTAATAGAAAATAGTAGGGAGAGCTTGTTCTCATCTATTGCGTAGCATCCTCATTATTCTTAAAAATTCAGCATACAAGGTGCTCTTCAGAGCAGAGGTACAATATCAAGGCTACACATAGTGACACTGCCTGGCTCATAACACAAGTGCTGTTAGTGTCTCTTCCCTCCAACATCCCATTCTTTGACACAGCTGATTCAGTTTCCAAAAGCAGTCTAAGAACTCTCCCCCAACACTCTAAAGGTTCTCAGGCCCTCCCCAATATGCAAAGTTAAAAGTGGCATATGGAAGGGGGCAGAAAAGGGCCTTCAATCAGGGATGGCCTGGAATTTACCGAGGTGGTTTTTTACTGGCCCAGTATAAGGCATTTTCCATTTTAAAAACTGCTTTGTTAACGGACACCACATTACACTTAGTTTTATTTACATATTATGGTTAAATAAAGCCATAGCTCAGAGGTCTCCAAACTTTATAAGACGAGGGCCATATTAGATTTTTGAAGGGGCTTCGCGGGCTGAAGCAACTGTGAAAAAATTCAATATATGCAAATATATGCAAAAATCCCCCTCTTTGCTCCTCCGGCTGCTGCCGCACCCTCCCCCCCTTTACTCCTCCAGCCGCACTGTAGGGGCACTAACCCCTCTGCACATGGGGCCGCCGGCAGTAGCTCGCAGAGGGTAGGGGGCAGCGGCAGTTTCTCCATGTCCCTGCTTCGATGGAGGGCTGGACAAATTGAAGCTGCGGGCCAGATTTGGTCCCCGGGCCATAGTTCAGAGACCCCTACCATAGCTTAATTTAGGGTTGTACAAATACAAAGTAAAATTTCAGTGGGCATGAGTATATGTAATTATTATACTGAAGCTCAGAATGTCTGCATACATTTTGGTGCAATATTTTCTCAAGGAAGTTATACATGTCATGACTCATATTTCAGTGTTCAATATTATATTAACAAAAGCTGAAAATATTTGATTATAGGAAAATGAAAATAATGCAAAGCTGTAGGCTTGAAGCATTAAGCAATGAAGTATGCGAAGTTGCAGACTACCAGGCCAGGTCCATTTGGCCATGCAGCATTCTGTAGCAGAACAACAACTCTGATGTAGTGGATATATCATGGCTGTTCCTCAGTTCTGAATGCATATATTTATTCTATGCTTGCTGCAATTGCTGGATACGGACGCAATTACTTTACCCAGTTTAAACCAGGTTTAAGCTGGTATTCACCAATGCCCTTTCCTAAACTCATTTTTTTCCCGGGAAATGGCTAACCCTGCCTTCAATAAAGGAAAATTTTAAGATCTCACCTTTTCATTTACTCTTTTCCTTTCTTTGCATTTTGTTTATTTGAGGCTTCCCTGAAAGAGGCTTGAGGCTCCTCACAGTCTAAGAAACACTGGGAATTAGCTAGTAGTTTCTTAAAGTAACAAATGGGACCACAAAGAGCTCATGTGATTAAATGACTGGGCATAGCATGCTCTTACCAGTAATGTTCTCAAACATTTTCTGGATACTATTGCAATGATTATAGGCACAAATTACCAGACACTGTTAAAGAGGATGACCTGAGAGCTCTCAGAAATAGACTCTGATGCTATTCCAGGCAGTACTTGGGCCTATGTTGGAAACTGCAGTTAGTGATATATCCTATCCCAGGATCTCATCTCATACCTGGCATGGTGGTGGTGCTGGTTCCTGGGGGGGTGGGGGGTAAAACTCTGCAGGACCAGTGCATGGCAAAGCATTCCTGCTTCTGGAAACTTCCCCAGTGCCAGGCTGTGGGGGATGATCAATGTGCGCTGGTCGTTGATGCACAGAATAGACAGTACTAAAGGATTCTAACACAATTCCTCTTTAGGTAAGATATAAAGCACAGAACCCAGATCATTTAGAAAGCAACTACCTCCCTGAATACAATGGGGGTGTGTGTGTGTGGTGGGTGTGATTAGATAGACAGCATCCTTCGCCACACCCACAGCTTCTCTCTGGTGGGGCTGATGAAAATGGCTAAACATTTAAAGCCTTTTATAACCATTCAGTCTCCATGTGACCTCCTGATCAGTCTCAACAGCTGAGCACAGATCCTGATCAGGTGACTTCATCGCCAGCTAACTTCTTCTCTGATAAACCAGTTCTTCTGAGTAGGTGCCTGCTTGTTTGAACAGAGGCCCACCACCATTATTTAACAACACTTGCTAGCCTCGTGCCAATCTATGGACACAAAAATACAAGAGAAAAGGCAAACAAACCTACATTCATAATGGCATTAGCAGTCTGATAAGTTACATACAGAGCATTTAGTAGATGAAACAGAATTCTGAAGCTGTACATAGACAAAGTCCCTAGCTAGCTACACTGTGCTGTCATGTCTGCATTAACTCGGAAATCCTGTTGCAACATGGATGTCCCTAAATGGGCCAGGCAACCACAAGCCAGGGCAATTAGACTTGTAGGCCAAGATGATCAAAAATGAAAGTTTAACCCTAGGCTCCATGCTCCTGAGGCAGGCGCCAGTTTTAAATACATTTGACCTCATTTGCTAAAGTGTTGAGTACTCATAATACCCACTAATGTTGTGCGAGCAGCACATTTGAAAAGCAAAGCAACATACTTAAGACTCTATAGATGTATTCAAGAGCCTGACATTGGGCCCACACGTTTGAAAAGCGATGGTAACATTTTCAAAAGCACCCAAGTAATGAGGTGTCACATACTTTTGAGTCTTTGGGCCTAAGTCTCGTCTGAGAATGGGTCTTAAGAGCCTACGTCCAATTGATTTCAGTGTGAAAATATCCCTTAAGGCCAAGTTTTTAACGGCATTTAGGTGCCGATAGGTGTGTTAGGGCATTTTCAAAAGCAGGTACCTAATGCCCATTGAAATTCAATGGAAAGTGAGCTCCAATGGCTCAGCTGCTCAAAGGCTTCTGTATCTAAGGTCACTGAGTGGTAAGTGCCCCTGTACCTTTAAGAAGTTGGGCCTACGTGCCTGATTTAGATTTGAAAATGGGACTTACGCTCCTAGATATTGTAGGTATTTTTGAAAATGAACACCCGCATCCCTATCAAATATTCATCTGTGTGCCACAGGGTTTTTTTGGGTAGGGGGTGGCCCACTGCACTACAGTAGCCACGTACATGCCGTTTTACCATTTGACGTGTAGCTGGTCAAATTCCCCATGCTCTCATTCCACTCTGCTACCCCAAAAGCAGTGGATAGGTGTTGAGTTAAAACACGATTTAGAGGCCTGCATTGTATTCCCAGCACTACCGCAGACAGCTGACATTTTCAATAGCACCTAAGGAAGTTAATGGGATTTGGATATCTAATGTGTTTAGGCAGATTTGACACTTCCAGGCATTACATCCGCTGTGTCTCAGTTTCACCAGCAACATTGCTAATCCTTCTGTGTGGATGTGGCATTCCTTAATATTTAAGCACTTTGGCAGGTGCTGTAGAAGAGTGCCATTCACTGCCCTCTGTGAGGGAGGCCTGAGTTAGCTTTGTGCGGGGGGCTGGAATGCCTTAAATCTGCAGGCAGGCCATAGGGTGAACTGCAGCATTTACATGAGCCTGGGAAATGCAGATGCCCCTTTAGTGCTGAACCATGCACACCTCGTGTGGAGCACTTTGAAAAAAGCCTTTGCAGCTCAGTCCAACTCAGCCCCACACGCAAAATAGAAATGCTGCCTATATAAAACATTGCACCGCATTGCTATCAGCTGTTAACACTCCCTAAGAACTGATGCCTCGAGCCAGAGCCTCAGTATCTACCAGGATAGCGCCACTGAGTTCAGTGAAACTGCACTGATTTACACCCACTTATCATCTAGACCCTCAGCATTTCTGGTACTGTCTCTCATTTCCCTAATGGCTTTGGTTATTTTCCTTTAGCCACGAAGTATGTCTGGCAGCCTTGGCTAGTGCTGCTATCAACGTAATCAGTATTTGTCGATGATGAGATACCAATCTCTTACTCTCCGTGCTGTACACAGAACTCGTTCCTTTGGGTGGGAGTTTATTTTGTTCTGACTGTCAAGACACTAACTCAGTGTTTGCAGAGTGCTTTGCGCTCCTCAGCTGGAAGATGGCACGTGTGTGCAATGCGTCATCATCATCATTGCTAATAGCTTTACCCTATCATACCATAGGGTACAGCAGATGGGCGGAAAGCCCTAGCATAACATGATGATAGCTCTTGGGAATTTTGATGAGGTCACAGTCATTTTTGCTTGGTAATAGTGTGGGGGAGGTTATGGGGGAGGTTACAGTGTAGTCTATGCATAGGATGACATGCATCCTAGTTCTGAGGGGCCATGGAATCACTTAAGTCATTAACTGGGACCATGCACTGGCCCTAAGAATTGTGGTGAATTTGCCCTGAATGCTGAGGAGGTCTGGTATATGACTGCAATGTAAATACATGCTGAAAAAACACAGAAGTAAATGACGTTCTCCAGCTAGACAGATTGGGAATGTAACAGTGTACTGGCACATTTTATTGAAAGGCAGTTTTTTTAAAGGGCCACCATGATTTTTGGAACCAGCTGGGAATATAACTAATGTGAGTTTTAGTTAGAGGTTGTTTACTGTCATCAACGAAATTGCTAGCTAACATCTGACTCCAGAATCTTTATTGTTGGTTGAGCCAGAAAGGAGAGAGATTAATTTTCAGATGCCACCCTGAATCTGCAGTGCTAGCAGTTAGAAAAATCCCGTTCTGAAATGCAAATGGAATGAATGTATTATGGAAGTCACTGACTGAGCCTGACTGTTATCCAGTGAAGGATTGTGCCTGTCTCTTCCTCCTTTAGTAAACTGTAAACTTCCAGTTCTTTAATCTAATAATTAGCAGGAGGGGATATTTTCTCCAGAGAAGCCAATATAAAAGGGTTGAAAGGTCGTCTGGGATAATATGTAATCCCTCGTGATAAGAGCTGTTTACAGAATTATTAATCAAACACAAACGGGAACAGATAGTAGCATTTTTTATTAAATATTACAGTGGATCAAAAAGTACAAAATATCTTTTGCCTGCTATGTGAGTGGGAAACTATTGGCACATAATACAGTATCAAAAGCATTAATAAGTACAATTTGGAAAACATACAAAAATTGAGTGTTTATAGTTGGCTCAGCTTTATTTCTGGTAGTGTTTAAACTAATGCAAAGATTACTCAATAACCTTTTAAATGGGATACTATATAATATTACTGGGCCATTTTGTTATATACATATAATCACCTTACAGAGCATATAGGATACATAACTTGAATCACAAAAAGTATACAATATTTACAACAAATGAAAGTTAAAAAAGTATAAACAGCTAGTAGATTATGCTGCCATTATTAGAACATATTTAAAACTGGGGGGAGAGGGGAACAAGTGAAATATCAAACATTTACAGCAAACACCTAGTAAGTGTCCATGATAATAGTTTCAATGTTGTCAGCCTCACATAAGTAAAATAATCCCCATTTCTACTAAAATTATGACAATTGTAAAAGCTGTGACCTGACGGATTACCACCACCACCACCACAAAAAAAAAAAAAAAAAAAAAAAAAAAAAAAGTGACTATGTGGAACAATGAATTAAAGAAATTAACCCTTCTCTTTGAAGGCACACTACACAAAATGTTTTAGAGACCTCATAGAAACTTCCATTAGATGCATCAACATAGTAAGGTACAGTACTTAAGGACTCATGCACCAGTTCAGTAAGTTGCAAAGTAAATACTTGGTTGCAACAAATTACTTTGTATGCCCTGATACAAATGGGAACTTATCTTGTCCAGTAACTAAATAAATAAGACAGATCTATTGCAAAATGCAATCATCACAAATTTTGACCCTTACTAGAAATATATTTTGTTGCGAAAGTCAGTTAGGTTCTGTTTTAATTTCTGTTTCCTAATGTCAAACTCAGCCTGTAACCAGAAGTTACATGAATATTGTTTTTGTTGGGCTTTTATATTTAACTGAATCTCACAACCTTCAGAATTTGTAATAAATCTTGAACATAGTGCATTTGAATTGCAACATGTCTTGGCACTGGTTCTTAGTAAATATATTTATGACTCTATTGCCAATTAGATTCCACAGTTTCCTTTACAACCCTACCAGTAACAATGGTTTTGATTGCACAAAGAAAGGCTTGTGCAATTTCATTCAATAATAAGGCCCCTTGAACTCAAACAATGCAAACAAAGCCCCATTTAAGACATTTTTTTAAAAAAGGTAGTTCTCAGCCAATGGAGAATTCAATGGTCTTTCTGAAAGATTTCCCAGATTTCTGGTAAGAGTTTTTAAACAAATGATGTTCTACTTCTGTTGGGGAGTTATGCCACCATTTTTTAAATTTGTCCTGATGTTTTGCCCAGTATATTATGAGCTTCCTTAGACTGAAACAGCAAGCCGCCTCATAGAATAAATGAAGGAAAAAATCCCGCCCCTCCCACTCTGCACTGCATTAACATTGTTTTAAAATGCTGTGATCAAATTCCAACATGTCATAAAAAGTGAAATAAGAGACTTGTTGTAAATAAATACATGAATCCAGGATGTACAGAATATCATAAACAAGTAAGAGAAATGTTCAATTTTCCGATTAAATGGTAGGCACATACATATTTGTGTTTGTTGTAGGTTTATACATTTCCCCCCAACCCTCCATTTTTACATGATTTAAGTCTCATGCAACTTCACTAGACTTCTGACCAAATGAGCTTGTGATTTTCTTTTCTGTACAGTATGTGGAATAGCAGAATAATCTGCATTGGCACATTTATGTTCTAGATTCTACTAGTCTGTTTACTGATCAATTAAATCTTGTTTTGCCACAGAAATATAAAGTATTTAATTGAAGAAAGTGGATCTTCAACAGTAGATGACTTCATAATTCTGGTTTCCACCTTTGGATATTAAATATATTCCATCATATATTGTATTTGGCATTATATCCTGGGAAGTTCTAATAAGATGCATGGCATGCAAGGTGTTTCCATTTCTATATTTAACAGTTTTGATCATGCTGCATTTGAATAATAACTGAGATGGTTTAAATTAAAGCCCATTTTCACATTGTAAAATACTTCCAAGTTTAACTTCTGTTTCAATTTCTATATTTAGCTGCAGAGTACTGATGGCTCTCAAGTGACCAGAATCATAGGAAGGTTCTTTCATTATGGAAACTCAAAACCTGCACTCATGGGCTTTTTGTACTTGCAAATTATTCCCAATGACTTGGGTTAGTTGTTCAGCATGAGTGCAGAGGGCTCTTACAAAAGGTGTGCAGGCTTTAAGTCCAAGCTATGCACATCATCACAGCTCCTTTGACTTCAGTGGAGCCAGGCCGATTTTTGACAGCTGAGAACCTAGCTCTCTGAATGTGTAGGCTTTGTGCAAGCTGGGGTGAGTTTCACTTGAAGTGAACTAGGAAGAAGGGTCTGGATAAGTGAACAGCACTGCTTAACCCACTATTCAGACTACTGAACCTTGGGCTACTTTAAGTGGTATTCTTCCTTGTGGGGGGAGGCACCTGCCCCCCGCCAATCCCTGTTTCGAGGCACAGGATTCTTAAAACCTTTTGATTAAAAAATAAAGGTTGGCTCCTGTTTTAATTTTTGACATTCTTGACATATTCTTACAACCCACAAATCCGTCTTCTGGACTCCATTGTTATTCAGCAGCTTGTTGCCAGTAAGATTTTGTTCTTTATTTCTCTGGTATGCAGGAGGGTTTCACAGCCTAGATAAGGTAAGTACAGTTGTTAACAAATTCACAGACCAAAAGCTTCTGTGGCCAGTAAAACAGTATATGAGCCATGGTGACAACACCAGTGGGAGGGACAGATGCTCAGCACCTCTCAGGAAAAAGACCATAGAAAAAAGAACTTCGTTTGCGTCAATTGCATTGGTGTATAATCTACAGTATGTTTATAGCCTGAACCAATTACTTCAGTTTGTAAACAATAAGGTCACCACCAAAGAAACTGCTCAAAAGTATAAGAACTGAAAAAATTACAAACACACACATACACACACACAAAAAATTAGGACAGGCACAGACTTTAAAATAAGTTGCAGATAAAATGATACTGTTTAATTTAAAAAAAAAAAAGAAGAAGAAGAGAGCACAGGATATACTGGACAAATGAAACTATATAAATTATGTGACCAATGTGACACCGATAGTTTTCAAAGCAGATATGTACAGTCAAATTAAACAGTGTTTATCTTTCAGTTCTAATAGTGTTAAAATGAAGAATCTATTGCATTTTACTATACATTGCATTGATTGAACCTTTGAAAGTCAGGAAAGTTACCCCCCAAAAGCACATCTATTGATTGTATGTATTCCCTGCCTTCTCCTCTTCTTCAGATTCATCTTGAGTCCTTGACTGAATGGAACTAAGGACCCTAATCCTCCACTCCCTGAAAATAAAAAAAAGCAAGTTTTTCCATTGGCTTCAAAGAGATTAGGATCTGTCCCTAAACTTCCATTGGTTTACTCTGATCTTTGCTCTTGACGTATGTAAGGTCTTTCAAAAAACTAATATGCAAAATGAAATGATTTGGGGACCAGGTGTGGGAGCTGGAATTACAAACTGAAAAGTAGTTTTGTCTCAGTCAGATTTGAAGCATTCAGCTACATGGGATGAGACTACTTACTGGTTAACAAAAATATTGATTTCTAATTCTGCAAGACATTATCACAGGGAAAGGAATGTAGCTAACAACATTTTTTCTCAGATCCTTTTTTTTTAAAAAAAAGGGGATTTACAGTTTTGTGCTTGGATGTACAGAAGACAGCTGGGAAGGTGGAAAGGCAGCTTGAGGATTTATAGCCGCTAAAGGATAAATGCTGTTGTGCAAAAGGTCACCGTATGAACTTCCTACAGGTGTTGCTGCAGCTAAGTGTCTATAGAGGTGCTGAGAATTTGCAGGGGATGTAAGAAATTGTCTTTGCACCATGAAGGAATGAAGAGCCAAAGGCTGCATTAGTGGAGAAAGCACAGTCTGATTTTTCAAGTACTGCAAAGGATGAGAGTATCCAGCTGGGATGCGATTGTTCAACCCTGCACATAGAGTTCCTGGGTACAAGCCTGTGAAGATAGGAGTTGAGAGGGGAAATTTGTGGCTTTCCAACATATTGCCAGAATGTAGACCATGAACTGATTTGCTGCCTTCGCCCTCTCGGTCGGGAACCTTTTCTTTCACAGGTGTCTCCTTTGGTAAGTGCAGAGGAGACACAGCTCGGATTTTTTTTTCGGAAATGACTTTGTCCAAATCCTCTAGGTTCCGTTTCAAAGGCCGAGCTGCCCCAATATTTTGGGGGCTACTTTTGCGGCTTACAATTGGATGGACCATTCCTTCCATCTTCCTTAAATTCTCAAGTCTCTGATTCTGCTGTTTTCCGGACCTGTGAAGGGATTCACCATGTTTTTTAGGGGCTGACATGGTCATCGGAGAAACACGACAAGCTTTGGGATTACAGTCTATGCTCACCCCCTGGCTGCCTGATGCATGGAACTGGGATATACTTTTGCTTTCTTGTGGCACCACTGATGAATGCGGGAGACTGGACCCTGGAGTCTTTGCAGTCTGTTTGTGTACGCTCTTTGGAAGACTCAAGTCTGTGGGCTGATCATCTGAAGAGGCTTCCACTGCCATCTTTTTTTCTTGCTGATGCAAAGATGGGTGATAATTTAAATTAAGTTTTTCTTGGTGTTTGTGCTGAGCAAAAGTAGAAATATTTTCGGAATCTCTGAACATGTCTCGAGGGAGGTACTTTGATGTTTGTTCATTATTAAGGTGGTGTTCTGTGTGCCTATAAAGGCTGTGCAGGTGAGGAGATGAGTAAAAGTCTGCCAAGAAACTGGGCACATGGGAATGCTGCAGTGCCCTTTTCTCATTCATTTTATCTTTGCAGTCCTGGATATCTGGCTTCAGTACATAAGATTCAGCAAGAGAGTTAAGGTGATGTTTTGAAAAATCACAACGCTTGGGATCTGGTTTACTTAACGTGTCAGGCTTAAAAGCTTCATTAGTAGATTTTCTTTCCTCTGAATTCTTGGTTTTAAAACTCTGCACATGTTGTATTACAGATGGTCTATTAACTGCCACAGAATCAGAACTAGGGGTATGGGGAGCCTGAGATATGCTTGCAGACAGGTCATCTCTGCTGGTTAATTTCTTTTTGCTAATCAAAGGTGGAGGTGACCCATAAGGATAACTACATGACAGGGTTGCCCCACTGACCTGCGATAGAAGTTTTTTCTTTGCCAGTGGTGACATAATGCCTGGATTACCCTTTGAATAGATTAGTGGTGTGTAACTAAAACTGGGATCATCGTTAATGGAACCTGGCAGTTCCTTTTCTTTGAACATGTCAAAATTCTGTACCACAAGAACTTTGGGCGTTTGCTTTAGTGCATTGTGTATGTCTTCGTTTCCTAACTGATCCAGTTTCACTGTGCAGTTTGCAATATAATCAGCCATCTCTGGCAATTTATCGTCTTCCATGTCGTTTTGACTTGGTAACTGTACTTGGATTGCAGGGAAATTATCAAAAGGGAGTTCTTGGGGTTCACTTTCTAAACTGTCTGTAAAACTGTGTCCTCTTTGTTCTGGCTTTGTGTCATCAAGGTCATCCATTGGGGTGTGCAAGTGTTTGCTGACTGTTGGCTCCAATATGGTGTCCTCTTCAGGAGGCACTGAAGCATTTGAAAAAGAGACTGGGTGCTGAACTTCCTCCTTGGGTTTTTCACTGCTGGAGCTGCTTTCCATGAAGTCTGTCTTTTCCAGAGGTACTGGCCCTGTTGCCTCTGGCAGAAGAGACTGGGGCCCTTCGATGGGCTTCTTCATCTCCTCCACTGCAGGATGCTCAGATAAACATTTCTGGTCTGAAGAGTCTTGATCCTTCTCTTGTTCTGATGAAACCTAATGAAATGTTTCAATAGACAGTAATAAGAACACAGCGTGTGTTGACAGATTGCTTATATAAACAAATACAATACACAGAAGCCTTTTTTGGAAATATTGTCAATCATCTTGTTGAAATCTGAAAGCTTTAAGACCATGTATCAGATTTTAAACCAAGCAATCTAACTCTCCAAAATACTGGGAAATATACCCATAGCCATATTAATGACACAATAATTAAAATAGCAAAGGACATTTTATATATAAATAATTGGATCATCTGATGATTTGACCGGACATTTTAATGCTAAGGTTGTCTTCTTTCTGAATCAATTTCCTAAATAAATAATTTCACTTTTCACAACACAATTGAGAAGAATATAAAATATTCTCAGTATTCAATCCCACCTATGAAAAATACAGACCAGTCCAAATTGGCTTTTCTTAGCATATCTATATTGTAGATATAATCCCTTCTGTTTGGTTATTTTGAAATTCAGTGATTGCAGAATAGATGAGCCACATTTGGTTCTACTTTAAAATGTTAAAAAAATTCTAGAAATAGAATACTAGAAATCAATGCTGTAGACTGAGAAATCACTGGGATAGCTTAACTGGGACATGCTTTTGTTATTAATGGATTAAAATGAAGTTGTCAACATTCAGTGAGTGTGTGCACGCTATTACAAATATAGCTTTTATAAGTTATAGTCAATGAGACTGCAGCTCTTTATGCTTCTCCGTTAATAAAGCTTGTGTGCACAATTCACACTATTCATTCCATTATGTAGATGAATGAACTGTGACCCTGGAGGTCATTATAACGTTCCATCTGTGATACAGCTGACTGACAACCCTTTTCAAAATTGCTGTCATTCTCCTCTGACATGCCTTGGTAAAAGACAGTCAGAAAACAGCAGCATTGTGTGAGCCTTTTATTATTATTATTTTTTTTCTTTCTTTCTTAGTTGTAAAGATAAGAGGCATCAAGAAAGTTATTATCCAAATGCTGCATTATGGTCTATCATGTCAGGGAGGGATATAAAAGTACGTAATGAATCACAACCATCTTAAAGATTTATTTCTTCACAGCTGCTTTTAAATATTCCTCTGTGTTGGGTTTTCCTATTAGCTACAGTGTCTGTTAGTCTTCATAAGTACTATTTTTTTAAAAAAAACTAATAGCTGCCTGTTTCAGTTCAAATACCATCATTAGTCCTTCACAAAGTACTATCACTGGTCTCCTGAGATTATACAATTACAGGAAAATACCAGACAGATGAGCAAAGCAGGGGGGAAAGGCAAATCAAATGTAATAATTGTACATTCTGCTCTTTGTTTTTGTTAAGCAACAGTTTGAATGAAGTTTTAGCTATTTTAAAGACATGCACAGTGTAAAGCTAATAACATTATTTTTATTTATATTCTATTTAGTTACATTGAGCAATATCATTATGACACCTATAGACTAAAGGAGTATCAAAACTGATTAATCAACTAAAGATGCTAGTCTCCCAGTGACGTTCCTGCCCATGTTTATATCCAGGTGAGTGGTGAATGTGCAGTAGGAAGGACTGTACTCTTACATCTCTTCTTTACTTTTAGGACTAATCCTGGCACAGATCATCCCCTTCCATGGACAGCCAGCTTGCTTGGTGGTGAGGTTTGATCCCAACCCCAGATGTGGTGGATCCTTGAGAATTTTCAGATGGCCAGAGCCATCTAGTCAGAGGCCTTGTGCTTTTGCAGCTGATCAATCCCCAATGATCTCTGATTGCCTAGCAGTGAGGCTCCTTTGCAGACTGCTACCAGGGCCTTTCCTGGCTGTGACTGCCCCCACAGGGGGTTCACTGGAACCAATATAGCCTTCAGCTGTACTATATTTTCTGATTAATAGTCCTGATGATCGAGAGAGAGATGATGTGCATATTCTCACCCGAGCTCTTGCTCAATCCTCCCACCCCCATCTGGACTCCAATCCCACCACACTTAAATGTAGCATCTCAGGAGCTGAATATACAGCTGAGCTCCCCTTTCTCATGGGCACTGTAGAGGCTTGATCTGGGAGCCCATGGCATGGAGCCCTCATTAGATGCAAAGCACAGAGGAGCGCAGCAGCTGTGGATACTTCTGTGCTCCCCAACTTAGGTGGTTACACAGTGCTTGTGCAGCTGTCCTGATCCTGCACCAACCCCAAGGCTGCAGTCCATTAGGTCACCAACCCAGAAGGCCATTTATAGTGGTTGGCCCCTGGGTAATGATTGCAGAGGAGGCAGAGTTACCCCTGTATCACTCAAGGTGGATGGATGGTTTATTGACAACTATGGAGGCAAAGTGGGGCTTGGCGTTCCAGATCTGAATAGAGCTTGTTTAGAGGAGTTCAATTGCATGAGCTACGGCCATCACTGAACACCCACCCATAGAACAGATACATATACCCTTCACTCCAAGTTACCAACTGGGTCCAGCCATCCTGTGGATAACTTGGCCCAGTAACATATCCATTCCCCTTATTGCCTCATAAACAGGGACAGGATTTGACCCTTAGTATTAAAAATATCCAAGCTACAATCAGACAGTAAAGAATCATTCTGATTCAGGGGGTAAAATTTTACAGTAGGAAACCACTATAATTATGCATCATGGTGTCTATGGCTCTATTTCTTCCATACTTCTGATAAACACTGCTAAAAACTCTTCCTGAAACTTGCATGCAAAAATAACTGCAGTTTAAGCAGCAGGAAGTTTGAGATATAAAACAACAAAAGCAAGGAAATTCAAAGTTAAGACTGACACTCCATCCCTGGCTTGTTATGTTGAGCTTAGCTGCTGCAGTACATATAGTATGTAATATAACTCACTGATCTGAGACCACGGCAATAAATAACCAGGCACAAAGGGATGACTGAGGAAGGGAATGCTAGCCTTAACTTTGAATTTCCTTGCTTCTGGCAATTTGTGTCACAACCTTGCAGTTACTTAAAGCAGGCTCTTGTGTGCTCTTTTCTTTATCTATTTGTAATTAGTAGTAGAGATTTTTACAATGTTTCTTGCTTTAAGATTGAAATTCAAGAAAAAGTCTCTCTCTATGAAGTATCAGCTTTAAAGGCTCGGTTGATCAAGTCAGAATAAAACACATATTCCAAAACAGGCAGTCTCTTATGCGTCCATTGTAAACCTGACTTTTGGTTTTTTTTGACATGATTATAAAAATTCACTATACTTGAACCTTAGCCTCAGACATATATATATATATATATTTAGCTGCTTTGCTATTTTTAAGCCATAGAAAGGAGGATTTTTGGTATTCATGTCACACTAGATTTTCGGACTGGTCTAAATCCAGTACATCTGTACATGCCAGACAGCAATTGCATCGAAGGGACTGCTAAGCTCTGTTGGCTATACAAAGTATGTTTTAAAAATTCTTTAAATACTTATTTCCAAGCAGGGTTGTAATGGCTCCAATGTAGCTTTTGTGATTTCCCAATAAAGGGGTACACAGTATATTTTGTATGCAATAGGCAACAACAGCTTGATTAGGTCAATGGTACAATATTGTATGTAAGAGAGAGAGAAGGATTTCTAAAATGTCTAAGTGATGTCATAGCATAAGTCCCAGTGACAGTCAATGGGACTTGTGCTCTTATGTCACTTACACACTTTTGAAAATCCCACCCACCATGTGCAATACTAAAAACTCTTATGTTCATGACTTAAAACAGATAAAAGTGTGTTCTACTGACTCCTGGGAGCTGGCCTGTTGCAGGCTCTAGTCCTGTAAGCTACTCTATAAGGGCTGCTCTCTGGGTCTGCATGGAGCCCCTCTTAAGTGAACGGGGCTCCACGTAGATGTTGGGGTCAGTTCATTTGAGAGAACTTGCAGGACAGGCGACTATGGCAAAACTCTCATTGACTTCATGGGAATATCTGTCAAGAGTAAGGATTACAGGACTGTGACCCTTGAATTTTAGATTTCAACCCAAAGGGGATATTTAGTCTTGTTAATAAACTAGGAAAAATGAGTTTTTGATGGAGGTGTGAATACATCCATAAGTGTGGAAGTGCCATTACAGAGATTGCCATTACAAAGTCTGCATTTGCCAACAGTTACCATAATGTTATCAGAGGTATTTCAGTTCCCCCTACCCTATATTTAGAGTAGGAAATCACTGTGGAAACTGTGTGGTTTCCTGTTGGCTAGTGTTGACTTTTTAATGGTGACCACTGTATAATATAATGAGCAGAAACCTTATTTCCTACATCCAGTCTTGGTATTTTGCCATCATTTCTATGGAACATGGAACTTGCTGGTTGCTGTTTATAGCCCAGCACAATCATAACACTCAAAATGCCATCACAATTGGATCTCAGCTACCGAGCAAAGGAAGGCCAACTAATTTTGGAATTGTCAGGTTTAAATGATTTATTTTATCATTGGGTTTTATGTTATTAAAGCAGTACATTGTTAATTGAAAAGTTAAAAAGCAGGAAATTAACTAACCTCAGATGCATCTTGGGGTTTCTGTGCATTATCTTTTTCTTTCTTGTTCTTTTGGTTTTCATTTTTGATGCGTTTTGTTCCAGACACTTTTGTTTTAGTTTCGTTCTCCTGGGAACTGTTATCCTGTTTTCGAGGTTTCACTGGAGGCAATGGCTTATCTTCCTCTCCTTTAATAAATCTTTCATATGGCAGGATTAATCTAAAGGATTAAGGAACAAATAATTGATCAGTTTTTGCAGTTCTAGTAAAGGAAAAAATGTAGCCGCTCTGAGCAGTTTATTTAATAAACCTATTTTTTCTACAGTATAAACACAATTCTGTAACCTTGCCCTCAATATTTATCCCACATATGATAAAGCAATGTATTTGGCAAGATTCTTAGCTGGTGCCAATCAGTGTCATTCCACAGATGCCCAGAGAGCATGTTGGTTATGGAGCTGAGGATATGTCCCACAGTGTTTTCAACTGGTTTAAAAGTCAATCATATCTTTCTTTTGGCTGCCTACTCCTAAACTTGTAGAGTGAATGCCTGTAAAATGGTACAAAGCTAAGGCAACCTAATAGCACACCCACATATTTCCAGCCTAGTGGTGAACCTAAAAGCTGTAAATTTGCATGTAGACTGAAAATTTGGGAGAGAGCAGAGGAGACATTATTTCACCCAACCTCCAAGGGAGAGTGTAGAACAATTTGACTAGCACAGAGCTGCCTCTTCTGACAAATCCATGAAGTGAAAGATAGGTTGGTCCCTGTTCTGGAGGATGTTCCTTTGCTCTTCTGTCAAAGGGCAAGAGGGATGGGGGTTGCTGCTAAGAGGACGGTGGCAGGGGGAGTGTGGCAAAGAAAATCAAAAGGATTTAAAAAATAAAGAACTTTAAGTGTAGAACTTTCTTCAACAAAGTGTGTGAAATCACTTTTTAAAACAGAAAACCCTCAAACAGTTTGAGTTTTAATCTGTTTTCCCTTTGCAATGTAGCTCTTGATCTAAAAGGAAAAATAACTGATGTAATTAAAAGGGATGGATTGCATTACAATCTCAGTTTCAACGTCAGTGATTAAAGTTTTTATAATGCATTTGGTATGATTAATGACTCACTGTGGGATTAATACAAGACTCAGACTTTAAAAATATGAACTTTAATACAGCAAACATAATTTGTTTAAAAAAAAGACAAGTTGACTCAAAGAAGAAAATGTTCTTTGCTTATAAATAACATAAATCTGTACAAATGCTGGGAATCCTTAATTATCTTTAATCTAAGACTCCAAGGCAGAAAACTCTTTGATTCAGATATATGTTTGTTATCCTACAATCAGTTTCTAACCATGCAATTTTGATTTAAATACTTAGATGCTGAAACACAATTTGGGCTAAAGAGAGCAGAAATTAGATTGTTTGTGATCTTAATGTTTCACATTTTAATAAAATACAACATAATTTATGTTAAAATATAAACTTAATTTATGCCATATTAGAAACAACATTTAGTAACTGAGCATGCTCTGACATGGTATGTGCAAAGAGGCGTGAATAATATTTTCTAGCCCTGAATTTGGCAGTGCTCCAGTAATGAAGCTAAGCAGAGCCCACAGGGAATATTCATCTTCAGATCCCATTACAAACTGAGTTTAAACATGTTACAGCTGCTAAAACTGGAAACTGCTCCCTCTATGAAGCCTTAGCAAAATAATATATAGTTGCCAAATACCTGCTTCCCACTGTAATATTACAGTTAATGTTTATATAATAAAAAGCATAACTAAGCAGAATAAGAAAAAATAATCTTGTTCATACTTGAGGCTGGTAAATTTCATTTGTAAAGCACAAATATTCATGAAACACTTAATATCTCCCTCTGCTGCATGAAGCATTTGGGACTTTACTAGAGAGACAAGTTTTGGTTTCATACTGGGCAGTAGTTATATCTTGCTGCCATGTGTTAAATATTTAAAGTCACTTTTAATAAAAACACATTTTATTGCTATAATTGTTCACACTGAGATAGGATTGTTTGACTTTGTTTTGTTTCCATGGGAACATGTCGTCCATTGGCAATCTACATATACCATCAGTAAATATTTCAAAAGCTGTTCAGCGCTCTAAATGAGATGAAGACGATATTGTACCACTAGTGGTCCTTTTAATAAAAGATACTATGTGATTAACCTTTTGGTTAAGGCAGAAATCAGAATACGGATGGGCCTGACAAAATTAATTGCTGTTAGCATTCTTTCCATGGATCCTATTATGGCACTTTCTGACAAAGGTTCCTCTTCTTTGTTGCCATATAGAGCACCAGGACTCAGTAGGTTTGGTGCTAATGGGGAACCACAGCTTAAATTTCCTTTTCTAATCTTAAAAGTTCATGTGGGAGTACATCATTTTCATTTCAGTTCTTTTTCACTGAGTTCAGCAGTTGGCACTAAGACAGCAGTAAGAAATATACTTCACATAGCTGGTCAAAGGCCTAGAGCCAGCAGCAGGAAATCTGGAATTAAATGTTTCTTGTATCAGGAAAGAGGCATGACTAAGGTAAAACTGAATCAAAACACAAGGATAGCTTGTTCTAGAGGTCCCCACTCCCTTTAAAATAAGGCCCAATGTGCTGCTGTTTCTGTACAGCACAGAGATAATTGTTAAGTGTGCGCTTACATGCATACACACAGACACAAAGCAAAAAGGAAGCATACATGAATATGCACTGTGAGGCTCTAGAAAAACCTAACACCATGAACAATTGCTGCTTCGTATAGAGATTTCTGTTTGTTACAATTTGCACTGAATGTTTTTTCAGTTATCCTGTCATGGTACAACAGGATTACCCACAGGATATGATCTTATCATTTGATTATTGGAAGTTTTTATAGTACAAGAGTAATAAAGCTAATACAGCTTTCAGAACATTTAAACAACCAGCTAATATACCATTAAAACACACTGTACTTATCCAATTTAAGGTCAACGTTCCCCAACACAGGAAAAATGTGGTTATCTATTATACAAATAGTTTAGCAGAATGCAACATGCCTGGAACTAGCTCAAGATTTTTGTCAAATATTTACAGCACAGCTAAGATTTAATCAATCCTTAAGCATGCAAAGGTAAAGACATATTAAAAATATGTCTACCTAAAATGCATTAAACTTTGAAAACAGCAGCTAAATTTTCAGCTGCTTTGAACTGTAGCTGTGTTTCACATGGGAGAGCTAAGGGAAAATACCAATGTATTCATAAGAAAAATTAAAAGAATATTTTGTGGTCTAAAGAATATTTACTCCTAAAGACTGCAAACAGCCCAAATAAAAGGGCCTTTATTATGATCAAGATTCCAATATTAAGATTAGTAAAATGTATTATTTATAAGGTAATTAACATAAATAGAATATGTAACCAGTAGTGTATTAAAGAAAATCTTTCCAAAGGCTGCAGATTTTTAGCAGCATGAGATTTTTTTCCCTTGGAATAATACAAGAATAACATTTTCCAGCCAAGAGCAGAAACAGTAGGGGAGTCTTTGCTATCACAGAGCTTCTTATTAAATTCAGTCACTGTGAAAACTGAGACTTTAAAAAAAAAATAAAGACAACTTAAAATCAATACAAGTTAGATTAACAAATCAGTGCTATACTAATCCTGATTTATTACAATCAGCAATATTAAGTTTAATCACGTATAAACTGCTAGTCTAAAAATATTCTGCTTTACTGAGTCTTGAATTAAATAATGGTACAGAGTGTACCAAGTTTTTAGATCTGCATCATCTGATATTATGAAAAATTCAATGTACGGCTCTGCAGCAGATGTCAGAGGTCAGCAAATCTATTACAGTAATGTAAGTAATCTGGCTTTCTGCCAATTTAGGAAAAAAAAAAAGAAACACAGAGGCAGATAATTTTATATTTATAAATTCTAAAATCCTCCAGGGACTGCATCTTTTTCCCAACAAAAAGCAGAATTCACATCAGAGAAATGTATTTCACAGAATACCAAACATGTCTTCATCACTGGCATTTCATAAAAAGAAAGAAAGAAAGAAAAAGCCCTTAATCTTTATAAATCAACATTTTTTCCAGCTACAGGAAAAAAACAATGCTAAATTTAATCTGAACCAGTAACCACTAATGTTTCATATATTGATTAATGTACGCAAAGAATGAATGAGCTTTTTAGCTAAGCTCTGCTTCATAGGACACGAGAGATTGTCTATCTATAGGAATATTAATAAAATGGTTAGAATAATGCAAAGGGTCTGACAAACCCAGGAAGAGGAGGGAAATTAAAAGTTAAGGCTGCCAATTCTTTCTTTAACTCTCCCCACTGTGCTGGGGTACTAGAGGGCTCTCTGATTAGGAAGTGACCATATGTACAGTACATGATGCTCTATCCACAAGCTCCATAAGGTGTTATGGGCACAAAGGCAGCTTGGATACTGAAGTCTAAACCTTTTCATTATTTTAGCATAGCTTATGCCTGTGTTTAATTCTTTCATTTCTTTCTTTGGAAACGACAGTACAGATATTCCCCAATGTCTCCCTTTCACATCCTATTCTCTTCTCTACTGCTCCAGACTCAACACAATGCAAAATGGAAACTTTGGATTTTTTAGGGATGATTTAAAGGTCTGGAGACCAGGTTTTTTCCATTCTCAGCAAAGGGTTCAGCAGACTGACTGAAATTGAAAGGCAGACTATTTTAATCTGATAAAAAACAATTTTTCTTACACAATGCATAATTAACTGGCGGAACTCATTGCCACTGGATATTGAGGCCAAGAGTTTAGTATGACTCCAAAAGGATTAGCCATTTATATGGACAGTGGCAATGTCCACAGTTACAACAGATAAGATTTTAAAATACAGAGAAGGGATATAAACCCTTGTATTTCATTCAAGGAATAAAGAAACTCACGCTAACAGGGGTTTAGAAGAAACGTCTGTTTCCATCATTGTTCACTATGGAGTTTCTTGCACCACCATTTGGAGCACTCGATCCTAGCCATGCTTAGAGACCAGATAAACTGCACCACCTGTCTGATTCAATGTAGCAATTGTTCTTAAAACAACAGCCCCATCACATAAACAATAGCAGCTGGGTAGGGCCACCTGACACCCCTGAGGCAAGAACCTGAGATTGGACTTCAGAAGGTAGATTAAAAATGGGAGGAGTGAGTTTTATCCACTCGTGGTTCTCTACAATAAATTCAGTATATTTATGCTATGGTGATAGGCATAATAAAAATGCCAAAATTCACATTACAGCCTCTGAATCACCCTGGTCTCATTTTGTTTCCTAGGAAGTTCATGGCAACACTTCCATTTACACGAAGGGGATCAGGAATGAGCCACTGGGATCTCAATGGGACATGTTTCTTGCTTTTTTCATACGCTAATGTTGAAATGAAAACCCATCATTTCTCAGAGCCATATGGCCTAATATTAGAAGCAGCTCTATTGCTAAAGGCTATAAGATCATGCCACCACTTTAACCAGAGGCTTTGTCCTGGGATATAGCGCTCAGCTCTTTGAATGGCTAGGAAAACTGCACCAAGAACACAACTCCTAATGACCAAGGCAAATATGCAGTAGAGGAAGGGTCAGAAGAGAAGCTCAAAACCAAAGGCCTGATCCCTGAATCTAAAAGAGGAAAATGAAGTGTGCAGAGGGAAAGAGTAATGTATTCCAAAAGGCTGATTTCATTTGTACTGTGCAGGGGTTCCGAAAGCCAGCATTGAACTCTTTTGTGAAGAATACAATAACAATCGCATCATTTGAATTTGTCTGAAGTACGAAATGGGCATGTATTTTATCAGTACAGACAAAATTTGTTCAAGTTCAGTTTTGTTCCCTGAGAACTTTCCTGCCTTACAGAAATGGATCTTTCATCTCTTCATCGACAACTTGCCTCACGGCACACTGGGAGTGTGCTCTCACACCACTGAGAGGTGGGAGCTGCCTGTGTGCAAGAGAGTTCAAACACGCTTTGCTTTAAATAAATGGGAAATTAGTGATATTACAAACACAGCTGTTGATTTAGCTGAGCAGGCTGAGGATGAAAGCTTAGGCGCTTTCTGTCCTAGAAAGCAATAGGCAGGGCTGGTGCAACCCATTAGGTGTACTAAGCAATCGCCTAGGGCACCAAGATTTGGGGGTGCCAAAAAGCTGTGCCTCCAAATTTTTTTTAAAGCGTTTCTGGGCTGCACCGCCTGCAGCGCGCTGACACCTGCGGCCCTCAGACTCTCTCCCAGCGCAGGCAAAGCCGCTCCAGGCTGATACTGACATTGCTGGTGGGGGCGCCAGAAGCTGGGCAGAACTCCACGTGACTCTCAGACTCCGGGGAGCGCAAGGTGGAAGTTTTGCGTGGGGCATAAAATATCCTTGCAACGGCCCTGGCGATAGGGAAAGATAAAGGACCAAATCCTCTTCCCAGTGACCAGCCCAAGCAGATGGACTGGATGCAGGGGATGGGCACTGGGCCATGGGTGCTGTGGGGAGAGAATCCTCTAGGCCACTCCAGAGAAGCTTCTTTAGCCTTTGCCTCTGTTGCAAACACCATCTTCTCCACCAAAGGCAGCAGTAGTAGTAGTGGAGCCACACAATTGCTCATCCACCGGCCCCTCCTGAGCAGGGCCTACCCACTAAGGTGTAGGGAGCTTTGCAGAGGACAGCTTTGCAATGTGCAGCCTTTTTCCCGTGATGTGCTCAGTCCAGAGCAATGCCAGGTGCAGAAGTTGGGGGTGGCACTCAGGGGGAATTGTTTCTGTATAGGGACTGGACTTGGCCCTCACTCTTGTTTGGGGTGCACAAGGGATTGGGAGAACAGCTCCCTGTGATCCCTCTTTCCTAGGCAAGTGACAAAGACAATCTGCCCTTAAGCATTGGAAGAGAATGTCCTACTATCAAAATACATTTACATATGAACTATTCCTATTGACTTCAGTGCTGGCCAGTAAGTCTCTAAAACTGCAAAACAAGTCTTGAGTAAGTTCTGCAAAAACACAATGTTCTGAGATATTTTGAACGGGCAGCTAAGAATCTGTTTTAATGGTAAACAATTACATTCTTCTGTCATCTGATACTTTATGTTTTTTAAAAAAATTGGGGGGGGAGGGCAGCATGCTTTCTGAATTTTCAATAGTTCCTTTGTTAAAGCATCTGTTACTCACATAATTGAAAAGATGTTTGTTCAGTGGCATGCTTGAGAGTACAGTTATTTAATCTTAATGATAAAGCCCCGAGGACAGAAAATCATAAGTAGAAACCTCTTGTTATTTATCAAAAAAGAAAAAGGGCTAACACACCTAATCTATCCTCAGATTTAAATTCATGCTTGATGGAAAACTATTGATACAATTTGCAACTTGCAATGTTTTCTTAGAAGCTATGAATAGTTAAGGATAAAAAGCAGAGCGAAAGGCAAAATAAAACAACAAAGCTAATATGACAAAGAAAAAGTGCTGTTTGGCAAGTTTTTTTGGGTCAAACAAAGAACTAGCTGTAGTTTACAGAATGACATAACACATAATTAATTTTTGCCTGAAGATGTTTTCGCACTCAGTGTAAACCAAAACCTTCTACTAATTACAATTTGGATTAAAGACAACCATACGCATTTTTATATAGATGTTATAATAGATTCCTATTTTTCTATCTAGGAGACTGGCTGCTGTTTCTTACAGAACACTGTTGAAATAGCCACACTTTATGAAGTTATCGAAATGCTTTAAGAAAACCAAACAGTATTTGTGTGGAATGTTAGACCCTCTAGTCTATTGAATTACTTTACAGTATCCTTAGGGTAGAAAGTCTTTATAGCTGTTAAAGAGAAACATTTTAAAGGCCTTATTTTGACCTGGTTTATGTTTCCATAAAAGAACCCCTCATTGTTGTGTTATTTTTATTTTACATAAGAGTTGCCATACTGGGTCAGACCATAGTCCATCTTGCCCAGTATCCTCTCTCTGGCAGTGGCCCATAGCCTTTTTGATCACTGCTGCACATGGAGTGGGAGTTTTCGGAGAACTATCCATGGTGACACCAAAATCACTTTCTTTGGTTGGTAATAGCTAATTTAGAACCTCCCATTGAGTATGTTTACTGGGGCGGTTGGGGGAGAGCAACGTACATGGAAAAGTCAGTAGAATGAGGCTCTCCTACTTAGCTTTTGCAAATTTCTGTTGTCACCTAGATTTTTTGTTGTGCACAAGGATATATATTTTGTATGTCCTGAAGATCTCAGACATTATAGTGCCAAGTACGGTTTAAAAAACCAGATAAAGTAACAGACTGTTTCTCAAAGTATGGGGCACACCTTTCCTGGAGGGTTAAGAAGACCTTCCCAAAGGGGTCCAAACAGACCTCTCAGTTGTTTTCCCACTGTTTCAGCTTTCATTTCTTAAAAAATGCTAAGTCACAAACTGTTATAGTTGGGCACAAAACTTTCCAAATGAAGCAACTGTAGCAGATACCCGAGTCTTCAGAAAGTCTGAAACAATGACTCTGAGGTATGAATTGCCCATTCATTTCAATGGGTGCTAATTTAGATGCCAATGAAATACTTGCAATGTCAACATTGATAACTATTTCACTGCTCATCAAAGCATGTAAGACAGACGTATCATATTATAAATATCAGCTGCAGTGTTTCCCAAGTTGTACGTGTGACCTCTCTGTGCAGAGACTGCTATGGGGAAAACATAGGGGCTAGCAGTCAGAACAAGGCCCTTACATTTTATTGCTCATATTTTACTTTTTTATTCCCTTTTGTTTCGAGTTTTTAAATATGTCACAAAGCGCTTTTCTTGTAACGCTTATGAAAAATCCCTAATGCAACGTCATGAGCATTATAGAAACAGAGCCTCTTGTTTACCCAGGACAATGAAAGCTGTCAATCGTGCATTTTGTGCGAAAGCAAAAGAAACCCCAAACCCTATGTGTGAAAACCGCATCTGCGTTATTACTAATATCCTTGAACACACTGTGAAGAATATTGCTTTGCAGAAAAGTAGCCATTTCTGATTGTTTCGTGTACCAATGATAAAAGATACAGATCCTGACAGTGAGCTGTGAGAAGTGTAAAGTTGTGTAGGTTGGGAAGGAAAGGCTCAGTTTGAACCAGATAATATTAATAACACGCTCAGACTGAGCTTCTTTCTGTTATCACCCAAAGTAACTGCACTGAAGAAAAAAAGTAATGACCAAAATAACAACGACTTGTAAGCTGTGTACAGTTCGAGTCATCTACATAGTAACAGCCCCACAATGGGAAAACATTAATGCTTTTTATATCGGTAATCATCATCTGTAACATGAGCAATTAAGAACAGTACTAATGGACTATAGCCAAGAGCCTGGTACTAATATTAAAAACTGACAGAGATGAATAGGTTTGGAAGCAAAACTAGGCTGACAAAGACATTTTTATGAAGTGCTTGGGCCTATTTGATTTTAAACCAATCAGAGGCAAGTTCAGACCAGTCAGGCCTATAGCGACAATAATGCATTCATTGGCATTATATGATTCCTGCAAGGCTTTAAATAAAAACATCCATTGATTCTATTCAGCAACCTGCACTTTCATTATGACACTCATTAATAAACCAAAAGAAGCCTAACTAATACACAAATAACATGCACTGAAACACTGGCAACCTTGCCTTGTTTTAAAATGAAAACATTTACTGGAAACATGAAGCCTATTACATGAAAAATGAATCACTTGATACTGCATACTAAATCTTTCTTCTTCTTCCAGAAAAACAAAGCAGACAGACAGTGTTAAAAGCAAGCTATCTTAGTCACAGTGATTACTATGTGCAATGCAGAGGTAACAGCATTAGAGATCTGTTCATTCCAAGCTGTTTGCTAAACACACACACTCAAAGTTCTGTGAGTTGGCATCCAGGCATACTAATCCAGACTAAATTCTGCAGCTGTGACCCCTCGTATCGCTGACGTTAGATGAGGTGATATTGTCCCGAATGCCATTGGGTTTCAGGTGATGTCTTGGCCCTCTGCCTACGCATTGTTAGTTTTAAGCACCTACTGAAAGACAACTCTCCTTGTCACAGCGATCAGAAGACTCAACTCATCTCTCTAGAACACTGGTGGGCAACCTGCAGCCTGCATGCAGCCCATGAGGGTAATGTGATTATGGGCCATGAGACATTTTGCTGATGCTGACCGACTGCAGGCATGGCCCTCTCCCCTCCCCGCAGCTCGCAGTGGCCACATTCACTGTTCCTGGCCAATGGGAGCTGCGGGAAGTGGCACCCAGCACATTCCAGCAGTCTGCAGCTTCCCACAGCTCCCACTGGCAGGAACGGCGAACCATGGTAATGTCGTGACACAGGCAGCAGCTTGGACTAGCCACCTTGGATTTGCCAGCCTTCAAGCCCATCCCACCCCCTGAGCCCAAGCTCAGATCGCTAGCCAGCTCTGCCACCCAAGTCATAACATCCACACTGCTGTACTTAGTGCACTTGAGAAGAGCTACTGCAAGTTTGTCCCGTCCCGGGCTGGAAGACAAGCTACCAGCTGCAGCACAGAAATGACCCCTCCTCAGCATTAACAAAGCAGGACAATACCAGACCAATGGGGAGTAAGTACCATTTCACTCCACAGCTCACTAATGCTGTCATTCAAAGGTCATTCAAACTCAAACATTTTCAATATTTCAAAGCCAGTGTGTAAACTACTATTAACATTTTCATCTTACGAAAAACTAATTAAGACAGCATGATGGCCAGTGATTTCCATTTTTAAAGAAGAACTGCAAAGCTCAACCAAACAACAGTGGTATCATAAGTCAGGGAATCATGCATTCTGTCTCTAGTAAATAGGGAAAGGCCAGCAGACTTCAGAGAATGAAAAAGTAAATTGTAAACCAGTCCATTTTTCTGCTGAATGTCCCACACAGCCTGAACAGTGGGGTCACATTCAGTGCCTACTTCCAAGCTAAACTCAATTTCCAGTTATCTTTACAGCTCACCTTTAATTTAAAAAGCGTACATATGTCCTGAATCAGAAATTCTGATCTCATTCTGTAGTACAGCACTAGTTTTAGATTAAATGTCATCAGAGCATTTTGGCTATAAATGAGCATTACATTTTCAGCTGCTATAGTCAGAATTACCAACTGAAACAAACCAAGGCAATTTTGTTTGTCTTTTTCCAGATTAATACACTTTTCCTGTGGTGGAAAAAGTAGCTAATACTCTAAATCCAGAGATTAGTCTGGGCCTTCTCTTTTCGGGTCAAGATTTGGTAAAGGATAGAATTTGAGTTTCATGCTTGAGGCTAAATGAAGATGAGGCTTCAGACTTATGGGTGCCAAATCTGACAAGATTTCCACACCAAATGCCATCTTTTGATGGCATGCACATGAACTAGAAAACTGGCCTTTTCTGGTTTCATGTCTAACCCAGAACCACAACTATAAGAAGGAACTTGAATTCAGGCATTCAAATCCAAGCCACCTGAAATATGAAGGAGTTCGGACCATAGAAGTTCAACCTAAGGCCCATCTCAATGATAAACCAAAAAAAAAGTCTTTTCTTCTAATAATAACTCATTGAGATGTCTGCAGGGGAAGTGTAATTGTCCTTTGGTAGCCTAGTGAATGTTTGTGAATCCAAAGAGTGTCAAGAATCTAGTTCACTCTGCTATTATTGCACTGGGCTGCAGATACACAAGGACTGACATATTTTGTAGCATATCCTCATGGAAGGGCTCAAGAGGCCACATGAAAAGCACCTCTGTGTATCAAGAGGAGAATATGTGGTTTTATATGCAAAATAATAAACCACTAACATGAAAGGGGAAGGAAAGAAAGGGCTATTCCTGGCCCCACATTTGTGTCTGGCTCATTCATCTCTCCATAACTACAATGGACTCTCTCACAGCAAGCCTCTCCTTTCCACTTTTACGATTTCATACTAAAGCCCAGTAGGCCTCTATGTCTTCTGGGCCCAGCCCAGCTGTAATGTTTAAATCTCATGTGCTTCTCGGGATTCCCTGTCAAATAAACAATATGCTATAAAATACGTCTGGAGAGGGGAGTCCCAGCCTGCTTGATTTGAACAGATCAGCTGGCCCAGGCACAACAGAAAGACAAGGAGCCTGTTGAGGATGCAGTGATTGAGAGACATCGCATAGTGTCCGGTCTGATTAGCACACAATCTGATCAGTCCATTATGTCTACAAAACATTTGTTCATTCCCCTTTCATGTTAGTAGTTTATTATTTTACACATACAACCCTAGAGTAGTCTTCTCTTGATGCACAGAGATTTACTCATGTGACTTCTTGGGCACTCAGATGAGGTGACACTACAAAGTGTGTCACTCGGAATTTGCCCCTGTGCACCGATAGCCAAGCAAAACATCTTACCCTGTTGATCCTGCCTGGTTGGGGCGAATTCCTGAAAGTTTTTAATTCTAACTTTTGTGATAGCTGTGAAGTAGTTTTTTCATAATGGACCAAAGGACCTTATGTTGGGGGTACTGATGTTGGAATTTAAGATTAGCAATTCCTCCCATCAATTATGGTATTGTATCCAGCAGTATGCCCATTATCTAATGCGCTACAGTAATATGCAGAACTCATGCTGCATATAGCTTAATTGTGCAGTGCTTTGCATGGGCAAAAACAAATGTTTTCCTCCTGACTTCCACACGGAGCCACTTCATAACCTGGAACATGAAGTCAGATTTCCCTTATTTGAACTTGACTACACACACACACACACACTTGATTAATAGTAATGGTATAAAAAAGAATGCCTTTCAAAATATTCCAGCTACAGTATTTTATTTAATGTGTGTTGGCTTCGTAAGCCCTGGAAGTTATCATCTACATTGGAAGAACAAGAAATCTGCAATTCTAACCAGCAAAACTGTCTGCAGAGAAAAACAGAGTGTTGGCAGCAGCTTCTATGCAGGGAGGAGAGGAGAAAGTACAGAGGAATAGAAATGCAATGCTTTGCATCACCTGCAATATTAAGAGCATACAACAATGCCAGCCACCCCATTATTCTGAATCTTGACAACTTGCCTAATTTGTATTCCTGAATTTTTTTCAGTACAAATGGTAAACTCAATTAAAGAGAAAAATACTAAATAGTCATTTAGTATTTTTCTCTTTAATGTGTTTTGTTCAATTTTGCAGCTTCTCTACTAGAAATGCTATGGTAAAATGTAGGCATGGAACAAAAAGTGATCAGATGTGTGTTTTGTTTGTTTTGCCATTGGAGACACACACTCTGGTTTAAATTACAGTGGATTATAGGACTACATTGTTGGAAGAATGTTTACTATGTCTTTAAGAGAGCTCGCTCTCTCTCTCTCTCTCTCTCTCTCTCTAATTCTTTACAAAATGCTTTGAAGACTCTCCAAATTAATTTTTTCTTTATTAAACAAGCATTTCATATTAGTTATCTTACCTTTCATAATGTCTGCGAGTACATGTAGCAGCACTTGTGCTTCCAGGGTTACCACCTAATTCATCATAAATATGTTTCCATTGTCGACGGGCTGTTATCTGTAAAAATGGCAATGGAAAATTTAATCTTGCATCTTTACAGATTCTGCAGCATTTGAGTTCACAGCAACAAATGCATGTGTGGTACTTACAGAATGGCATGCAATACAAATACCATAAAAGCCCTCGCAGAATGTATAGTGTTCCTATGCTTTTTTGGTAAGATTACATTATATTAATCTGTTTTCTTTTTTCTAAAATGGAGTTTTACCACTAGTTCATTGTCAAATCACTAGCAATTCAGACTTGCAATAAAGAATCTCAATCAATATAGGGTCATTACCATCAGAAGTTATGCAGACAAATCCCATGGTACATTATGAAAATGAACGTAGAACTAACCACAAATAATGATTATGTAGTTATTTTAACTGAATTAGAGAAAATAAATCTGTTGCAAAATCCAAATCCACCACAGACTCCTTAAATCCACAAAAGCATAGGCTGTAACTCTATATGGTACAAGCTGTTTATTTTTATCCATTTATGTCAGTAAAATATATAGATCAAATGGTAATGAAATCTTAACTTACTCCAATATTAATATTTGAACTATGTATTTTATTGGACTAAGTCAAAGAAAATAAACATCTTGTAACATATTGAGTTGCATTCCATGGTTTTGTTTTTTGTACAAAAATTAGGATTCTGCAGAATAACAGATGGAAGACCTGGCAAAAGAATTGTTTCTGAATACCACTTCGTTATTTTATATATTCTGCTATATTTAGAACAGGAAGAAAAACAGGAATAGGACAAACATAATAGATCACTCTCTTCTGCATACAGATCATAAAGAGGGCCAGTGGGAAATTGTGGGGAAAAGATTGAGACAATTGTGGGGGAATTTTGTCATTTGCTTTGGAATGCTGTGGAGCTTAATATATTCAGACCCAGAGGCTTCTTCAAAGTTACCCACAGAGCTGTCAATAGAGTCACTTAGGAGCTAAAGGCAGCAATCAGAAGAAAACAAATATCATAACTTGTAATTTGAGGCCTATAATTTTAATCTAAAGAAGAGATTACTATGGTAGTTAAATATTACAAGCTAAACGGTGCCTTCTTGTGCTTTGCATAAAAGGAAACCCCTTTTATTGCAGAAAATATGCTCTGAAAGCAAAAGGACAGCTGGAGATATGTTATTTGGTAATGTTATAATTTCTGTGAAGGTTTCGGACGTTTATCATTTGTCTAGTTCTCATTAGAAATAACTATTACCTACTTCTAGCTGCAGGTAAAATTAAAACGCTATGGTACTTTATTCATCAGTAGATTGAGCTTGTCATAGAAACTTCTGTGAAAGTATTTAGTGTATATATTGGGGAAAATTCAATATTTAGCTACAACCTTCATTTAAACTTTTTGTTTTATATAAAGAAATGACTGCATTCACTCTTTTCATTTCCTTCTTCCTTAACCCACACAAAGCCTGCAAGCAAGAGGGGAATAAGATGTGACCTATCACAATTAAGAGACATATTTTGGCTAAACGGATAAGTTAAATAGGAGTCATATCCTCAACTGAGGTCACAGTTTGGTCCCAACTGTATTTTGTTCAGATTCTTACATCACCACACCACCATAGTATCTATTTATCACTACTGTCTGTCATCACCATGGGGTTAAACTCACTGCTCAAAAGAGCTGAAGTCATGAGTTTAACCCCATAGGGATGTGCGCATGTGAGCATGAATAGATTCTTCTTCCACAATTAACTGTTTGGTAAGGGTTTTCTCTTACTTCTGGTGAACAGGAGCTTTTGCCACTGGCTTCAATAAGAGCAGGATCTGACTTGATGGGGCAAATGCTTGGCTCTGATAAAGCTGTGTTGCACCACTTGAGCAGTACAAAACAACTTTAAATCCAGCCAAACTGCTAGCTCTGGATTCTCCTGCTATAGAGGAATCTCTGGATAGTGTTGCTGGCCGATAGGAGTGTGCTGATGGACGAGATGGAAGAAGACGATCCCTGGGAACTGCACTGTCCCCATGGGGGTTTTGCAGGTGGCTATAAATTAGAACAGCCCATAGGCCTCCAGCAGCCCCACGGATAGTGGAATGCAAAGGTGTATAAAACCACCATTGACCCCATCTTGTGTCCTGAGCCAGGCACAGCTGAGCTGAATCAAAGGATTGGGGGTCAGGGAGCAACGCTTGATTGGCTGAGAATATTTACACTACTTATAAGTTAAAGCAGAAGGTAAGAGTCAGCAACTAAAAGATTACAGGTTCCATTTTCAAAAGTGCCTAAGTGACTTAGAAGCCTAAGCTCCATTTTTAAAAGTGATTTGGGCACTTAGGAATGTAAGTCTCATTGGAAGACAATAGTAATTAGGCTCCTAAATCACTGTCACCTTTGAAAATTTAACCCTAAAACTGAAATGCAACAATTTCTTTAAATTAGTAGAATATGCTTTATAGATTTCTGACTCATCTATACTAATAAAAATATAATTATTTACATAATATGTTCATTAAATTATTTATTTCTAGTACAAATTCAACTTGCTGGAAGGGTCAGTTCGCCACTGAAATTAATGGGGTTGTGCCTCCTTATGTCAGGGCTAAATTTGACAGGCCGATGTAGTGAACACAGCATGGCACCAAGTATCTCTTGTGCTTGAAAGCCTAGTTTTTATGATTAATACATTTCAAAAAGGCCCAAAAATGTGATTATAATTTCCTTAACAAACCTGAACAAAATACTACACTGTGAAAACTTTACAGAACAGAAGCTAGAGTTACTGTTATCCAGGGTATGATAATTCAAATTTAACATTAATATTCATCAGGTCAACATCAAAGCTTCTTTTGGTCCTTCTGCCTTCAGTGATGGACATCCCAGTGTAACATGGGAAAAGCACTGTTTCGTAATAGTTTTTCCACAGTCGTTATCCAGATGCAGTATATACTACACAATGATTAGTCAAGCTAGGTTAATACAAATAGTGTCCTGACTTGGAAAAAATGTTAAATGTATTCTTGAGTAAAGTCATGTCTATATTAGGGAATCAGTTAAATTGTATTAAACCCATGGGGATGCTCTCATTTTGAAGGGGATTCACGAAAGCTAACTCAGGCTACTGGATGAGAGCATCCACATGGAGGTTTGATGGGCTTTAACGCGGGAATTAAATTCACACGTTTCACTGATTTGGCTTAACTTTCCTGCATGCCATTTGTACAGACCTGCTCTAATCAGGAGTGCTTCAAAGGCTAAAACAACCCTGCTGGGTGAAATTTCTTGTTTGTCCTTGGTCTACGCCTCCGTCACTGTTCTTGATAATCTTTGCTCCTAAAATCAGAATACTTGGAATACCCAAATCCCTATTCTACATTTCAAGGAAGTTGTATCACATATCACCCTCACCTTCACCTGCAGGGGTTTTTCTCACTAGTGCTATTCAAAACTCTCCAGACATTTGCTGTATTCTACCATTCCAAGCTCATTTACAACAATGTGACTCTATTCATTATAATGTGCCTTTACGTAGTTAAATTAAAAAACTAATTTCCAAAATACATCCTGTCTCTCCTCTTTTTGAATGCTTGAGTTTCTTATATAAATGGCCTGATATACGCACACAAAGTTGTGCAAAGGCAAAGATGTAAGCGTGCCCTGAAAGGTGCGGAGCACTGTTGCGTGTGGCTGTATACCTTCCATGCTGAGCACCTTCCAGGACTGAACACACAGAGGACCACTTTTCAGGCATCTGAGACCTAATCTCTGTGGTAATCGTAGAAAACATTTTAGAAAATCCTAGGGCCAAAAAGAAAAAGAACCTCTGCTGTTTCCTACCTGCAATATGTACTGTTAGCTACACAACACAAAGACAGTATGTTTGGCATACATTTCCTATGGAACATACTAAAATAATGTTAGTTCTTGTGCTCCATTCCAGGACCAATAGCTTTTCAAAACCCCATGACATAATTCCTGGCTAATAGAATTTAAAAACAAGAGATGGATCTATGCAGATGCATGAAGTCAGATTCCGATATCATAAAACAGAGGCAAACAACGATCAGTTACACATTACTATATCAGCCATATGCTGACAAAATTAAAAGCAACAACATTATATATAAAAGGAGAGGACTGCTTATAGAAAAGCTTTTAACTGATGCTTCAGTTTTTAAACATTTGAAACGTCTTTTGCACAATATTCACCAGCTTTTGCTCTCTCACAAAGTTTAGCATTTGTTTATTTCATGCTGCATACCTAACGATTTAACGGTCATGATGCTGACCTCGTGTTTGTATGGCACCTTTCCTCTCAGCAGTATCTCAAAGCCCTTTAGATACTGATTTTGCACAAAACATGTACATATATGTATGGCTTTGTATCCCACTGTGGTATAGGCATCTTTGAGATGAAAGGTAGCATGTAGCAATACTACACAACAGTTAGGGCACAGAGTAAAGAAAAGTATCACAGCGAATTCAGAACTGGATAATTAATTATATACATTAGATTTTAGCCAGAATACCAGTGATTGATGCCTTAGAATTTTGGGTAACATTATCAGGAGCTCCTGGGCTACTTAGGCTAAGTCCCATTTTCAAAAGCAATTTAGGTGACTACGTCTCATCTGTATGTTAGTACATCCAGCACCACGGTGTCTCCTTTAAATATGCTGAAGTATTGCTCTAATACTGACTCAGTAGGAAAGGTGTCACTTCCTGATTCACCAAAAATAGCTCTTTCAGCACTTCAATTTCCCTGGAAATCTCCCATCTAAGAACTGCTACAGCCTGACCCTGATTAGCTTAAGAAGTGTGACAAGATCACAGTCCAAGGTAGCACAGCTGCAATGACGTTTAATTCACTAGAAACTGAATCATTTTATCTTTCTCTCAGGGGTCTTGTGAGGCTTTCATGCATTTATGTTTATAAAGTGCTTTAAGGTCCTAAGGTGGGAAGCAATATGCAAAGTACTTTATTACAGTAAAAGTTTTGTTATTTGGCATGTTGGGGTTAGTCAAAAATTCTGATTAACTAAGAGTTATATTTACCAATCAAGGGAGGGAGTCTGGGTGTGAGAGGAGGCTCAGGGTTGGGGGTTGGAGTGCAGGAATAGGTGTGGGGCACATTCCCCGGGAAGGAGTTTGGGCGGAGGAGGGGGTTTTGGGCATCAGGTTGGGGTTCAGGTGGGATTTTGGGGTGCTGGCTCCATGTGGCACTTACCTCAGGCGGCTCCTCCAAAGCAGCAACATATCCCTCGGCTCCTAGATGGAGGTGCAGCCAGGCGGCTCTGTGCACTGCCTCTGCCTGCAGGCTCCGCCCCCCCAGCTCCCAATGGCTGGGCGGAGCCAGCACCTGGGGCGGGGGCAGTGCATGGAACCAGATAGGAAGTCTGCTGGCCCCACTCCCCCCAGACTTTTAGTGAGATATCAGAAATGCCGGTTTCTAGAGCTTTCCATTTGGTAAAGTGCCAGATAACACAGCTTTTACTGTATTACTATGGTAGATATCAATTTCAGCAGCTAATCTAAATGCTTGCTTGAAGGGAAGTGGATCCCCCATGGGTTTCAAAAGAGATGGCTTCATTTTGTGAGGAACTAGCCAAGCCTTTGTTTTTTTTATTTAGTCCGCACTATGAGCCCGTGAGAGTTATGTGGCACTGGTAATTCGGTGACTGTGATATTACAAAAATGTTCTGACCCTTCTTCACTACAAATAAATTGAGAATCTTTAGCAGAAGCACAAACATAAATGACACATTGGGATTGATAATGACCTGATACTAGCAAAATACATGGTGTTATGCTGGTTTTACACCAGCATCAGATCAGAACCAGGCTTAATGGGCTTACACTGATGTTAAGTGACTGCGAGACCTGAACCACAGCAGTTAACTTCAGCCCACTATACTATCTCTGCTTTACCAATAAATGTGTGTAACCACTTTTAGGACTCTTTAAAAGAGTTTGCATGCTGGGATAGGCAGGATTGGGTGGGTGACGTAAAAGCTGCCAGTTTTCATTATTCCACCATATGTGAGAATGTAAACTTTACAGCTATTACAATTAAAAAGTATCTGCATATGCTAGTCAACAGCAGCTAAGCAACTTGCCACTGTAAGTGCAAATGGGTAATTTTAATCACACCTATATTTGCTTTCTGTTTGCAAAATGCATACTACCTTAAACTACGCCCATGTACTATATCTATATATTTCTAAGTGTTCTTTTCTTTACGACAAGAAAACCCCTATTTCCAGGCAAAAGAAGGTTCAGTAGGAATAGAGCTAGCTCTTATTGCCCCCCAGCAGAAAGGTGAACAGAAGCTACTTGCAGCACAGAAAGCCTTGGAGAATAATTCTTTCATCCAACCTGTACAATTATTTACTCCAAAGACTCCATTTGGCCTGATTTTCAGAATATGTTGAACATTCAGAGCTGCTGTTGACTACAGTGGAGGGGGCACATGCTCAACACCTTTTGGGTCATATATTTCTTCCTGTGTGTGTGATTGTGCTGAAACTGGAGATGAGAATGGCTAGCCTGAAATAATCCCACTATCTCGAACTCACACCAGAAGTTTGGGAACATTTAAAGGTGACAAACAAAAATAAATGAACTCACGTGGGCTACTTAATATTCAGAATGTAGGAGAGATCTAATTTAGATCTATTTATACGTTATTTAAGAACTAATTCTGCCACTCTTTAAATTGAATAGGTCCCTGCCATACAGATAATCCTATCAGTGCCCATGGAGTTATTTGCATACTAGAATACTTTGTGTGCACATAAGTGGCAGAATCTGGTCCTTAATACATTACACCAAGGGTTCCCAAACTTGTTCCACCGCTTGCACAGGGTAAGCCCCTGACCGCAAGACACTTTGCTTACCAGAGTGGCTGTAGGTTTGGCCGTTCGCAGCTCCCAGTGGCCGCGGTTCGCCATTCCCAGCCAATGGGAGCTGTAGTAAGCGGTGGCCTGGCCCACGCTGCTTCCTGCAGCTCCCATTGGCTGGGAATGGCGAACCGCGGCCACTGGGAGCTGCGAGTGGCTGAACCTACCGGACACTCTGGTAAACAAAGCATCTTGCGGCCAGGCAGGGGCTTACCCTGTGCAAGCTGTGGAACAAGTTTGGGAACCCCTGCATTACACTATCACTAATTTGCTTGAAATTTTACACTTGGCAATGAATAGGTCTATCCATGATTCTGGAATAAATATTGCCATCCATCCCATTCTAGCCCCATGGGTCCTTTTTTATCTCTCATCAATGCACACAATAGCACAAACAGTTAATTATACTTTGCTAAAGTCCATGGTGATGAGTAGGGTCAGAAAATGAGTCAAAGTGGGTGAAAGGGACAAAACACTCTGACAGTCTCCAATTTAGCATTCAGGATTATGCGTGTACTGTAGTTGCTGAGGATTTGGACAGAGGAAGAGGTACAGTAGGAAATGCAGCTAAAGCAGCATCCCCCACTACATACAAAATTTAATTTGTGCCCAAACCATCCTCAGCTGTGTTCCAGGGCAAGACAGTTCTTCAATTCTGCAGTAAGAAAGTAGAAGTCTCACTGATTTCAAAAAGAGTGGATCAAGCCCACTCGCTTCAATGGGAGTTATTCTAGATTATGCCAGAGCTAAATGAAATGTCAGAATATCAAACTGGTGTAAAAATTATATTCATTCCAGTTGCTAACTATCCTGCTTTGTGCTTGCACATCTTTTGCACAAACTGCCATTTATGTTTCAGTTGAATAATCCCAATGAGCCCCGGAAATGAGGAATGCCCCCATCATTTGAAGACATCTATTAATGAAAAAGGACAAGAGGTTTGAGAGAGGAATGTATTGCCACTAATTACATTGAACAGTGTTACACCTCATATTTTCCATCTGACCCTCATTCCTCTTGCTCCTTTCCATTACTGATGACAATTTCACTATTTTACCTGTCACCCAAGCTCACACTCTTGGTGTCCTAGTCAACTCCTTCCCTCCGCTCCACACGTTCAGAATTTCCCCAAATCCTGCCAGTCCACCTTGTTTAACATGCCTAAATCCATCCTTTTCTCTCTCATTCTGGCACTAAAAAACAGATTTATGTCTTGCTTATCCTCCACACTGGCCTTCCCTGCTTCTATCCTCATTTCCTGCAAGTATATCCAACACATCGCTGTGAAAATTATCTGCCTCCCTGAGCATTCTGAACATATTCAGATCCCTTCACTGCCTTCTCTTGTGTTCTGGATCAGGTTTTCAGTCCATACCTTCAGCACATTTTACAACTCGGTGCAATTATCATAGCTCATAATTATTGTAGATGTAGGCCTAGGGTAGCTATTTGTGCATATATGTACAGAAACATACACACATTTGGGCATATTTAATAAAGATTTTGCATGTAGATTAATGAAAGGCAGCTAAATCATAAAAACTATATCAAACATCTCTATTATGAATGCTAGATACTTGGCTTCACAAAATCACCACCATACCCACCCTAGTACAGCAATTATATTAATTAATAGAACAATATGCTTTATTGTGTGGAAAGAAACGGTGATTATTATGTTTTGGCTCGAATAAGTTTGAGTTTCTTGATTTTGTGTTTCTTGTCATTTCTCAACAGTACAGATACAGCCCAGATTACTTCGTAAACAAAACAAAAATAATTTCCCCCAACCAACTGCAGCAGGAACTGCACAACTTAATCAGATCATTGTGTGCAAAGAAAATATTTCCAATGACGACATCTTCCTATGTCAATTGGTTTTTATTATAGATGTCATCTCTACGTGCAGTATTAATGCAGCTCTTTCTTCTCATTTCAAGATTTTAATCTAAGTTTGTTGCTCTAATATTTTATTAGTTCAAAATACATGCTCTAAAATCAATGGCCATCAAATTTTCCTGTGAGCTAAAAATAAACTGTTCTTGTCAGATATGGTTAGTTGATAAAAAGTGTCAGAGACTTTTCTGAATTACTTTGATAACTTCCTGTTTATGTGGTACTGACCCTTGTCTAATAAAGGCCTTTTACACTAGCAAAAAGGAAAAGATACTGCAACATACTATCCCTTAATGGCAATACTGATTACTTTTGAAAGCCTTTAATATATTTCCCATATTAGACATGAACAGATGTCAGGGATGCTGCCAAGTGAAATTTCTTTTATTCAGTCTTGGCTTGTTGTACAATAATAGCCCTTTCTCAACATGGGAAAAAATTACAGACCCAACTAATTTCCTTGTCAGGGAAGAGTTACATATGTTTTCCACTTGTAGTTTTTACGACAAGTTTACAATTTTGCCAAACCTGGAACTAATTGGGATCATTTCCAAAAATGGCCCAATAAACCCACAATGTGTACAGCTATTCTAAAATGCAGTAAATGATTGTTTGCTTTTACATTTTTTTTTCTAACAGGGGAAAGTTAGATTGCACAATTATTCCATTTAAGTTACTTAAACACTTACTGTTTCATATCCTCCCAGTTTTTGAGCAGCTTGAAACATAGTCCAAAGGTTAACTGTTAGAGGGACAATAAGTATTTAGATAAGCATTCCATTAACCAACTTATTTCAAAGAAATGTAAATTAAACAATTATTTTAAAGAAAATGTTCACAAACCCTGAAAAAGCTCTTGAAAAACAATTTACAAAAGGTATTTACTTAATTTGAAGAGTAAATGTTACTCGTATATTTTAAAAAATGACGTGAAGGAATACATTTAGGTATGTCTACAGGCATGAAAATTACACTTAGAGTTACAGAGTTTATTCTACTTTTTTAATAAGAAACACAGTATAATAGCTGCATTTTACATGTTCCCATAACTCTGACAGTAAAAACTAGCACAAATACTATTATTTTTTAAAAGTTTTAGTTATCAGTAAGAGCTGCAGCCCATATGATATAGAGCAGTCATTGACTAAACAACAATATCTTCTATGTACTGCAGCTCAGATAAGGACCTCCATAATCAATACACTGCAGGGCTGTGTGAGAACACACTAATGGAGGGAGAATACACAGGCATATCAATACATGTACAATAGATGGCCAAAGTTTGATTGCAAGTGCTGGCAAGCTCAAAGGTGGAGGCAAGCTAGAATTACCACTATATTTCTTACTTCAGAGTTGTGGTGGCCCTGCCTTGCCTTTTGTGCATTACCAAGCCTAGGCAGGGCTACATGGTGGTGGTAGTTGTGAGAAGGGACAGACGAAACACCTTTAATTTCACCTTGCAAGAGTCACTCTTCTTTTGCACTCCCTCCTGTATAATGCCTCCTTCCACATGACTGCCTTCCACATGTCCCATACTCCACAGCCAAGCAGGGCCATAATGTGATGTGCTAGTTCTTTCATTTATTTATGTGTTTTTAACTGATAGAAGGGTAACTGATGGTGATCCTGTATTAAAGACCTATACAGGATTTCAGCAACACATGGTGACTCCCAGTGGCATTTGTACAAATATTTCAAGCCAGAGTCAGCAATAATGCAGCAGATCAAAGAGGACAGAATCTGCCCACTCACAGGGGAATTCTCTGTTGTAATGTACATACTGGTTTCTCCCCTCTAACCTATTTATATTAGCAATATTTACACATATCATGTAGGACAAATAGAGAGCCCAGTCCTGCAAACACTTACACACGTAAGTAAATTTACTCCCAGGAGTATATTTACTCACTTGCTTAAGTGCTTGCAGGACTAGGCCCATCCACTGTAATGTATGTCAAGCAATTCAATACAGTTCAGCTAAATATTATTGTATGATCCTACCACAGACCTGGGTATTTTGAAAATAATGGCCTTTCTTATCATTTGAACCTGCAGTGTGTCTCCTGGTTTGGAGCACGTAGGACAAAATGAAAATAAAAAAGCACTCTTCCACTTAAAATGTTCAGAAAGTCTCATTGAACCCTGTGCTATTTCACAGCTATCAAAAGCTTCGCTTAGGCCTTGATTTAATCTGAATCAATGCATAATGCAGCAAAGCTGTTCATAGTACATTAATTTTACTTCTATTTCAAGCAGCCAAAACATTGTAATCACTCAGAGTTATATAAGTTTATAATGGCTGCTAGAGGTCTGTTGCAATCAGTGCCAATTGCTATTAGGTATGTAAATTGTTATGTAAAACATACAGGTTTGACATTCTTCATCAAAATAACACATGGTTTTAATCTTTGGAGATAAGTTTGAGTAAATAATATTTCAAACCATGGATTTCTTCCTTTAAAGAAATTTAAGTATCATTCAATCTATAGACAATATACACATACATACTGTATATATAATGTGTGTGTGTGTGTGTGTGTGTATACACAGACACATATACACACACACGCACACATATCCCAGGTACAGCTTTTGTTGTAAACTCTGAAATAGCCCTACTTACTATGCAATATTTATGCAGAATTTTGTTACAACTGCATTTTCTCTACCTACAATTGCTTTACAAATTGTATCATTAAAAATTGTACATGCCAAAGAAATTCTAAACATTGTATTTTGTGTTAAACAGATACAGTCTATTTTTATAGTCTCTGAAGTCAGTAATTTATTGCCTATAAACAAATTTTTAGGCTTAAAAATATGATCCCTTTTGTGCGTTTCTTGACTCCCTTTAAATGTCTCCCTTTAATATCTGTCTTTTCATAAAGAACATCTGGGCACAATAAATGTACGTCACATTATTAACTCAGAAGAAAGGCATTACAGACACTGCAGCTTTACAAAATAGAAAACTAGAGAGTTTTCAGCAGGCCTATTTCTAGTCATAATCATAATAAGTGGATTTAAACCTATAAATATCCTGCAGCAACTGCCTCAGAAGGAAGAGATGCAAATCTAGAAGTAAAAGACAGTAAAATGTCTGGACTGGAAAATGTGTAAATATAAAAAGAGTCACAAAACCAAAAAGGTTTTAAAATAGTTTCAGTGTATGATTTTATTTTATTTTTTACAGAGAGGCCAAAGAGTTCTAAAATGTCAACAAAATTTGATAGAAATTATACTTACTCTGCTTAAAACCCAAATAGGGTATTCGTTCAATGGGTGTTTTCCTTTCTTTCATGTATTTATAAAGTGTCACAAGGAAAGACTGCTCATCAGCTCTGCATTCTTCACCTACAGCAACCTTTGATTTATCTTCACTTGAGCCTTTCTTACAGTTGCTGTTGTTACTTTTGGATTTGGGCAAAGCTGACTTAGCCTCACATTTTACCTGGAAATCGAAAAGATGTCATATCAGATCTGGGTAATTGGCTGACCTTTAATTTGCATTTAAAAGATGAACAAACTTCCCCCACACCTCGCCAAACAAGTGTGTTCTTTAATATGAAGGCCAAACCACACAACTGAGTTGAGGGTGGTAGGGGAAGCTATTTATAGAGCTATTGCCTTGCTCTGAATCTTAGTCACAACATTTTAAAATGGCCACATATTTAAAAAACTGTTGTAACCTAACAGCGATATTCTCTCCAGATCTGTATTTTTATTACCAACCATCACTATTCTACAGAGAGCTCCCAGACCTCACATACAATCAAACAGCAGCAAGATGAATAACCACCTTCCTTTAGGGCTTGATAGCACCTTCAACTCTCATGGATTTCAATGGGAGGTGAGGGTCTCAGTACTGCACAGGAATGCCTAGCACCTGACAGCACCACGCTCATAAAGGCCACAACTTTTTTTCTAGCCCATCAAAATATAGGCCAAATCCTACAGGCCGGCCTTACTTAGTCAAAAGTCCAGTTCCCAGCAACAGCAGTTCTATATGATTTTGGACCTAAGGCAACAGAGCTTAAGCATGCGCTCAAAATTAAATACTTTGTTGAATCAGGGGACCATTTAATGTAAGCCATTTTCTCCTTTTTCCCATGTATACCATCAGCAGCCTCCAGCCACATGATTCCCAAAACTGCTCATTTTCCTGCTGACACAGCTGATGATATTTGTGTGCCAATAAGGGAGTAAACAATATGGAACCATTTTAAATTCTCCAGTATTGGAAACAAGAAAAACAAGACAAGTAGGTGACTAATCCTGCAGTCCTTATGCAGATATGATATTGCAACCGATAAATTAAATTTCAATCCTCTAATAGTTTATGTAGCTAGGTAATGAAGAGTACAATGAACATTAAAAACTATTTTTGGATGTTAGATATTTTATAATTTTTTAAAATTATTTAAAAAAAATTTTTTAAAATTTTTTTTAAATTTAGATATTTTATTTTTTTATAATTTTTGATATTTTTGGATGTTAGTTATTTTATAATGTGTAATCAATACTTTTCCAATGAATACTGGTAATAAAAAAATACTATGCTGGGGGCGGGGATGATTTACATGATTTATTTTGGAAACAAACTGTTCCTTCTATATAGGTACGCATTACAAGAGATTTTCCGATGTTTCCATAACCCGGGTGGAACTCTTCCTTGTGTCCTCAGAAAAGGATACTATAAACAAATTATTTCATTTCAGTTCCTGGAGGGAACAGCATGGACTAGTACAGGGATCGGCAACCTTTGGCCTGCAGTCTGCCAGGGAAAGCTGCTGGCAAGCCGGGCCAGTTTGTTTACCTTCAGTGGCTGAGGGTTTGACAGATCACAGTTCCCCCTGGCTGCGCTTTGCCATCCCAGGCCAATGGGGGCTGCGGGAAGGCTGGCCAACACATCTCTTGGCCCACGTCGCTTCCTGTAATTAACTTTAGATCAGGCCCTTAATTTTTTAATTTGGAACACTAATCCCTTGGGTTTTTGGATTTTTTTTTACTCTGGTTACCTGAAAAATTATTTAAAGGCATCTCCATACGAAGTTTAGATTATATTATCAGTGCTATGCATAGTTAGACCTGCTAGTATGATAATTTCAACAATTTCTAGGGTTTTTAAATTGACCCACAAATTTGTTGCAGGATAAAACCTGGAATAAACGTTCTCAGACTGGAAGCATCTTTAATTTTCAAAACACACTTACTAGAAAAAAGTCCAGTGGCCCATTCTGAATATGTTTTATTTTAAAATAGGGTGATACAAGCAAGCAATGATGGCTTACACATAAACTATAAGTCAGAAGAAGACTTATTCACACAAAAGCAAATTAATGGTAAGGGAAGTTATTCTCCAGTAAACATGAGGGAATAAAGAAAATAGAATGAAAAAAAGAAATTGGAAGTCGGGAATCTTTATGTAACAGCTTCCTCCACCTCACTACACAGGGGTCAAAGTGTCTGCAGACCTCAAAGGAGTCAAAAATGCCAAGGAAAGGCACATAAGCATTCTCAGATTTGATGATCCCTTGAGAAAGGCTACAGTGTTTCATACTCTCAATGTTCCAGGCACAAGCCTACTTTCTGGAACTTCACTTCCATGTGACAGGCAATATGAATTAATGATCACTGAATAATTAGGACCCAAAGAGCCAAATTCTGTTCTTGATTAAACTGGTATAAATCCAGCATGACTCCACTAAAGTCAATGGAGTAACTCTGTGTGTACACTGTCATAACCAAGATCAGAAACTGACCCAAAATTCTTACCCCTCTAAACCAGTGGTTTTCAACCTGTGGCCCACTGACCCGTGGGGCTCCCCAGACTGTCTAAGATTTCCAGAGGGGTTCGTATACCTCCATCCAAAATTGTTAGAGGTCTGCAAATGAAAAAAGGTTGAAAACCAGTGATCTAAATATAATTGTGTATCCAGTTTAGTAGGAGTTTGCGAAGTGTTGGCTACTTTTTTTTTAAACTTCCCAGAAGGCATAAAGTGATGAACAATGACAACAAACAGGGGAAGGGGGAACCCTACTTGGCTACATTCTCTGCAGCATTCTGCTCAATGGGCCTTACTGATTCTGTTATAAAATCAAAGTTCTAAATTTCTTCTGTAGGAGTTTAATTTCTTTTCATTATAGCCACCCTGGTCAGTACACCATCTCTCTTTCTAAAATACCTGAGACATTTCCTCATACCACATTTATACCAGGTAAGTCAAGATATAATCCCCCCACACTTACTTTGATGTATCCTCTTCACTATATTTGAGACCAGACTCCATCTGAATCCAGTAAACTATCAGCTACTTTCCAGATCTTTGGGAAAGTTATCCCAACCCAATTGAACCAGATAACAAAAATTCATTTGCATGATTGATAATGGTTGGCCCTGGGGAAATAATTTAGCTTTTGAGTATGTTCAGAAAACTCTAAACTCCTTCCCTGATCATTCAATTTTATAGTAAAGACTGGGATTTTCAAAGAGACTTTCCACTGGAATTGGGTGCTTAATTCCCATAGGCCTCTTTGAAAAATCCCAGCCAAATAAAGCTTGATTCCCTTATGGCAAAAATGACAGCCCATTGCCAACAGGATGAGGCTGAGGATAGAGGAAGTGGGTATAAGGAATGGGGAGGTTTTTCTATGACGACTCTGGAAATGTCTATCCATGTCTTTATTATATGCTCTAGCACTGGATGTGTCATTCATGGCAAGTGACAGGAGACCTTCCAATTACTGACAATGCTCATGGATAAAACCTTAAACTTGTTTTGTTCTGCCAGAGGCCACATATGCACCTCATGCTTCCCTCAAGAACCCGATTATATTATTTTAATTAGATACCATCGGAGATCTAAGAATAATTCTTCAGGTCTGATAGTGTTCCAGATCATCTGTCACTTTAGGAACAGTATATGCTGGTAACAAACTTATTTTCCAGCCCTTGCCACACAAAAGAAGTGAGAATTTGATTTCAGTATATGCACTAGGGGATGTTGTAATGAGTACATTAATGTAGAGAACAATTTCCATGTTTAACAAATTAATCCTTCCACCTCTTGGAACTGGCCAATCAGACCATTTTCACAAATCTTCTAACTTATTTTTACAGATGTTGAATGGGAACTTCTATGGCAGCACGACGCCAAGAAAACAGGCTGGTTTAGTTTCAGATGTGGTCAGATTTGCACTATACCCAAAAATTGTGGAAATCTGTCCAGTTAGGATGACATATGAAATATTGAAGTCTCAGGATTCTCGGAAGAGTTTACTCCACTGTTCATTAGAGAGCATGTTTGAGATATTCCCTCCCATCTGGGATGAAATCCTGGCTCCATAGAAGTTATACTGGAAAACTTCAGAGAGGCCAGGATTTTACCCCTTGTATTATTCAATCCAAGGATACTCCTAGTTGGTGGAAGGTGGACAAAAAGAGCAGCACAAAGATCAAATGCGAGAGCAGGCACATTGCCTGAGGGAGGTGTGGGTTTCCCAATCCTGAACTCTCAAACCCTGGACGGTTGATATAGTGCTGTAATTCAGTTTTTAAAAGGCTGTCTGAACTGGAATTTTTTCAGAACTGAAACCAAATCAAATGCCTTTGTGTGTCAAGTAATAGAAAAAAGTCCACACTCTTGTTTGCTCACAATTAAGATAAACAAGCTTAATGAAAACTAGAGCTATACTGGCTTTAAAAGCTTTTTAATCACTCAGTGACAGCTAAGAACATGAAGTTTAGTAAGTGGTTATTACTATGTGATCTGAGCTGGTCTTGTACATAATCCTGACAGGATCAAAACCTCAATGTTCAAAATCCCAGCACTTTTCCCATTTACCTCACCTGTGGGGCTCCAACTATGAGAGAGATGACAGATCACACTGCTTCCCACAGCAAAAGTCATCTTACCTAGGAAACTGCCCTACACCAGTGCAGAGAATGGTGTAACTACTAGTTACAGCTAAGTATAGATGAGACAAACCATTTCCAACACCATTACCAAAAACAATATTGTGACTGACATGGAAAGTGGCTTTTTCCTCATCAACACTAACGGTTACATCATTTTCAACACTGTTTTAGGTGGACCCAGTGACAGCTATTGTTAGATATGGGCCAATTTCCTAGGACAGAATTGGGGGAAATATTCAGGGAAACCCAACCTGGATCCAAATGTGACATGTGTTACCCAAGCATCCAGCAGTAATGGCGAGAAACTGGGATGGTTTCAACCCTCTCCACAAAGAAGACACAAAATGCTAGGCAAAGGCTCAAACAGCTTAAAGTTCAATAAGCCTGCGTTTCAGTCATTCTGATTTGCTGGAAACTCATCCAATATTGAATAAAATATACCCTCAGTCCTGCAACACATATTCATGCGAAGAGTCCCAGTGAAGTAAGTGGACTACAGGCACATGTAAGATTTTCAGCATCAGTGGCTATATCTCATTAAAACTTTTATTATCTATAATGAAATACAATTGGACAGGATAATGGCTGTCACTAATGTCTTCACAGTGATGAGCACAATATGGCTCAATAACAAGGTAGATATTTTTTCTTATATGAAATATTCTTATGTTTGACAAGTAAAAGTGTCCACGTTGATAGAATAGAGCTAACCAGATAAAGTGGGTTTTCGAAAATTGCCAATATACAAATTTTATACAGTACAGACCATAATTGCTTGTGTGGTGCTACCTTCTGTTGTGCTTAGAAAATGCAGTCCATGATGTGCTTTGCAGTACAATGCTGTAATCCGCAAAGGATGGGGAATTTAGCCCAAGTGGAATATTTGCATTGCAGGATTTGCAAATTTGTATGTATCTAAAGTTATAAAGTTCTGACAAAGTCCTAGCATATTTTTCAGGGTCCTGAAAGTCAAAACATCGGGCATAACAGGGCATCCAAAGGAGAGTAGTTCTGACTTAGAGAGTTTTATCATTAACTTTGGATTTATTTTCTGTCATCAATTTATGCCATGATTTTAACATAACTTAAAGCTGGGGAGTGGGAGAAGGTACTTAATTTAAGCTCTTATGGGTAACAGAGAATACAACACTTTCACTTGACCTCTTTAACCTCATAATCTCCGCAGGACATGAAGCATTTAAAACAAAAAAACTTGGATAGCTCTGTAGAGGTTCACTGTATTTCCCAAAGAGATATTCACAACAATGGGAATTCCTTTGTAATGCACATGCATAGAATTTGCTGAAATGTAAAACTCAAGGAGTTGGCATGGAAATTAATCTATGCACAACTACTTGGTCAACATTTAGAGTATCATGGTGACAGAATTTGTGCTGCAATAGCTAGGAGCCTATTGGTATGTCCCTCTCTAACTTTCTGTCTTTGCATCTTACAGCTTGGCCGTGGCAATTTGCTCTCAAATTTAAACTTGCCATAAATGTCTTGAAGGAGCCTTTAGTGTGAATTTTTTTTTAAGAGAAAACCAAATTCTCATTTAAAACATACACCCACACACACATCCACACACCCTGAACAAAAGACAAAGTAAATTAATCTATAGAACATTAGTTTTAAAATAATATTAGCAGATGAACTGAAACCCACAAAAGCCTACGAGGTAAGACCAAAATTACAGACTAACAGTACAACCTTCACTCAAAATGTGTAGCTATGTACCCCAGCCCATATAGTACACCATATAAGAACATACACTATTCAAAGACCCCTGGAATGTCTAGGCACAAGAGCATGTGTTAAAGATCCAGTCCAGACTTTTAGCTTTCATTCTGAATTTCCTTCCTTGCCTGGCTTTTAAATCAGAACCTTAACATTCCTCCTCTAATGTACTTTTTTCGCTTCTTGGAAATTATTATTTAGAGGCAGCTCTCATTTCAGACTCTGTTTATCTTCAAATGTATATTTAGAATTACACTGTAATGGTGAGAATGGTTCTACTGGTTTACTTTTAATATGAAGATACTGTCACAAACTATTTTGTGTATCACAGAATGTGAAAACTAGCATTAGGTGCCATAAAAACTTAATCACTGCCCTTTTCCCAGCAAGCCCAAAGCCTTAGATTTTGAGTGATTAGGTTCTGGGTGATTATTGCTGTTAGTAACTTCTAAAGTGGAGGCAGTCTAAAGTAAAAAATACAACTTCTTGAAAAGAATCTGTACTTATTTACATGAAAAAATTATACTCTAAATTTGAGATGGTCTATTAGGAAACAAAGAGGACTGTATCTTAAAAAAATAAAAAGTGTAGTTAAGAGAATACTGCTAAATGATTTACCTTGACAACAGCTTTGTTTTCAGAATTATTGTTGGAATCTTTAACACCATTTAATGAATCTCTTCTCTGTGGGCATGGCTTCTTTTTGCGTGGTCTGCCTTTAAGATTTGGCGCTGAAAATTAATTGAGAACAATTTGAGCATATTCTTATACAGGATTTTTAACAGCTGAAAGCATAATAAATCATTCCAATAAAATCAGTCACAGGTTTATCTATAGAAAAGGCTCATTATGAGTTTCTCATCCTTTATGGGTTATATATTGATATACTATACATTTCTATATCATATCTCTCTAGATGTTTCTATTAAATTTTAACATATCTAATTAATATAAAGTCAAGCATTTGGCTCCAAAGAACACTTCCAGAAAGTGCAAGTATTTCTGCATAGTATCAAAGACCAAAATAGAACACTGATACAGAACTTTGCATTAATCAGCATGATGCATCTATTTTATCTGAAGTGTAAGTACTAAGTGGTATTTTAAATATTTGAAAATATCAGTCCTCCAGAAGAGTTTTGAAATCTTAAACTCCCCAACAAATCTAATGAGTTTTAATACAATATGCTATTCCTATCAAAGTTATTTTGTTAAGAAGAAACCCAAACTATTCTAGAAGTACAAAAGTATTAACATCACTGATTGATGATTTCATAAAACAATACATCTAAATTAAAATGAATGACTTCCAGTTTAATCCAATACTTAAGATGTTTTGGTAAGATAGCTGTGAAATACCATACTGAATAGAGCCTGGCCATTCTGAGTTATATTTAGAAAACTAGTATATAGGTCAAATAAGAGGAAAAAATATCAAACTTCTCTTTCAGTTGTTATACCAGAATACCACTTATAACCCACATACAGAAATAAAAGGTAAAGTAGATATTTTGTTCAATATTAAAAATGTCCTGCATATGCTTTCAAATTTAAAACAGCCTAAGTCACTAGACTACTCCAGCAAAATTAAAAATGATAAACCATCATTAACTAGTGACTATGCTGGAGAAGATAATTTGTTTTAAACCTTTAATTTCTAGGTAACCATTGTTTTCACTACTTCAAGGGATGATTATAACAATGTCAGAAATCTAAACACCACAAACCTCTCGAGTGTCTTCTGATTGTTTCTAATCTTACATTTGTTACACAGTAAGTCAGTGATTTCAGGACATTTTAATCAGTTTGCAAACACAATAAAGGGTACTACTTTGATTTTATACTTTGAACAACAGTGTCATTTTAGGTCTGTTTAGGAAAAAGAAAGATAGCAGTCCTAGCTTTAAAACACAAGTCCAAAAACCATTCTTTTTTGTTTCAGCACTGACACGCTGTAAAACATCCTCTGAAGCACATTATGCTTATTGAAAAGTACCAGAGGAAGAAATGCTGAAATTGTCCTCTGAGGCTAACATGCAAAATCAAACAAAAAGATAAAGAAATGATTACCCATTCCAGTCGCCAAACATCTGTCTGATTTATATCTGTACTCATGAATGCTACAGCATGTGACTGCACACTACATCCCTGGAAGTCTCGGCTTGGTGTGGATGTCAGTCTTTCACAAAATGAGCACTGAGTATTTGTTCTGTGCTTACAAATCTCCTCCCCCAGCTGCTCCATTACTCATATAAACATAGATGAGTGACTAGCACTGAGTGTGGGATGAACTCGCTGGACTTCAGCTTTTGCTGCCAGCCTGCCAGTTAGGGCTTTACCATCCCACCTTATTTATAACTGTAGCTTTTGTTTTCATCTTAATTGTTTTGCTGATTATGACTTCTTGTACACTGTTGCAATGTGATTTTTAGTTCCACAAATCCTAAGTTACATGTAGCCTTGAGCCAAGGTGTTAATATCTTGTTTAAAAGACACTGTATATATAAAAAAGTTTCCTCAATTTATAACAACTTGGCACAAGTACTAAAACATTAATGACCATCATAGAATTAATGGACCAAATTCCTCCCTGGCACAATTCTACTAAAGTAATTAGAATTACAGGGATGAATTTTAGCCCAATATACTTTTATTTGAACTACTTTATTTTTATGTATTTATTATTTTTCTTTTTAGAAAGAAACAAGTAGGACTAGTTCAAGGCTTCATGTCTTTCAAAGACATTTTTTATCCTGAATTTTGGCATCGTACTTTGTTTCATACTAAAAGCACTCCTAATGTTTTGTTAAAAGCTTTAAAAGCAAAAAGGATGTGTTACTAAAATTCCAGGTATAATGATTTTCATATAAACACAGTTTGAATTGGAACATTATATGGCAGGAGTGAAACAAAACTGCTATAAAAATCAGGTTTTTTGCATCATTTCAGTTGCTAAGGCATTGCAGCAGAAAAATGGCTCTTTCTAGAATGCTCTAGAACTACCTCACATATGACATACTAGCATTTTACGTCTCATCCAAATAATATACACAAGTAACAGAAAAGCATCAATATAAATTAATACTGATAATAGCCTTTCACTCTGGTGGCTTAGGAGAAGGCATTTGCCTCTAACATCTACTCCATAAAAGAAAATATTTGAAATATTTCCATTCACACTTGAAACATATACATTAACATTTGCTCCCAAACCCATTACAGATAAAGATATTGTTCTAAGACTGTTTAAACTTTATCTATATCCATTTTGTGGTCTTGAGCTGTGATAACTGACTAAAGCTGAGTGAATAATTCATAACCAATCATGTATTTGACTAATTTACTCTCCTTTTCAGCTTGTGGCATGTTCATGAAAAAAATGCTATTTTCTTGAATTTGTTTATTCATAGTTATTCCTACTGCCGTTTTTAAAAATACTCTACAGTTTGATTATGAACAGTTTTCTGAGAGAATTGGATATTCAAGATGTTGATTGATTGTGGCTGATCAGATAATTCACACAACTTTTTTCTGGATCTCTGATTGGATGAGAAATTTTGGCATGAATACTCATGTATGTATGTGAATGGAAAATTTGGTTTCTGGGAATACTTGCACACATGGTTTTGAAATTCACTTTCTGCAAACATTTATGCCACTGAGATCTGATAACTTCAGTGGTCACAGAAAGTCAACATGAGAAAAACAAATGAAAGTGAAACAAACAAATAGTTATAGAAAACTGATGGCACTTATTTGTCACCATTCTTGTCAATGTGACCTACCCTATATCCAAAAATGAATCTGGGAGGCTTGAAATACTATCAGTTTAAATAAAAGCCATTTTCGCTGTAACCTTGACAACATATTCATCTTTATCTACCTGGCTCTGTGTTACTTTCTGCTCCTATAGCTAAGGGAAGGTAGCAAACCTAGCCACTGAAATGCAACTGGGACCCTTGGTGGAGTGCAGAACGCACTCATCAGCATGGTGAAGTATATCTTCATGGCTGAAAGGTGCTTGGAATCTCTCAAGAAGTGCCAGCATAATGAACCCCCAAACACACAGCCCAAATCAAAGGGCTTCAGTTTCAGCTCTGAATGTCACTGTACTAAGTTGTGAGATTTTCAAATTGGGATCTAGGCAGATTCTTTCTTAAAGGCCTTAGCTTCTGCACACTTGGAATCAAATTCAATCTTCAGTTAGAGATAAAATTTATTCCATCAGGTCATTCTCGTCCCCATCAATAAGTTACCACATAGTCTGGAACAGTTCCATAACACTGGAGATCTGTGCTCCACAGGGTCAGGCATTCCGATAATAGATGTGCTGAAGTTCAGGATGCATGTGCATTGATGGTGTTTCTTGTGGTAAACCTTGTATAGCACCTGCTCACAATATGAAAGGTTCAAACCTACTTGTCTAGGCCATGATTCAGCAAGGTACTTATGCCTTTCATTTATGTCTTTTTTTCTGCAGGTGAGTACCCCCACTGAAGTCAATGAGATTACTCGTGCTTAAAAGTGGACCTTGGTCTTCAAGATTAAAGTTTATTTCAAGTTTAGTAGTTCATTAAAAGGATTAAATTCACTCACAAAATTTGTATAAATAAAAAAGAAGTTATATTCACAGTTACAATCGTGACTCATACAGCAATCAAAAACAGCGCAGGGAAAGACTGCACTGGAGAATGCTACTTCAACTGCTGAGGTCTGCCAGACACTTCAGGTATGCCCAGGTAAAACACACCCAACTGTGTTGCAAAATGTAGCATGCATGAGGTAACATTCCATAGATTTCACTGGTGTGTTAATCTATTACTTTAATCATTTTGCTGGCCACTTTTGTTAAATTAACAGAGAGAAAGGGGGCCTAATTCATCACTCTGTTATGCCATTTTGCAGCAGTGTGATTTCATTAATTGAGTGGAGAATCAGACCCTTGTTTCTTCAAATCTGATTTTCTCCCTCACAACCCATCTGCTCTTCCTGTTTGGTCATGCAGTGAAGTCATAACACTGGCCAGAAGTCTGATGCTATGGACACAGGATTATGACTAGACTGCAGAATCAAGCAAGAGATGCAGATGAAGAAAGGTCTAATTCAAACACAAATATTTGTAATAGTAAAACAACACAAGGGAAGTATAACAAATTACTGACAAAGTAAATGGTATATGTATAGTACGAATGACCTTGTTTTTCAGTTTACTACTTCCCGGTAGTAAAGTCTTATATTCCTGATTAGATGAAAGAGCATGAAATGGAAATAGCATGAATGTCAACAGTTACACAAGCTATGATGACAACCAAACCTTGACAACTCTTCCCATACAGGAAAACAGCTTTTTGCCACCTTAGCTGTAAATTCACAGGAGAAATTATTTATAGGAATCTGCTCAGAGATAGGAACATTTTTTTCCTGTATGTGAGGTGGGATGATATTTGGCAGCCCAGTAAAAATCATACACACAAATTGCGAGAGAGTATTTCACACAGTTTGATATCAGAAGTCAGCATCTATGGGAACATCATGGATACTTAACTCATGTGATCAAAAATTTTGCCACACGGCAGGAAACAAAAAGACAGCAAATCATTCACTGATGCTGGGGTGGGCAAGCAGAGAAATGCAGACTATTTATCTCCTTGCCATTGAGGGGAGAGAGAATGCACTCCCAGGGGATAGTCAACTCCATGGAGGTTAGGCAGAGTTAACACTGTCTCCTTCCCTTGGCGTTATGTTAGGAAGGGAGATGGCTTTCGTTCCCATTAGTCTCTGTTGGAGTCCTGCCAGCAGAGGCTCCCGAGGAGAAGCTCTCTATAGTCACTTCTCCCACCTTCCTGAGCCATAGCCATCCACTTTTTATGCTGCACTGGCCCACTACATGCAAGGATGACAGCAAAGCAAAGGTATAATTTCTTTCCCTAATAGCTTGTTCATGGGGGCAGGGGGAGAGGTATTAATATCCTTAGAATATTCTAGCCATTTGGTGAAAGAAATCAGTATAATTATCGTTAGGTGTGTTCAACTTTTTCTAAATGTTCCTTTTGTGATTAAACACAAACTCCTTCCATAATGATAAACAAAAGAAATATTGTACAATCCAGCTTTTGGTAAATTTATCAGTGCAAAAGGAAACGTTATGTTAATAAATTTCTGACATTTTTTTCCTCTGTCCAAAATGCCTACAAAAAATGTTTAAAAAAGAAAATTATCATGACTAACTCACTCTTGGTATCTTGAAAATAAGATGTAACCATTCTGTCCTTCTAGCTAGCCCACCTCCTTCCAAACTTTGGCTGAACATTATATAGCTTTAGAAAATAAATCACAACAAATGCCATAAGAGTTTTTATTATATATACAGACTACAGTTGCCCCATATTGTATGTGGCACAACAAACGAGGGCCATATTTTCTGTTGGTGTAAACAGGCATAGCTTCATTGACTTCAGTGTACACCTGTAAAAATTTGGCCCATGGTCTGTTAGGCCCAAAGCTGACTTTTAATAGAACTGCCACAGACTGTTATCAAAGCTCCAAAGTTCCTGTTATCATGAGTGAAATATATATGCCTTGTGCTCTGCCTCCTTCCATATCCTTATGAGGGTGCAGTGCATAGGGGAGCACAATGGTAGAAAAAAACGTATGTTGGAGCCTCCAAATGGAAGACAGTTCTACAGGCTGCTCCCTTCATATGGTCATTTCTCTCCCTCCTGCTATTCAGAAAAAGGAGACCTGGTAAGGGTGTAAGAGAAGCCACACTTGGCAGCATGTTCTCAGGAGAACCATAAAAAAGGGGGCATCAAGTTAAGGCTGATCAAAGCAGCATGATCATTCCTGTGTGCCCTGAGACCCCTCTGCCCAGAAGGCCACAACCAATGACAACACGCTTCCTGGACCTGCTGTACTGTAACAGCTGATGGGGACTGCAGAGGGAAAGTCCCTTTGCATGTCTGGCCAGGAATCTGCAGGATCAGAGGCAGAGTGACAGATCTCCCACCTCCATTGGCCCAACCCTCTATCACACTGCGAGTTCGTCAGACCAAGGGAACAAAGAATCAGGTTCGTACCTCAAAGAGTCATAGGCTTCCTTGTCTTAGTTTGTTCCTCCCCATGCATCTTTGCACATAAAGGAAAGTACCATCCATGGATTTTAAGAATTATTAAACAGCATATTTGAACTTTGGAACTATTATAGTGTATTCAGTAAATTCTATGCACCAAAGGACTGTTTCTCGCTATATACGGAGGCAACAAAGCTATGATACAATCATGTAGTATATTTATATACTGTTAGAATTCTGAGCCTTATACAAATCACACTAGTACGCACCTAAGCTCTCAATCTTTCCTTTCCTTATATCACATCCCCAAGATGTGAAGAGATTTCATAGCATGGTGTGGGTACAGCCATGCTGGAGTGAAGGTATGGACTAAGGGATGGCAGTATGCCAGACTTGATGTTGGCCTGCCTGGGTTTTGTAGGATAGTATTACAGTTTAAAATATTTTTGGACATTGATTATAATCACAAATCCAACTAGCTGACTCCTCATGATAATACTGTTCTCTGGATTCATGCATTTTGACTGATGTAAAAGACATGTTGTTATAGGGAGGGTGAGAAAAAGCGGCTTTTGCCCAGTTGAGATCCAGCAACATTGGCACTGTATCAAAATTGGTGCTGCAGCCAAGAGTCTTTAATGAGAGTGGAATGTATTACCTCATTTGTCATACCTGGATCACTTACGCATGCTAAGTCCAAAATAACCTTGGACTTTGCTGGCTGCTCAACAAACCATGTAAGTAAACAGTCCTGTAGTAATGCCTAAAACATGTGCCCTTTCTTGATCACTCTACATTACTTATTCTAGAGAATGTCTAAGCAATTGTAGTGACCATGATCAAAGTCCCAGACTTTTTCAGGGCTCTCAGATCTGCATAACTATTTCCTAATATGACTTCTTATTCTGATCTCTAGGTCTTAACATTTCTCAGAAACACTTAAAAAGAACAAAAAAGCCTATCACTACTTCCTTAAAAGAGGAATGACCTGGGGTAGCTGGTCTGCATTTCTGCTTCTAACTTGTAGTGCCATGCTGCTTCTTGTAGCTTGCAGAACTTATTTCTTTGTTGTTTTGTGAAAGGATTGGGGTGGAGGAGAAGCAATGGTACTTTTGCCTACAACAAAGATGATTAGCCATACCAATACAGACACCAAGTGACTTCATAATAATATCAAGGGCCACAGTCAAATAAGAGGAGGAGGAAGATTTGGACATCTGGCATGGGATGGAAGGGGGTGATTTAAAACTGAACCTTGCAAAGGGTGGTGCAGATGCCCTCCGGCCTTGAATTAAGGTAAAGAGATGAATGCCACACCCTGGATCCCAGAAACCCCCAGAGTTGATCAGGTATGCCTGAAGGGGCCAGACAGTCACTCACGGAGAATGGCACACACAGAGTGGTCTGGCAAAACCTAGCTCTTGGCTGAAGAATATTATTACATGTTGCACCTTTTAAAACATAATTACTAGAAAGCCGACCATCTTACTAAAGAAGGGTCCCTTACCATTCACCCCTCATACAAGGGAGCTTCTAGCATCCTACAGTATCTGGAAGATAAGAATGAACACATCACAGTATTTAGGTGAAGTCTCAAAAACTAGCCTAGGATTAGATTATCTCCAATGGTATTTTGGAGTCATAGCTGCTCTCCTGACTTCCTCTTCTTGGCCTTCTCTTTTTATATCTCTCACTTCATCCTCAGTCCCTGTTCCACATCTCAAGTTACAGGTTTTACATTTCATTTCTGAAAAGTCCATTTATTGGCTCCTGCCTCCTGCAAGTGGCACACAGACTAATAAAAGAACAGCTTCTGATGAGCTGAGCCCAGGCCATGAAGAATGAGGAGAGGTGGGCAGTTGGCACATAGCATAGGATTATGCAGCTGGGGGTGAAATGAAAGTGGTCCAAACGCAAGACAAAAGCTCAAATGTCAGGCTAGGGTAGAAAGCCAGACCCTAGTTTAGAAAAATCTTAACCATTTTAATTTGGGGAAAACTTTTTTTTTATAAACCAAGACACAGGGCCCCATCCTTCCCACCCACCGAAAATCAATGGCAAACCCCTACTGATTTCAGAGGGAGCCAGTCTAGGTTCCTACCTTTTTCAATATAGAGATTAATATTAATCCTTCTAGCACAACCTTCAGAACAATATTTCCCTTTATAGCAGGATTTTACTGCTATTGCTCTAAACACTAGTCAATATTTGCATATGTATCTGTACACACACACACACACAGACTCAAAATAGATAGATATTCTGAGTCTCCAAAAAGTTTTAATACTAAAGTATTTTTTTCATGTTTTCCTAATCCAAGGACTTGCTCATTCTTTTCTGTAATTTATATACACTTTTGATTTATAATGGAACATGTCAGAATAAATCTGAAAACTATTGGGGACTCGATATCCTTGAGAGGGGCACTAAACATCTGAACAATTTTCTAACTCATAAGTACACACAGTGTACTTGTGTAACCATTTCTAAAGGTTTTGTTTTGGAAATGAGATATTCTATTCTCAAATGTGGGGAAAATCAATTTGCTACCTCTTTAAAGAAAACATTCCTCATTTGGAAATAAGTGGAACAGACACTTTTTTGTGGGGATTAATATGGAGACATTTGACTTGTTGCAGATTGATTCTGGGTTTGCTTTGCCTCCTCCCCAGACTACCCCTTGGGAAAAAAAAAAAAAAAAAAAAAGCAAAGACAGACTATTTTAATTATGTTGTTAACAATAGAAAAACTGGATGTATTGCACATATCATACTAGATAATTAAGAGCCTGATTTTTCAGAAGACTGAATGTTTTCAAATTCCACTGAACACAATACAAATTGAAGGCACTGAACCATGCAGGATCAGGCGCTTGGACTAATTTTCTTCACTGCTCTATGGCTAGAGTGCAAAACTTTTGGTATAAAGGCTTCTTGCTTCCTTCTTGCTATGTTAGCATTAAGAAGAGAGTGAGCTTTTGTAATATTCATAACAGCAAGATGGACATTAAAGTTAAGGCCCTAATTCAACAAAGCACCGAAGCACACACCTAACTAGCATGTAAGTAGTTCTATTGGACTTCAGTGGGACTAGTCACCATGCTTACAATTAAGCACATGTTTAAGAGCCTTGGTGAATTGAACCCTACATCCAGTCCAACAGGATTACATTTGTGAGTAAAGGGAGCAGGATTTAGCCCAGAAAGAAGTTATCAGGCTTAAGTATAAAGTAGTGCATGTCTGGACTGTGGTAGAGTATCTGACCCTTGTACATTAGAGTTCTTTCCCCCAATGTGAAACTGACTTTTAGCCTTCACACTCACAAACTTCAATGGACAGTTGTGTATGTTGCAGCCAATTACAGTGGACTCTGAACTTGGTATCAGACAAAACTGTATGCAGATCGCAACACTTGCAAAAGAAAATCTGACTCTTTAGAATACTCTGTGTTTAAAAAAAAGAACAGGGCAAAAAGGGTGGACAGGAACTACTGATTATGTAATAGCCAAGACAAAAGGACTGCAAACACAGCAGCGACAAGTGACGGTGTACCACAAACCCATGTAAATCAACTAATCACATCCAAACTGGGCAAAACACACAACGTACCAATAGTAACTAACTTCTTATTAGGTACCTTTACAAAATAAAAGACAAACAAGAACATACAGCACTTGTTTAGGAGGTTTTCCTGGCAGCATTTCCTCCTTATTCCTGACAAAAACTAGCATTCATTAAACTGCTCTCTAGCAGAGTCAGCACTACTCAATGAAGACATGACCTACATACCTTGATAATAAGATAGCTACATACCCAATCATTCCCACACAGATAGAAAGATTAGACAGATCAGCTGAGCTGGCAGGTAAGAAACAGGCATGGTATAAGAACAAAATAGATACATAGAGATTCACATAAGGAGAGTAAAAAGGAATGTTTCCAGGAACCTTGCTTTTGGGATTGATAGTGGGAGCTAGGACGCCATGACCACCTTACTGCTTGCATGTGGAAGTGACAAATACGTTATTTAAGCCCCTTATTACATTACCCATTTGTAACACATCATTATGGCAAGTAAATCTGCTTTACTTGAAACATAAGAATGCTATTGGTTCACTTTCCTTTTCACATAACTCTACCACTGCACTGGGATGTCATTATCATTTGCTAGAGACACTCACACTGCATGAGGATGCAAGCAGCGAGATGCAAGAACTATGGAGTGTACTCCATTCTTGAGATCTACATGTAACTTCCATTTGAATGAATAGGGCGAAAGGGAATCAGGTGGAAAATGCACCCGGACAGCAAGGGTGGGATTTTCCAGAGCGATCAGCCTTGGCCTAACCCTGCCCCCGGTGAAGTCACTGGGTTACTGGTGAACATTCCACTCTAAGTGCACAGTATCTTCACTGTGCAACATTGTAATCAATTGAAAAATTATTGGGGCCACAATGATCATGATTTTTCCCTAGCTTCTTTACGAGCTGAGTTCTAAAAAATGTGTCTATTTATGTGAGTACACATTGGTGGCACCAACATCCCGCCTTCTCTCCATCAATTTTCCAGACCAACATTTCTTTCCAGTAATCTTTCTATATCTAGATATGTATATGACCTTCTTCCTATAGCAGTGGTTCTCAACCAGGTGTATGTGTAGCACTGTGGGGTACATCAACTCATCTAGATATTTGCCTAGTTTTACAACAGGCTGCATAAAAAGCACTAGCTAAGTCAGTACAAACTAAAATTTCATACAGACAATGACTTGTTCATACTGCTCTATCTACTATACACTGAAATGCAAGTACAGTATTTATATCCCGACTGATTTATTTTATAATTATATGGTACAAATTAGAAAGTACACAATTTTACAGTAATAGTGGGCTGTGACCCTTTTGTATTTTTATGTCTGATTTTGTAAACAAGTCATTTTTAAGTGAGGTGAAACTTGGGGTATACAAGATGATTCATTGGTGTATACAAGATGAATATAAAAAGGGGTACAGGTATCTGGGGAGGTTGAGAACCACTGCCCTATAGTATCCCTACATCTAACAAGTATTCCGAGTTAGAAATAACAATCCTTCGCCCTCTCTTTGTATTGTCCCATCCAGTAGGAGATGGATCTTCATTAGGTTACTGGAGTTCTGTTTGTCTGTATGTGGGTAAGTGAATGAGTGAGTCTGCACATTGTGTGTGCACATAGATGATATATTTATTGAGGGAGAGCCACATCAGAGAAATTAGTTTTGGATTTTCAGTTCAGAATGTGGAAAGGACTACAGTCATTCTTATCTCTTGCAGGAATGATTTCAACAATCCAGGTCTAGCCCCTGTTACAGTTTGTGTCCCACACTCATAAGCCTTCCTTGGCAGTTTCATCGAGCCTCTGTAGCATAGCTGTCATGAGAGGCCACGGTCACAGAATGAGATATTATCTTTCAGGTAGCTAGTGCTTTGAATAGCAACACAGAGACCTTGAATTGGGTCTGCATTCCTGGAGATTCAGACTTGGAGCAGGGCAGAGCACTGGGGTGATGTGTCCACAGTGACCTGAGTTACTCAGCAAATGGAAAACTATATTTTTCACCCGCTGGAGCTTTTCAGAGAGTGCAAGAATGGAAATAGTAACCAAAGTCCTCACCATAACACTGGAGAAGTTTGTGGTTTTAAATATAACAGACCTGATGTAAACCCACCCAGTTCAGTTTAATTACTCCCAGTTTACACAAGTGTAAATAAGATCAGAATCAGGCCCATCTTTGTGTGATTCTTAAGCACTTAAAAAAATCTGTATACAGTGAAAGTATATTATTATTAACATTTTAGTGACATAGAGCAAGTTTTAACATTAACTGTGAAGATGGTTGTGTAATGTTCTTTTGTAGTCAGTGTTGGCTCTTAAGAAATTATCTGGGTAGATTAAAAGAAACACTATTAACCAGTTTACACATTTCCTTGTATTTCTGATGTCTAACTATAGCCTGTTTGTCTCCATCTACAGAACTGTTTTATACCACATGGTATGCATATTTCAGCATCCAGCATTATTAACTCATGACCAACTGTCAGTTGATCATTATCTAACACACAGGATCTCCAAAAAATCCTTATTTGGGCAAAAGCAGCCTTCTCCACTACTCTGTCTATATTTTCCCTCAGAAGAACTTTATTTGGATTATTATTTGCTGTCAATGGAAACTCAGAGGTTACATACGTAGAAATTTGCAGAAAGGGAAATAAATCCTCACTGAGTTTAAACACTTAGTTGATATTAAAACCATCTCCAGCTTTGTTAGTTTAAAGAAAACTCTCAGTTGCCCTCTAGTGTTATATGAATGTCATGCAGAATAGCAGCAAGAGAAATAGACACAAATTGTACAATCATGTTAAAAATATGCAGGGATGACATTTTCAAGAATAAACATCACAGATCTGATCCTAATTTAATATTAGGTGATTTATTGTACAGATAATATTTCTTATAAAGAATGAGGGGGGAAGTTCTAACCTTGTGGAAATTTCAATTCTTTGTTTGAAACATGATGCTTGGATTATATTTACCACTATAATTGCAATATATGGCACAACGATTTTATGCGTTAGAACCTCTGAAGAGAAATTACAGTACCTACTGCACTCTATATAGTTCATTCATAACTAAAAATATACTGGTATATAACTTGGTGCAGCTATTATATGAACCTAGGGAACACAGGAGTCTGTAGAATTCCCTAACATATAAGTTGAGTTTGCAAAATAATCAGTTTGTTTCTGAAAATGGACAACATATGTAATGATTTAATATACAAAACCAGGTGTATATATAGTATATATCTTCATATGTACCCGTTTTCATTCTATACAAAGCAAAAATACCGTATGCAGCCTGAAACTATAAATTTAATAATAGATTACCAAATTAAGTCTGCACAATCACTTCATTAAAAAACATTTCAATGTAAAATACAGCTGTAGGGATTTGGACAATTTCCTGCATAATAGGCCCATCCCTGAAATGTAAACAACACCCAGATTAAAACAAGCCAAAAAGGGTACATCAAGAAAAAAAAAAAGAGTACATGAAAACATAAATGCACTTTCCAGACTATCCTGCCAAATCTTTATTTAATTTGAGTGCTGCTTTGATAAATCACTATTGCTTCAGTCAGGTTTTTTTTAAATGTTCTGTTATTCTTAACACAACTCCAGGGCTGATTAAATCTTAACATTTGAAATATAACAAACCAAGAGTGTTTTGCAATTAGAATTATTCACTTATTTCCTGTGTATCATCAGCATTCCTGAAAGAATGTTGCTATAACATTAAACAAGTGTGATCTTTAGAAATACATGATTTGCTTGCTCTCTTTTTTCCAATGCAATTGTGCAACTTTAAAATCCTCTTCTTTCCCAATTCCTTTCTCCCAAGCATATGCCCTTGATAGTGACTTATAATGTTTATAAAAAAACAAGTTTGAGGAACTTTTTTTAAAGGACTTAAAAACCACCTACAATATTAGTCAATGGTTACACATTCAAAAAAGATAAATATAGCTCTATTTGGACATGGAAATCCATAAAAAGTTAATTATATGGATTTCTCTTTTTAGTTTGACAAGACAGAAATGCCACAAGAAGTACATATGGCAATTCAAAAAATGTAATCAGGGAGAAGGCAAAATGAACACTTAAAAGACGAATAGTTTAGATTTGCATAATCTGATATTTATATAGCACATTCTTTCCAAATTGATTGCAGTGTTTTTCAGTTTTTAATCTCTCTCAGAATACAGATTATAAGTATAGGAATCACTTTTTCTATCACTGAAGTGCAGCCACCTCCGGGGTAAAATGGGGCATTCGTTTAACAGCACACAGCAATGCTACACAGCCACATCAGGACAGGCAAAATTATATGCCTGAAACTAGAGTGGGAATTTAGGTATGTATCTAAGCCCTGATCATACAATGAATTCTGCGTTGGTAGAGCTCTGTACACTTTGCAGAGCCCCAGTAGAGTTCACTACAGGATCCATGCTCCTCAGGGAAAGCCTGTTTCTGACCATGCATTTACACAATGGTTGGTAGTGCCTAGGGGCCTCAATTTCCATCAAGGCCCCTAAGTGTTACTGCAATAATAAGTAGAATATACATACCTTATTCTAAACTGCAGTTTGGCCAGACACAAGGGTTAATACCTCACACCTTGCGAAAGATGCTATGGGAATTTTAATGACCACAATGGGTAAGGAGCTCACGTTTACATATCATCTGGAAGGCCCTCAGCATGGTGTTTTAAGACCATCCTGGGGCAATGATTCTGTTCTGGTAGAAGGAAACACAATAGCCACAAATTCACCAACACTGTATCTGGGTTTTCCCACAAAGTCTCCCATCCAAGTGCTTATGCAGCCTGATGCTGCTTAGCTTAGGAACCTGACAAAAAAAAATCACAGCTTAAAGAGAATAAACACCAGCAGTCCCTAGATAGCTACTTTTCACTAACTTCAAACAGCTCGAGCCAAACCATAAGAAATGAGCACCTTCAACAGATTTCCATGTATCGTAGTAAGAAGATATGGACTTCTGCTGAGATGAATATCAAGATTCATCAACTCAAGAGGGAAATATTGACTGAGGCAAAGCAAAGGTCAATACTGGTCAATATTTACTCAAGACACATTAAATCTAGGCATAATGTTACATACATTCTGAATGGTTATAAGAAATCTCTGGAAGTCTTCATTATGGCCAAGGATTTCAAAAGTGTTTCCTTTTAAATCAACATTCTAAATGGAGAAGAAGTTAGAGAGAAACTATTATTCATCTAGTGCAAAGTGAATTATAGCTTTCACTGACCACAGCTTTAGCCAGAGCAGAGGCACATACAGTATTTACATATCCTATCTGTCTGGTTCACATTCCAAATACCAGTATTTCTGACCTCTGAGGATATGAACAATAAAAATGTACTGATTCATCACACAACATTATTTCTGACAACCAGGGATTTTCTTCTTGGGTAGGAATGTACCCCGCTCCCCTCCCAAATATACATAAATTCAGGCTGAAACTTTATCTCAGGATTCTGCTTCCGATGAGCAAACTACTTTGAGGATGCTGTCTATCAAAAACTTTGGGGGAAGTTAGTTAAAGCCATATTATTTACTGTGGCAAGTATATTAGTCCTAATATTTATCTCAGTTTTCAAGCTTACTCTTTCATTTTTGAATAGGTTTTCCACCTGGCCATTTTTGTTTGAGGCCACAGTGTACTCAACTAGCCTACCACAGAGTAGGAATGTTTAAAACAGAAATTCTAAATAATTTATAATGACTGGATTAGATTTTCAGAAGTGCTTGAGGAAACTCTTCACCCAAATCCCATAATATTTCAATTGGATTTGGGATCCTACTTCCATTAAACACCTTTGAAAATGCCAGCCAAAGTAAACAACAAATGAGTAGTTCCTCCTCTTTCGTTTGTCCAGATTCAAGTATCAAAACGTAGTAATGAATACCCATTTTCAACTCTGTGTCTATTCAAATTAGTATACAGTAAACCCTGTGGCCATTGGTGTTAATGGGCTTTCGATCAAACACTAATTGATTTATTCGATTCATATTCTTATTTTGTATTCATATTCATCCCACTCCTCTCTCTCTAGGTACCTTTCCTCTTTACTGGTGAATGGGTTGATTTTACTTTGCTCTGAAGTCAAAATGAAATCAGCCATACCCCATACCTCTGATCAGGGTTGATCTACACCACAAAGTTAGGTTGGCTTAAGTAGATCACTCAGAGTTGTGAAAAATGTCAAACTGTGTGTGATGTAGTTAAGCCAGCCTAAGCCCCGATGTAGACTCTGCTAGGTCGATGGAAGAATTTTTCTCGAAGAGCTAGATTTAAAATTTTTATTAAAGTTAATGTTTAAAATCAAATTTACACAAGTTAAAAAGGAAGGTAATGTATATCTGGGGTCAGGCTTGGTTTATGGGGGACTGCAAGTTACTACAGCAACAGAAAAATCACTTCCATCACTGTGGTAAGTGTCTACACTATAATGTTATGGGTTGCACCGTTGCAGTGGTGCCGCTGTAGAGTTTCTAGTGTAGAGAGAGCCACAGGGAGTAACAGTGCTCTCTCATTCTGAATGTTCTTCAAGCTTAGTGAGACCAAAAAAATTCAGAAAAGGTGAGACTCCAAATGTGCACAGTTCTAAACTTCAGTGATGGTGTAGGCTTAGATGTATAAGATTCACTGTTTCTAATAAAGCAACTTTAAGCCATAGCAAAGAACAAAAACATATCTGCTTCTGAAATAATATGGAAGCCATACCGTGGAACTGAACATTAAAATCGAATATACACTTTTTTAAAACAATAAAATGCTTTTCTAAACCAGGAGATAGATCTGCAACTTAAAACTTGCAGTAATATAATATTTTAGAACTTTAGTAAATAATGCTTTTACCTTGATTACAAAATACTATCCTGCCATGAAAACCCAGAGATTAGAGGTAGGAAATCATTTGACAAAAATTAAAATTCACACTTTTGATAGAACTAAGCATTATAATTATTGGTGAAATACACTTTTCAAACTTGTTAACACAAAATTAACAATTACATACATCACTTAATTTTATAAGTGCATATCTCTTGAAGAACCCGTTAGCTAAACATGCCTAGCTCAGTTTTAATATATACATGCAGTATTTGTAGCACGGAGGGGATATAACTATGTCAATGCTGGCAGTGTAAACCCTGAAATGGCAAGTGCTATTAAACTGAGATGTAATCATGTTGAAAGGAAAACATTAACAAACAGCAGACAATTGAGAAGAAAATACAGTGTGCTTGTGTTCTACTACATGTGCTTCAAAACCTTATATAACTATTCATTGTCTATTTCATTTGGCTTTGGTCCCGGTTTGTTCTATTCTATGCTATAGTAATTTTACAATAATAAACTATTACACAAGCTTTATGCAGTCATGCATTTGAAATGGTTGTGGAAGACATTACATTTGATTATCTTTCTGCCAAAGACACCATCTTGAAATTTAACAATAGCCTGGTAGAAATATATATATATGAGTTAAAAGGAAAAAAAGAAATAGATCTTTTTAGATCTTTACTGAAAAACAGAAATAATATTAAATGTCAGAAGTGCAGCCTTTAAAAACAGAGATCTCCCCACCTCCAAAATTCACACTCCAGACCCTCCATGAGTATAGTACAGATCAATACTGTGAAACTGACAATATTACACAAGAGTCAGCATGGTGCTACACCACATTGAGATGATGACCATTAGTGATGTTGGAAATGCAAATATTTGTTATACACCACCTTTAGATAAAAATGAAGCAAGGCTGTTTACAAAAACAAAATGAATGTGAGGAATAGATTGGGTTTAAACATATTATTTATTTATGCTTCAGCATGAATCAACATGAATTGATAAGATGCCTAGGTTAACAGTTGTCTGTACCAACAAACCTTTGGATGGTTGCTAGACAGTTACTGCAAACAGAAAAAGCATAACAAAGGAAGTTATAGTGTATGCAAAGATAAGGTCCAAAACAGCTACTTCAAGTACTGCATTTGCCTGTGGAATTACTTTGGAATCTTCTACTAAACCTGTATATGAACTTTAATCATACTGCTTCGGGATTGGTTATATTTAGTCATGGAGCAGTGCCAAAAAAACACTATTGGTCTATAGTATCACTGACATATTTACATCTAATATCTGATCAACCATTAAGACCAGAAATAAATGACTATTACCATTGGAAAGTGTGGGATTCTCAGATCTCCAAGATATAAACGATTTATTTCTGGCTCTGCCAAGTCACAAAATACCAAACTTAAAAATTATAGTATTTTGATTACCATCTTGCTTCCCCCACATACTTCGATTACAACATTTTAGCAGCTAATCTCTCAAACCACTAAATCTAGGAAACCAATGTTTTATAGGGGCCCCAGAGGCACTACCACAATGCAAATAGCAACAATTTTTGCCAAAAGTTGAGACAGCTTTCAGATGACATAGGGTCTGATTCTCCACCATTGAAATCAATGGCATTTTTGCATTTACATCAGTGGGAGCAGGATTAGACCCAGGTAGCTTTAATGCCACATTTTGATCTAAATTACATTGGTGTAAAACCAGAATTACTTCATAGATTCCTATGGAGCTCCTTTTGATTTACATGAGATAATCTGATTTCTTCAAAGATGAAGGTTAATTATGAGATTCTGATGAGCTTGTCAAAACACAGAATTTCTGTCCAATAGAAAATTTCAGCATTTTGAAGTTTGTTTTTGTCCCACATCAGGATAAAAAGTCAAAATATCAGTTCGTTTTTATGGAACAGACAGCTCCGATAGACATAGGTTTGGAAGACTGAAAATGTTTTCTTTTGACATTTCCAAACAAAACAAAACGTTTCCACGTTCCCAAATCAAAATGTTTCATTTCAGTTTGACTCCGCCATAGTTTGTGTTCCCCTGAGCTATCACTGTGCCTTATGGGAGTTGTAATTTGAGTGCCTCTGGCCCCAGTTCTCCTTTCTGGTTGGGGATCCTTTGCCAGTCTAACTCTCCCCTGATGGACCCTGTCAATTCACCAAGAGAGGGGACTATGGAATATCATGGAAGATGTAGGCTAGCTAGGCAAACCAGTCCACAGGGGCTTGAGGCACTTTAACTAAGCCCCCATGAGGCCCCACAGCAGCCAGGTGAACACAGATTATTATTGAGATGACTGAACATGAAACATTTTAATTCAGTTGGACAAACTAAAATATTTTCATTTGGGCCAGCCCAATCCCAAATGAAATGTTTCATTTCAGTTTTACTGACGGAAAACAGAGTATTTCAGCAAAACTGAAATGCTCTGTGGAAAAATTTGTTTTTGGGGAAATAGCATTTTCTGTAAAAGCATTTTGGTGGGAAATTCCCAAACACCTCAACTTTCAAGGTTCACGAAATATGAAGAGCTAAAATCATGTCAGAATTAAAACGGGGGAAAAATACTTAAGTGGAGAATCAGAAATGGAAAGGAGAATAGTAGGGAAGGTCCAAGTCCCACAGAGTGGGTTTATTTATGTGTTTAGACTTGGGTCTAAAGAGCCCCCCCAAAACCACCAGAATTTTGAAGTGTTGAAGTCTGTCCAGCTGCAGGTGGGATGTGGCACATGCCATGCTACAAAGCCTCCCCCGCAGCAACTGACGAGGTCTTTTGTTTTGTTTACTCTGGGTTTTGGCCTGTGAGACTAACAAAGCCTATGACTCAGGCCTCCTTTCATGGTGTATAGATGAAATCCCATATCTTGTTTAGACTGTCTTTTTATTTGGATGAAAAGACAAGTCAGATATTTGTTATCTCAAGACCTCCCCATTTCCATGAACATTAGCTTTTGGACTCAGATATGCAGCACAAGCCTAATGCCTTTCCTTAACACACCTGAAATGGGAGCTCACATTTCCATTCATTCATCTCAGTCCCTCTTGCTTTCCAGAATATTTCTTGCTCGATGCTAGGCAGCTATTGTTGAAAATATGCATGAGGTATTAATTGTCTGAGCACTTAAAAATTCTTTAAAATTGAGAACATCTCCATACCTAAAATAGGACATTTCCCTTATGTCAGTCAAGTCTAGATACAATGTTGGGAATGTTGATGGCTGCAGTGTGTCAGGCGCTGGATGAGTCTCGAGAATTATTCTCACACAGTCCACGTTGCAGAAACAAACCAAAAAAATTAATAACCTCACTCTATAACAGATAAATTACTTCATGTCTTGTTAATCTTGCTGCTTGTTACTTTGTTTACAATTTTCCATACTTTGCCTCTGACATGTACATTTCATATTGTCATTTTTTAAGCCACTGATGACTTTGGGCTCCTCTGTTATTACAGTTAATTTTAGAACTTGCTGAACATATCAGACAATTATCTTCTAAACCCAAAATGGAACCAGCAAGTATTCTTATTTGCTTCACTTCAAAGAGATACTGTAGCTTCACTGCTGATGCCAAGTGCTCTGTGCTTCATACCAGTAAATGCAGATTTCATTTTATAGAGTTTTTTTCCCTCAAAAAAACATTCCAATGTCATGATCAAGCTCGAAAGACAGTAAACACAGACTTCCATAAATTGACTCTGACTTCTAAACGAAGCAATTGAAAGGATTTGAAACTAGGTAGGGTGTTTTGTTTTTGTTTTTTAGATTTCGGTTTATAACAAACCTCTCTTTGTCTTAACTAAACATACACAACACATATCCAACATAATGACAGAAAGTGTTTCATAATTACCACCAACAAAAAAACAAAGAGCTATAATTCTTGGTAAATCAGTCAAATGATTGTAGTCCTGATAGTTGAATGTATTATTCTGCTACAAAAGGTTGAGGGAAGAGCTGAAGTATTTTATTAAAGATATTTTTCCTGCTTTTTCAGACTTTGATTTTTCACCCATAATCATTACAGAATAGGCCATGGGCCTGTCTTGGTACATTTCAATAGAGCCAGTTGCGTTAAGGCTGCAAGATCAGGATATATATTCCATGTCGTGTTTAATTTCACCATTGAAATAAGAAGCAAAACCATCAATGCCTACTTAAAGTACACATACCACACTATAGTAAGGAATAGTTTTCACTATTACATGAATTTTTATTTTATTCCCACCTCCCCTGCTTCTTTCACTGTAACCTATTGTAATAGCAAGTCTGAAATGAAACCCACTTTGGGCTCCAACAATGCTGAAAGCTTCCTTATAGCAGCACCCCTGTCATTGTGACACCAGCTATTGTTTGTGTATGTCGTCCTCATTGACAAGGTTATTACAATTGCCCCTTTCAGTTTCCTTTCTACCCTTTCTGTCGGTTGGAGCCACCTGTTTAAAATCAAATTCCTCCTCTTATTGTAGTCAGGTGTTGCTAACAGACTTTTGAAATAATACAGTCTTTCAAACTATTATGCAAAAAGTTCAGATAACTAGAGATACACCTGAAGGATCTATAAAGAGTCACATTAAGTCTGTATGTGATTTTGGAGCATGTTATTAGTTAACATATTTAATGAGATGCCATCAAGCTAGATTTTCAAATCCTGCCACAACTAAAACACAATAGGGCAGTTACAACACTTCCTATGTAGGGCTAATCTATTAGGCACTATCTATGAAATTAAAAGCCAACAACTATGCTTGAAATGTACAAATCACTAGTACAAATTGAAAGGTATGCGTATATGTCTGAAGGAGGACAGAGCTCAGTAAGTTCTCCAAACTCCACCAAACATTGGACCACACCTAAATTTGTCTAACTTTAGCCACTAAATCTTGTTATGCCTTTGCCTATTAAACTAAGGAGCCCCTTCCTATCAAAAATCTTCTCCTCATGTAGCTACTTGTAGACTGAGAGTGCAAGTCACCTCAACATTCTCTTGGATAAAGTAATACATTGAGCTTCTTTAGTGTCTCACTTTAAGGCAAGTTTTCCAGACCTCAAATCATTCTGGTAGGTCTTGTCTTAACCCTTTCAAATTTTTCAACATCAGTTTTAGTGTGGAATCAGGACTGCACACTGTGTTCCAGTAGGGAGTTCTCTAACACTTTATATAGTGCTAATATCACCGCTCTGCTTCTGCTTGATACTCCCCTGCTTATACATCTAAGGACCAGGTTTCCTATCTTAGTTACTGCATCACACAGTTGGTTATCCATCATTATCCTTAAGTCCCATTCACAGCAATAAGGACCAACATAGCTTCCCTGACTTACATGGAGGATGTTTGACGGATCTGAATTAGTTAAAGGACTAAGGTAAAGCTACACATATTAAAGGAAAAAAATCATACTTCCATTGAAGTCAATGTCAAAACTTCCATTGTTTCATTGGCATCTGGTCCTTGGAGTATAGTCAAAGTTTCGTTGTAAATGTTCTAATGGCTATTATAAAGCTCAGAGAAGCCAAACACCTTATTTTTTCTGCAAATGGTAATTACTTTTTGATTTTTGTCTAGTTAGTAAAATATATTCATTACTAACTCACCCATAGGATCCAAATATGAGAACGAACAGCGTGTCCACTTACTATTACTGGGAAGAGGTGGTGGTTAAAAATACTTGGGCCTAGTTGAGGTAATCTCAGGAGGATGAGAAAATAGGTTGTTGAGGGGTTCTTTTGTTTTTAGATTGAATTATAAACCAGTCAGAATGCAGACATTCGCCATAATCCTCTCTGATCAGATCTATAAAGAGTGAGATTGTACACTGAGGCCTCATCCAAAGCCCAGTGCAGACTCCTGTTCAACTCAGCAGGCTAAGGATCATGTCCTTATGTCCTAGTGCCTACTGTCAGAGAGATGATCACATCAACATTTTTTCAAGTGGCACATGGATATTTTGCAAATGCTTTAAAAACTACAATTGTGTCAACATGACATTTTAAAATCTGTAGAAAGCTCAGTCTCTCTCCAGATTATATTACTAGGATATTTTAAAATATAAAAACTACTCAAATTTGCTATTAGGTTTTTTCCTCTATTAATATTGCTGGCATATTTAAAATATAAACTATTAAAATTTGCTATTAATTTTTTTTCTTTGACTTGTCTCTACATTGCATCATCTCCCAATTACTGTGATTTTGCTGAGTATGCCAGTTTCTTAAAGGTCCAGCTATAAAATGTATGGACTAATTGTTGAGCAGAACTGAAGAGCTATTAAAACTGCAATACTACAGCACTTCCAGTGGTAGTCTATTATTTCTACATGATTGGTTTTGTAGAGCTCTAACTCATGCATTGAAACTCTTAGATAAATTAACTCCTTCGTTTTGACATACGCATCACAGAGAGAATTAAACATGAATGAACATTTTTCTTCAGATATTTTATATCTAGTATAGATAATTTTAATGCATGTTACTGAAGGTTACATATTATTTGAATTGAGAACAGTCTGCTGTTTTATAAAGACTATAATAAATTGATTTTGATTTCAAAATTATCCCCATGTTCCTATTTCATATTTCTCTGTCATATATACATTGGACTATGTTTACAGAACTTTATGAACTATAATATACAACTCAGGCATTTCTAAACAGCTATATAAGAGCGAGTCTGAAATGTACACATTTTAAAGATTACTTTGTGAACACCAAGCTCTTTTCCCAGCTGTTTTACATTTTGAATTTCCCAATAAATGAATAACATACTAAAAAAGCAAACAAGATCTGACATTATTTAGTCTGTTTCTAAAATGGCGTAACATCTGTAGCTAAAAACAATTTTGAATAACTATATTTAACTATCATCAGTATTCAATTATTCAAAACTAGTTTTCTTTACAGTCCAGCTATGTGACTTAACAATGTGGTATTCAAATATTTCTTTTAATTGTTTCGTCCTTCCAACAGCCACAATACAGCAAAATGAAAAAAAAAATTCTCATATCTCATTTATATATATTCATGTGACAAACCCATGATCTCAGTTAAGTGCCACAACGGTTCATTAACACACATCACAGTCACAGAGTCGGTTCTGCAAGCTTTGATACCATGCCAAAATGAGGGGCTCAGCAAATGGCACTTTGACCTTTTCACTACTAACTTCAGTCTTTATTAAAATCTCTGGAACTTCAGGTCTGTCTCCTGCTTCGCCATCTTTTATCTACTTCATAAATACCTAATATTCACTCATTAAACAGAAAAAATTGCTATATTCTTATGTAATGCTAGATTCCCTTTCCACTCACAAGGGGCTTGCAAAATGCCTTTAATTAAAAAAAACTAAAGAATTCTAAATGTGCATTGCAGGCTCATTTCCAGAGCGCTCAAGCATGTTGTCCAATTTTGAAAATCTATCAGGATACATTCATAAAAGTCAATTTTCCCTGTTGAATTTTAAGTAACAATACATGAAATGTTCTCTCTCTCTCTCTCTTTTTAAATTATGTTTGTATTGCTTTAGCTTGACCATTTGTGTTGGGACAGAGACTGATTTTTTTCCCCAGCAGGGCATCCACTGCCAACAACAGGGTCGCCAAAACCACTAGCACCAAGGAGTTAAATGTTACCCCATGAGAGACAAATAGAGGCTTTAACACTTTTTATGGTTCTCAAACAAAGATAGTGGGGAAAATCATGCAAATTATTTTGACTAACAGTAACTAACTAATTACAGGTAAGAAAAATCAGAAAATGTTCATATGAGTCATTCATGTGTTTTCATTCTTTGTAAACTTCCTGGCACACCCTGGCTGCTTCATTTCTTGCTTTAAATAAGTAAGCCCTGGAAAATATGTATAGTATTTGGAACTACAGGGAATGACATATTAATTCAAAGGTTGCTTTATATAAGTTTGCATTTTCCATATTTGAAATGTAGTTGTAAGGAAACTCAAGGCCTGCCTACAACATTTAATTTATACCACCCTTCACCTAAGGATTATCTAGACTGTATAAACTACTTTTTCAAGTTATATAATGACAAAGCTTAAAAAACTGAAGTATTACTATTAAGCAAATCAGTAGCTTTGGCTGCTCCTATTAGCAGTACTGTTAAGGAGCCCGAAAAGCTCTATGCTAAAAAAGACTTAAACAAGGTAATGAGTATCAATTCCAACTCCCTGAAATGTATACATTAAACTTCGTATTAGGAAAACTATTTGCTCTTCGATGCATTACTGCAGTCTGATTAAAAAATGACAAATATTTTGGAATTTTCCATCTGAAGCCAAAATGAAATTATTCAAGTGCACTCCAGAAGAAACAAAGCTTTTTTAGTACCTTCAAATTAACTTAGGTAAGTTTACAAATGGCCTATCCGTAAAACAGCATTAACTAAAATTACATTTGTTTTTTATTGAAAAAGAGCCTCAAGTGCTGACATGTAATGTATGACATGTGATACATAATAATTCTTTTAAACCAGTTCTGACATAATATCTCCCAAGGCATAATAACCACAAATGACTGCTTTAGTTAAGAAACTAGCCAGAAGCAAAATAGATCCATGTAAAAGTAGCTTTAACCATAAGTACCTCAACAATATTTTATGTCACTTTGTAAAAAGTTAAAGGAGTCCCATAATAATTAACAACAAAAACTTCATGTTCTTTACTATTGTATGGTGATTGTGAAAGGTTATTTCATAGCCCCACAGCTGCCAATGCTGTAAATTATGCAGGCACCATGAAGTATTAAGAAGAAATAATAGCAATTTAAACTAAGGCTGACGTAATTCATGATAAACAGTCATTGGAAAATATTACAGTGTTGTCTTTTTTTGAGTGGGTTTAATCAGAAGAATGTGACCATATTCTGACATAAACCACTTCTCATTTCCATTGTACTGGCTTTTGGAATGTTGGCACTGGGACTGGCTGCAAAGTTCTCTTCTCTTCACAATAATTACTAATTCCAAGGCTTGAACACCTGAGGGAATGTAACAATGTAAAATTTGGTACTCTGATTGATTGAAAACTCTTCCAAGACAAAGCTCAAGAGTTCTGGCATGCATGGTGGTGGTAAGGAGAGACTGAAATTGAAGAAACATTAAACAAGGATGCTCTAAAGAATCCATATCAAAAAGATGGCTCCAAAACTGCCAATATATGCAAATAACTTTGTTTTCACATTCACCAAGAGCTTAACACAGTGTCTGTTTTACAATCCTGAAAACATGGCTCTTAATATGGTTTTCTTAGCTGAATCACAAAAGCAGCACCACACTGAAAATCAAATATGAGAAACAGTAATTTTAAAAACTGTATCGAACCCCACTTAATTAATAGAAACCAATACATGGGTATACACATTATACTTATGTGATAAATTACATATATCACATACATTTGTCCACCTCACCAGTACATTGCCCACTAATCTTTTTTGCTGGAACTATTTCTGACATTCTCATTGTCCTAAACCTAAGCAGATGATACTTTTAAACCACATCACACTATCATATATTCATATATTTTATGGTTAAAGCACTGGACTGGAACTCCGGAGACCTGAATTCTTATGCTGCCGAGCCAAAGACTTCCTCAGTAAAACCTTTGCAAATAAAACATATCTGTTATGTTACAGCATGTGATTATGTAATCAGGCAGTACTGTAATGCACACCCAGGCAGGGCAGAGCTAAGGTTACAAGTGAAACTTTAACTTAGGAGTTTTTTTATTTTTAAGTGCTTAACATGGCAACCTTAATGCTTCTTCACTATAGCGTTTTTAAATGGATTTTATAAGCATGTACATACATGGGTTTTTTGTTTGTTTGTTTGTTATTCACAAGAAAGACAGACTGGGGTGGCATGGGGTGGGGTGAAGCTCATATGCTACCTCCTTAAAAGATCCATAGGAGGGAGCCCTTCTCCACACCACAGAAGCTGCACAGTTTTACCTTCCAAACTGACAAGAGATTGTGGGAATGGTTCCTGTAAAGCACTGAATGAGGAGCCTTCTCTGACTGACAACACATGGGCACTGTGTGCTATCAGTGAGGCCAGGTGAGCACTGAATGGGCCAAGGCTCTTCCAGAGCTCTGTCTCATTCAATGCACAGTTTACAAGTATACTTTGGACTATGCTAGCTTTCATGCCATGGACTGATGCACACATATTATAAAGTGTGCATATTTCAATGCACATTCACTAGATACTGGATGCCCAGGGAATGAGGCAGAGGTTGAGGATGTATAGTGCTGTCTACTGTACTCTGAATACTGGTTGAAGAGCTTAAGAAAAAAGCCAATGGGATTTCACATAGCATTCACCCCTCCAATAGGCTTTACTGGGGGGCGGGGAGCGGGCATGAGCATATAAACCTAAAATCATTCATTGTCCTATAAAAAGGGACTACAGTAGATATTCTCTAAGAAGGAAATTTTAGATTCTGGTTTTGTTCAGTAAAAATGAATTTATGGAGTATGTGTAGAGCTCAAAAATATGGTTGCTATTGAAAAATGTACTTAGGAAAAAAAGGAAAAACATATTTTGCTTCTTTTCAGTTTATATGGATCACAAAATAATAGAAACGTAGAGCTGGAAAGGACCTTGAGAAGTCATCTAGTCCGAGTTTATCTCACTTTACAACACATTACATACTTTCACTTAACTCACTGCTAACGATTCTGCTAGATTCTGCTTTCAGTTAATCTGGTGTAAATCTTGTGTAACATCCACTGAAGTGGATGGAGTTATTTTGGATTTACACCACTGTGAGACAGAATAGGACTCATTATTAGTGCTTTTTGCTTCAAGTATACAAATATTTTACCCTTTATAATGAGTGGCATAATGCAAAACTTGAAAATATTTATTTTTAGATGTGGGGAAAAAAGCAATTAGAGCTAAAACTGTTAAGAATGAAGAAATCACTTAACAGAAGCAATTAGGCTGGGCATACAAACAGCTCTGCCTTCAGATATTTTATTTAAATGATGCAGAGCATACTAGGAAATATCACTTGTTTAAAAAACTGGAAGTATTTCACAACTGAAAAATCAATCATTATAAACAACATCTGGGGATCATTAATAACTTACTCTACAGTTGGATTAACAAAATTAAAAAAAAAAATATCTGACTAAGAATTCAAAACATTTCCAGATTTTCTTTTTAAAACTAAAGACTCATGTTTGCAGAGATGAGAAAAATTTTTATATATATTATATTATATATATATACACACACACACACATACACATACATATACACACATATATATATAAATTTTCATTTGTATATACATTAGATATAACTCTGTTATGCGTTAATCATTACTATCCCCCTAGCTACGTCCTGTTTTTTGTTTTGAGAAAGTTAAAAATTACAATATTTAGCTAAGCCACTCTACCCAGAGCCATGGAAAAGATTTGCATATTTTTCAGACTGCTGAAGATGCCGCTGTAAAGCTGCATCTGAGGAGGTCCCAGCATCCATGCTAATACAAAGGCTTTCATATACTTGTATCACATTTTTAAGAATGCATAAAAACGCTAAAATGTTCTGCCTTACCACTGGGATACTAGCAACTTTCCTGCAGTAGCACCATACTTGTATTAAAATATAGTACTGGACAGCATACCGTGGGAACATTAAAAATGGTGGTGGATAAAACTAAATAGATTCTCAATAAAATTAAAGAATACATTTTTCAAAAATCCACGAAGTAAGGTTTTCTCATTACATGCCTTGAAAACAAAATGAATTTTCTTCTTAGGGGGTTGCAGGCTCAATCTGGCCTGTTGCTGACCACTCTGGTCCCACTCCAACAAAGCATTTACACATATGGATATCTTTAAGCATATGAGCCATTGGGTTTACACTGGGACCCTAATTCCTGTTATACAAGTCATAGGAACAGACCAGAAACCTCAATCCCAGCAAGCCAGATTACACCCACTATTACAGGGCAGGAGCAGAAGACAGGCAGAAATGGCCTACTGTTCCCCACAATGTACACCTTTTAGACCAGTGGGTTCAAACCCACTGGCCATATCACTGACAGGGAGCTGTGTGGTGCATAGGAGGGGTAGACTCATGGGGGTGGGCTTTCCACAGCCTAGATCCGCTGTGACTCCAGAGCAAAGATATTGGGCCTAATTCTGATCTCACTGAGTGCCTAAAGCCAATGAAAAGACTACTTCTACTGTGTGTGTGCGTGCGTGTGTGTTGGCCTTGATACTGCGGCAAATCAGGAATAGCTTCACTAAAGTAAATAAAAGTTACACTAGAATAAAACCAGTGTAAGATCAGAATCAAGACCTTTATATTTTCCCCTTCCCTTGATCCATGGAGAAAACTGAATGATATTACCTAAACCACTTTGTCTTCCCACATCAGGCACTCGCACTGGTATATTATCAGAGGGTTATCCATGGGTGTGGGCAAGTACATTTTTAAAAAGAGAAGAACAGAACACTGAAACGCTTCTTTTAAGAGAGTAAAATAATGCAACATCGAAGAGTCTAGGGAGCACTTAAGCACAAAAGAAGATGCCATCCGTTGAATTTGTCAAATCTACCAACACATTCTAGTGCTGGATACAATCCCCAGAAGGCACAGAATTTGGGGCATGTTGAGAAAACTCTTGCTTTCGATCACAGTTAACACCAGCTAATTAAGCTCCAGTAAAACTCTTCTGATTGAGTCCAAATGTTGGTGTGGTAAAGCATCCTTCCCTAGACAAATCTTCTGGATAATGAATGCTGACCATGCAAGAGAGCTGCTACTCACTGATACAGATTATATCCAGATTGAACCTAGAACAACATGCATCAAGATCTATTCTTGATCCATAGAACACAATTACTGATTAATATTGAGAACAACATTAATTTAGATGTAAGAGATAAATACAGAGTGATGGGGACCATAAAAAGAAGGGAAAAGAACCCCAGATACCTTTCCTGAAGCGGGGTGGGGGGGGGGGTGGGAATAGATTTTTTTATGATAGGAGGAAGGATAGTCCTGAGATTAAAATACAGTTCTGGGCGTTGGGAGATCTTAGCTCTAGTCCTTCCATTGAAATAAGTTACAGTGCATGTAAAGTAGCCAAACGCCAATAACTTAAGTATTTTACTTAATAAAAAAATGTTTTAGTCCAGATTGAGACCTACATACTCTGGCTGGGTTAAAAAGGAGGCCACTTTTGAGTTACAGGAATAAAGAAGTGTCACCAACAGGAAAGTTCTCTATATTTTATTGCACTGGAACTGTGCATATTTTAAGTGATCTAATATGCCAGTTTTTTTCTGAACAGTTGATTTTATCTATGAGTCACAGAACTCTGGACAAAGAGACATATATTTGAAAGCAATGACAAAATTTCAGTTCTACTAGTACTAATGGCATGACTGCAATTTCTACAGTAGTCTGCTTTCATCCTGCTCATTCTTTATGAAATATTAGCTAGTCCCCACAATCCTTTCAGCTCAGCCACAAGTTACCTGGCCAAAGAAGACCAGCTAGATAATATCATTTTTTAAATCAGAGGGCATCCTGTCATTATCCCATAAACCCCGGAGGGTGACCATAATGCCTTATATAGCGATCCTAACTTTTCTAACCTACGAAGTGAGAAACTCCGCTTTTTACATTGTTTTAGGGAAAGATGTGGATTTTTTTAAGGCGATGATTTTTCCTAATGTAAGTAATATACTGTTGGTTTTTAAGGAAGAGGGAGGGAAATGGGTACTATAATGACTTTACATGTCATTTTCCAATTAGCTGTTTTTTCTGTGTGTTGCTCTTTTTATGTAAAAGGACTCAGTTTCCTTTTTCAGGGGAAAAATTTATATTAATAGTATAACTAGATACAGCTCTTTCACTTTTTAGTATGAACTGTTTGGTAAAAGAATGTCCTTTACAGACACTAATAAAACTTTTAACTTTCTTTGGGGGTGAACAGGTGTTTATTGTAACCCTGGGACCAAACAGCTTTTTTAATGGCATATTGAGCCCAATGCGCTATAAAAAAATCCAGAATGATTTAAAATTTGCCAAGCATATTTGAAAAATAAAGAAGAAATATGTTATCCAGCTTTCCCTCACACTCTGCTTATATTTAGAGCAAGCACACTCACAAAAAAAATGAAGTCTCCCTGTTAACCTCCAATAGCCATGGTATGTTATTATCCACCATACTGTTGTAATGAAACACTCTGCCTCAGCTTCTCAGGTGCTGTGGTCCGTGAAGCTGTACTGATCTACATCAGCTAAGCATCTGATCCTCTGGCTTTTAAGGCCTGTGCCCAAACATTCTTATTTTCTTGCTTGCTCTTTGCTGCTTGTACCTGAAGCCAATTTGATATCTTGTTCATTACAAGCAACGGAAGAGACTTTCTAAGACAACGTTTCCAGAAGCTAGCGGCCTCCTTTTGCATGCAAATATGCACATTGTGTGCATGTCTACTGCAACCATCCACACAAATATGACAGTAGCACACACAAACGGGTAATTAGACATTTACCCATCTGCACAAACATGGCCTGATCCTCTTCTCACTGTCATCACTGTGCATCAGCAGTAGCTCCAGGTGTGAACCTGGCATGACAGGAGAATGAAGCCTATCCTCATCTGATGTCCACAGACAATTATAATAAGTGCATGAGCAACTCCCGGTGCACATTTGCACCACACATTTCTGCACACTGATCTGCAACTCCCATTTTCAAAAAAGCAGCTGGATTGATGTCTGAACAGACAGTTTTACCTATGGCTAGTTCACTGGAATTCATAATGAAAATGAATAGGGGCCCTTGCTTTTTTGTTCATTTCTCTTCTTTGGCAGCATGTATGTCTGCCTCGCAATAAAAGTAAATGACAGGCCTTTTCAAAAGTTACTCAATAATAATAGCAACCAAAAAAATGAATCACATGCAGTGTGTATTTTACTGTTGGTTTTCTGTTTAAGAGAAATTAGTCGCTGGCCCATAAGTAATCTTTTCAGGGAGTTTTTTACATACTGATGTGGGCGTTTAGAGGGAAGTGAATATGTGTATGGAGTCTAATCATGCATCATAAAAATACAATGGGATCAAGATGGAAAACCAATCCCTCTTGATCCTCTTTCTCTGGTCTATTTGCTGCCCCTTATGGAAGGATGGGGAAGAGGGAGGATGTAGGAGGGATTCTGACCCTGGTCTGTCTTCTGACTGGCTGTGTGAATGTCTGTTTTCAGAACAATCTTTCTGTTGGCCATCTAGAACCCTAGTGGACCTAAAAGAAGGCACAGATTGGGATCATGCCTCTTGTTTCTGCCCCGCAGTGGACAACGATGCTCCTGCCTTTTTGCCCAAGTCAAAATTTCTCAGTTCTTTTGCTTGTAACCACGTTTTCTGTATGGGTGATGCTTGTCTGCAAGGGTATCTAACTTATCTTCCGTGGGGTGGAGGAGACATGCTGTTTAACCATGGCTCTTTCCATTCACTTTGAGTGTCAAACGATGTGAACTCAGTTTGATGCCTTCAGTTTCCTGTACACATGCAAGCTCACAACTTGCCTCTTTGCCTTGAGAGGGGGAATCCTTCAAGCTAGTTAGATAAGTTAGTAAGTATTTACCGCCTGCAAGGGTGAAATTTCCAAGCTTCCTTATCACAGCAATCTTTTGCCTGGTAAATTCAAGAGAAATTAAGAGCTGGATATGAGTGGGTCCTGGAGAGCTGCGTCCCTTATACACGCATCAGCAATCAGACTGTGAAGCCAGTTTGCTAAGTGGGGCCTTGGTAGGGCATATCTACATTGCCATTAAACACCGGCATCAGCTGACCCAGACTTATGGGGCTCGGGCTGCAAAGCATGTAGATGTTTGGGCTCAGGCTGGAGCTTTGGCTCTGGAACCCAGTGATGGGGGAGGGCTCCCAGGGCTCTGGCTGTAGCCCAGTCTTTGTGACCTGACAATGTGGGAGGGTCCCATAGCCCACGTTCCAGTCCAACCCCTAACATCTACACCACAGTTTTACAGGCCTGCAGCCTGATCCCAATGTGCCAGCCCCAGGTGTTTAACAAGAATGTAGACTTACTCGTTGTGTCTTTGGATAAAGATCTGGAGAAGAAGAAAGGGATGTCCTTGTACCCAGACTCAGCTTAGAATGTCTGCGGGCATTCATTTCAGTATTTTATCTTAATTAACCTGAGGCCGTACTCTGGTAGCAATCCTGCAGGAAGCTCTGTGTGAATGTAGGGGCCCAACCATGTGGAATTCTTCACAGGATCTGGGTCTAAAATGGTGCACAGGTATTCTTCTTCCACCCATGTCTGTGATGATTGACAGACACAGTCTAGCTGCCCTTGCCTCTTACGGAACAATTTCCCACATTTCTTTTTTTCACGAACAACACTGAGACAAGATTTTTTTCTCCCGTGCTGCTGTTTTTTTCCCCTTCATTGAACAGAAAAAAGGGTAGAAAAAAAGGTCACACATAGCAGAACAAAATGTTCTTTCTAAAAATGCATAATAAAAACTGGGAGAAAGCTTTATGGAAGAACATTTCTGTCTATTAAAATGGCCTAACATGTACAGCAGCTCCTATGCTATAGTGAATGGAGTTCTTTGTCTAAGTGTTTTTGGTATCTCACTTGTTACACACTGTATCTATCACAAGGTGCTGCAGTTTCCAGAATAAGTGTCAGATTTTCCTGAGTAGCACAATAAGTAAAGTGGATCTTGCACCCACATCAGAAATCAGAAATGATAAGAGTGCTCCCATAAAGAGCTGTGGGTGTAAGACATCCTCTTAAAGATTTTCACTTCCTTTGTAATTAATGTAGATATTTTAGGAATGGGAGAAATATACAACTGTACCTTTTCCTTAGCCTTCTGTACCCTTTTCCTCACATTATCTTTCCCAATGTAAGAAACATCCAAGACCATCAAATTAAATGTGTCTGGATTTTTTAACAAACACCTTTTAAGAATTTTATTCACATTTCTATAATCTAGTCTCCTCCTCAGATTTGACTGATAAATACCAGTGCCTTAGCTTAGAGTAATCCATTTATCTACAGTACCACACTGCCTCTGTTTAAATTTAGCAGTCACTACTTTACACGTGACATCAATCTACATGATACCAGTGTAAACAGTTTGTATAACAAAGTATTGCACATTTTATTGTCCTGCCAGGAAAAAAAAAGGCACTTTGTGTACTGCATGCAACTAAGGAAATCTAATGGACACCATACATTTTACAACTCAGATACAGAATTATATGCAGCCCAGTTTGCAACATCCCAACACAGCAGGTCTTGCAAATGTTACCACATCATTAATTTTGTAAATATATTTACAAAGACTGCTTCTTTTTCTTTTAGTTATTTAAAAAAACCTGCTGGTTAAATTAAATTGAATTTCAAATACACCTAATTAATTTGGGGGAAAAGATTTCTTTGGCTCTGGTTTGATAATCAGATAATTGTCTTGCAAAGGTCAAGAGAATGGCATAGCATTCAGACGCAGAACAAAAGCATTAGCTGTAGTTCACCAAATGTGATTCCTGTATTGCTCCAGTTTTCTTTGACTCACTTATTAGTAATATTCCATGATATACTTACATTATAGGTCCAACTATTTCAACAAATCTGTAATCAAGGAATGACCCTGAATAAAATACAGTGTAGAAAAAAGATGGCATGCTCATCAAACTCCATAAAGCCTAAAATAACCTTTCTAATGTAAGAAGGATCATCAGTTAAGCCCGATCTTTATATTCTATTCTGGATATCTCAATGTAAATAAAAATGAAGATGACACTATTGTGCCATTGGACGAATTTTTCAAGATATTTCATTCATTTTATTTTTCCCCAATACCAACCAATATCTCAGTTCAATAGTTTAATAAAACTCTATGGCATTTTACTGAAAGTGAATGACATATAAGGCCCAATCCCTTACTTCTTAAATTTAATTTAAAAATTTAATCACGAACTTCAGTGCCGCCATTCATGGAAGAAAGAACTTCTCCCATAAGTTAATGACTGCAGGATCAGGCCCTACAAGTGGGCATCCTTAGTCTTATAATAAAGCAGTTCTGCACTGCATATATGAAACACCCAATTCCAGTCACAGAGATGGGTTTACAGCTTCAGAGTATCAAAGTCAACTTTAAAGGAAGAAGGCTTGACCAGTATCAGCTAGCAGGTAGGTGCTGGGAAACAAAACAGAGGGAAATCTTCTCCCTACTGAGATTTCCTGAAAAACATGATTATGACCTAAATGGATAAACATAAATTGTCTTTCTAAAAGAAACAGATGCTATATTGCAGAGATTTATGAATTTCATGTGTCAAAGGTATAGATGCTTAATACTTTTTGCCATCCGCTGCAGTATTCATCCATCTGGTGATATGGCTAATAAAATTTGATTCTCATACCACAGGTAAGCTGTTCTGGAAATAACCCAGGACCAGTTACTGAAGTTACCCAGCATGTACACAGAGCATGTACTCTGCCACAAATTCAGCTGTGTGTCCTCTGACACTTTGGTTAATCTGACAAAAATGTTAGTCATCTGGCAGTCTTAATGGGCCAGATGATGATCTTACAGAGCTTCCTTATGGCTTGAACTTGCAAAGTTCTGAGTGCCTCCTAAGAACTGCTGAGCATCTGAACAACTCCCAGGAAGGATTTAGTACTTTTAGAATCAAACTCTTAGCTTTGGTAACACTCTCATTGAAGTTATCATGGCCGTCAGCCTAGGTTTGCATCAATACATAGTATATGGTTGCTATTTTCTTCTATGCCCTGTTAGCAACAAAGAGTGTGCTCCAGGGGTTTCAGCACCTAGTTAGAAGTCAGGTGCTCCTGAGTTCTAATCCTAACTCTTTTTCTTTCATATGGTAATAGTGGAATAGTGATAGCAACTGTGTGACTACAAACCTTGGGCAAGTTACTTGGTCTCCCCCTGTAAAACACAGACGATAATAATACAATTGACTACCTTCAGAGCTGGTGTGAGGATTAATTAATGTCTGTAAAGCACTCTGTAAACTTAAAGAGCTGTAGAATGGGTTGTCATTATTATTATTAATATGCAATAGCTGGTTTACAATGGGACACACAGAGAGTCTTCTCTGTTTTGCATTACTTAGCATGTTGCAGCAATTATTCTTTAAAAAACAACAAAAAACAAACAAAAAAAACTTCATAAAACTAGAGTCCTGAAGGGAAAGCTAAAGTATAGGTTAACTGTCAAGGTAGGCAATTTCAAATCCTAACAAGTGTCCCTTTAATTTACACTGAATAATTGTGCTATGTATTCCACCCTAATAACATCAACCTTGGGTGTGATCAATAGAAGTTGTAATATGGAGACTGCAAGTAGATAAAAGCCCATTACCATAGCCTTCCATCTCAGAAATAGCGAGGGGGCAGCACATTTGGTACTTAACACTTCAAATGTAAATAGCATTGCTCTTCTTTAAAGGATTCACTCTATTATCATTTTTCACTTGGAAACGTAAACTCAAATGGGGAAAATGCTTTTTCTTGTCATACAAAGAAGGCAGTTGCAAAATGACTTACCAAACTCATCACATACGCTTTCATTTTCGATAAGAGTTGGGTGATCAAATGTATCCCGACAGTAAAGTATTTGGGGGTTCTTGCTGATTACTGCAATGCCACCAAGGGCTAAAACGAACTGGTCTGTTAGTATTGAAGATGGCTTGTCTTGAACACGCTTTAGCATGGAACGATATCGACAGTACTGTGGGTAACTGAGGATTAGCAGATTTGAATCTTCATCATCCTTACCTGGAAGAAAAATATATAAACTACATTTAATATTGCATGAGGGGGAATGTAAAAAACCAAAAAAAAACCCCCAAACCCACCACCACCACCACCAACCCCAAAACAAATAAGGGAATATTTCAGTCACTTCTGGGGCACAATCCAGGTCCCATTGAAGTCAATAGCAAAAGTCTCATTAATTTAAATGGGAGCAGGATTAGGCCTTTGCTCTTCACAGTTCTATCTTCTGTAGGAAAGTATTTTTCAAATACAGAGCGGGCCGAACAATAATACAAACAATGATACATTCTGACACCTTTTTTTCTTACAGCTTTAGGTCCAGACTCTAAACACTGTTACTCACAATGAGTCTGACATTACACCAATGGAGTAAGATACTACTAGGCTTAAGGGAGGGTGGCAAAATCTGCCCTTAGCTATTCTGAAAGTAATCTCACACTTCAAGAAGTTTGTTGTAAATGCTTTAATAGAGATATTTCATGACCATTTGTACTAAATTCCTAATACAGTCTTATTAAGCTAGTCTTTACACCATTTAAAATCTTTTAAAAGACAATTAATTGATCACTACAGATTTTCTTGCACCCTCCTTTGAAATATCTAGTGTGGCCACTGTCAGTGACAAGATACTGGACTAGACAGGCCGTTGGTCTGATCCAATCTGGCAATGCCTGTGATCCTAAGCAATCCCACCAGATGGAAATAACTTTCCTCATATGAACTGTAAAGGCAGTAGCTCAATAAAACACATGTATAGTACAATACAATCAAATGAACTTCTCCATAGCTTCTTAATCGCAGATCCAAAATGGAAAACGTCCAAAATTGAGCATTTTCCATTTTGTTATGTTTTAAAAAACATTAAGCATCAAGGTAGCTGATTTAGAAATACCACAATAATGTTTGATCATCTGCTAACCAGTGGGAATTGTAATAGCAAATGATAGAACATGTGAAGCAACAGAAGGCATGGGTATGGCCTTTTCAGGCCACTATCCAGCTGTATTTCTATTCATATTCACTGAAGTCCTCACACTGATTAGCGGGATCTATCTTTCTATGCATATCTATTGAGATGAGCTATAGTTTGTAGTCTATACTTTCTAGTCTATTGCTTGCTTCATTACTGAGTAACCTAGCCACTATTTCTGTCACTGAGCAGATAATTGAACATTTAATCGCACTACCAATACCCACATAACCTTTTTTCTTCTTAAGTGAAGAGTATACTTCAAATGTTGGAAAGAATAGTAGGTGAAATCCTGGTCTCACTGAAATCAAAGGTAAAACTCTCATTGAGATGATTTTATTCTTCATGTCTACAGGTAATGCTAATTTTGATTAAGATTCTAAAGCAGAAATACAGAACTTTTTTAAAAGTATGAAATTTGTGTTTTGAGTTTTAATATGGAAAAAATACTAATATACTTTAGACTTTCTCCAAAACTACTGTTTTAGATGAAAGCATTATTTGAAAAATCAACATTGAACATTAAGCTGAAAGTGTACTAGTTTTACAACAGTTCTTGAAAACAATCACTTTTCTAAGTTCTGAGCCTTTTCCCCTCCCTCTGAGTCAACAGAGGAAACCAAAGCCATTCCTTGGTCTACATGCATGGTTAATACCTTTGAGTACACACCATCTGAATGACTGTTCTAAGGAAGGTAGACTTATACCTTTTGGTCAGCCAGGATGTGGTCATGATCTTTTTATTTATCCCATGACCCTATGTAACAACATGATTGTGAAAATAGCACCTTGCTGTATGTGTTGTCTCTCCTAAATCAGGATCGGGGCCAGAGAATTCAAGAGACAGCAAGCACATGATCCATTCTTGAGGTACAATGAAAGTTTAACTGCTATTGCTTCTCTATCTCCTCACTGAAATATTGGTGAATTAAATCTGTTGATCAAACAGTACTTTTCTTATGCCAGGATGTGGTCAGCCTTTGTAACAAGGTGTATATAAATATGCCTCTCATAAGTCTTTGTAGCAAACCATTTGTTTCCACTAAAATGTATGATAAGTCACTACACAGAATTCTCTACACTATTCTGGGCTTGCTGAATGATATTTTAACTCAAGCTGATTCCATCAATTAAAGCCATTTACAGAGCTGTTATTCTACATATTTGTTGCTTTAGCTATGTTTTTGCTTCTTATGCAATTCATAAGTGCATAAACAAACTTGTATGGAAAGCTAACCATGCAATAACTGTTGCCAAGAAATGCTTTGAAATGCATTTTTCCCTTCCCTATTCACAACAGGTTCAACAGATAAATCTAAGAATGAATAAAGAATGGATAAACTGCACATTTGTTTAGCGAAAGACAAACAGTGTTCTTAGAACAAAGATTTTCTTTCAACCACACCCACAGGAGAAAAGAAAATCAGAGTAGATCTAACCCCAACAAAATAGACCCCCAGACAAAAAAAAGGAGTTTTCTTCTAACAAAATCTAGTAGATGTCAGCTGATTTCATTAGTGTATTTGGCTGTACCTGTCTGTATAAAATAATCAGAATGAGTTTGTGCTATTATAAACTGATATTTAAATTGTGATAATCACTCACCCTTAAAATAAGGGAAAATAATTTTATTTCAAAAATATTTCATTAAGATCTTATTGAACAGAAGATGTTAAATTACTGAAGCTAATTTAGTTTCAATAACAAGAATTGTACATAGTGAAAGATTATACCTACTGTACATTGCTTGTAAGGCTTAACTGAAATTGCTCTAATCCTATGCTTATATCATAATTACATATTTAATAACCTCTTTCAATGTCAATTTTTCATTTATTTATATGTTTCAAGTTCAAAACAGATTTCTGCAGAGAAATGGTAATTACAGGGTGCGGTTCTTCCCATGCTTTGCAAATACTAACTATATAGGCATAGATTTAATCCATACAGTTTCTTTGAAGCAGTGGGGCAGCTTTGGCATGGTCTGGCATTCATGTTGAATTGAATGTTGTTCAAGTTGTCTTTGTAAGAGCGTCAGGGAACACCAAACACAATGAGTCTATGCAGCACTGACTTTCCAAATGAGTACAGCCATTTTTGATCTTTCAGATCAAAAATTACTTACAAAAAGAAAACAGATATACAGAAACTTGTTTTTTGTTTGCTTGTTTCAGAAACATCAGACTATAATGGTTATTGCTAACTACCATAATCTACTTCTAACATCAGCAAGCTTTTTTCTTTCTTTAGAAAGACCTTCACACCAGGATTTTATAGAGCTTGATGGAAAAAGTATGCATGTTCCTTCCTGCACCTAATTGCCTCAACTGCAAAATCTGCCAAGTATTTTGCCCTTTAGTTCTTTTAATCGTATTAGTGTGAATGCATTTGGATGCCAATAGAAACAAACATTTAAAGATTTTTGCTTAAAAGAGTCCAAATATGTATTAGGCCTATGTTAGAAACACAAATCCCCCATTTCCTCCCTGAGTAGATGTAGTTATTTTTCAAAAGAAATATGAATTTGCTCTTCTCATAGGACTAAATGTCCAGTTTCAACACAATTTAAGCAAAATAATGTTAATATTCACTGCTCTCACAATGATTTATGCTACCTTCTGTTACTTTATTATACTAGACATTCCTTTCTCTAAGCTTTATACTTTCACTTGCTCCTAGCAACCAAGTAAAGGCTGAGCACCAACTTTATGTATGTGGCACAACTCCAGATTTCACTGTTATTGATAATTATATTGAAGTTTCAATTTAATTGCTACTCTGTTGTGACACAGAATATTTTTCATAAGACATTTCTCATTTTCTGTCCATTCATTTCTGATATTACTGAAAATGAATTTTTATTCCAGAAAACATAAGAACAATGATACAGATAAGAGTACATACATCTGTTACTATCATTACTAACACTGTAATGTGAAGCAAAAAAAATTGTGAATATAATTTCTCGGAAGGTAATTTTCCTTTCAGTCTAAGTGCTCTTAGTCATCTTACAGTTACTCAATGATTTCCTGTTCTAATTACAATACATTATACAGAAAGACGTTTGTAAAAAGGAAATGTGCTAGTGCATAAGACTCAATAGCTTGAACTGGCTGGTAGTATTTAAAATTCCAAACTTGTGCATCAACTTTATCAATTCTCTGTTCCAGCTTTGTGCAATGGATCCTACCATAAATCTAAATATCTTCCCCAAGGCAGTTAAGTTAGCACAAATGTATACATCAAAGAGGAAAATACACTCGCAGTTAAACTGCTGAAAAAAAAGATCAGTTTTTTTTTCTCACTGAAGCTGTTAAATTGGCGGCAAGCCAAGGCAAGGAGTGGAAAATATTAAAAAGTAAAAAGCTTGATTAAAAAGAGACAGAGAGATTCAGTCCTAAATCTAAATGAATATGCCACAAAGTATTTCGTAAAAAACATACTGTGACGTAAATTACACATCAGTATTGTACTGTTGTGGTTATTTTGAGAAATAGTTTATACTGTAAGTCAGCTGGTAAAGCCCCACCCATAATGATTTTGTAATTCTCTATACAGCAATCAAGTGAAGCAGTCATGAAATTGCCAAGGAGGAAAACAGACAGAGCTGCAGAGTCTGTAATAAAAAGATAATGTACTTTTAGCATAACAGAACTAGAAGATTGGTTTTATTAACTAAAAAACTACTAAAAGGTCCCAGGCTTGCCATTTGTTTTGATAAATGTTAACACAGTCCTTCATAAGATAAGCAATGAAAGTATTAGGGGCACTAAATAAAGTGGGACGATGCATTGGTGTATGAGTTGCAAATCGAACAAGGCAGTTATTTTGAATGCATAGTGAAAATAAGAAAAGAGGCAAGGCTTTGACCATCAAACTTTTTTCCTGAATAATCTGCAAATGAAACTATGAAAAGCACTAACTTTCTTAACTGCTTTCTTTCGCTGCATATTGTTATGAAGAGGGCCTCATGGATGACATGCCATCTTAATTTATTTACCATTTTCTGCATTCATTGTTTTGGCTACACTGCCAACAAGAAGCAGAGAATCAGTAATAGATGAAAAAGTGGGAGACAATGATAAAGAATGGTCTGTACTAGTCATGTCAGAAGACTGGGGCTAGAGCTTTCAATGGGAGTTCAGAGCCTGACTCCCTTAGGCACCTTTCAAAATCCCAACCTGCATCCTCAAGCCCTGCAGCAAGACTGGAGTCTTAGCTCAAAGTCACCAGCTGTCACCAACGCCAGTTAAAATGACAGGTCCCCACCTGGGGCATCTGAACCTGCAAAGCAGATGTATCCATCCACCTGATTCTCCTTTCTGGCACTGTCAATAGGTAACACAGTAGTCAGCCTGGCTCCCTATGCAAAGGCAAAGGCCCATATTTGTGCAGGAAGTGGCTATCTTAGGCCCTGGCCATCTGAGAAGATGATAAAGCTTTACCACATGAGTGCTAATGAACCACAGAGCTGCCATCCTTGAGAGAAAGACACAGTCCTCCTATCCTTACTCCTCTGTAAAACCAGCATACACGTCTATGAGAAATGGAGACACGTGGCTGTTTCAACAAAAACCAAGGACTGTGGACCATAAAGAAAGTAAAAACAAACATACACCATGAACGTGTCCATTACAATAAAATCCAAGAGCCGTAACACAGCTGTCCAACTGGGATAAACAAACTATACACATAATTATGAAAAATAGTAGAACTATGAGAAGGGAGGGAGAAGAAAGAGCTAGTACCTGGTGTGCAGTTTTAAATAGACTCTCCAGGTGAATAAGGGCCACCAGTCCTCGCCAGCCCCTTCAACCACCATCCAGTCACAACTTCCTCGTCTATTGTCAGGTGTGTGCAACTGATGTAGTTTCAACGTCAATATCATGCTAAATCTCTGAGTAATTAGTGGGGTATAGGATATTTCTTCCACCCAGGAACTGGCAACCTTGGCACGTGGCACCACAGGGTAAGCACCCTTAGCAGGCCCCGCCGGTTTGCTGATCGTGGCTCCCACTGGCCACGGTTTGCCGTCCCGGTCCAACGGGGGCTGTGGGGAGTGGTGGCCAGCACTGCGTCGCTTCCTGCAGCCCCCATTGGACTGGGACAGCAAACCGCGGCCAGTGGGAGCCACGATCGGCAAACTGCTAAGTAAACAAACTGGCGGGGCCTGCTAAGGGTGCTTACCTGTGGAGCCGCATGCCAAGGTTGCCGATACCTGTCCTAGCCAAAAAGCCCTTGCAGACGAGTTATTGTTGGTTGGGTTGGGAGAATTAATCAACACATACTGTTTTCCTTTCTGGTAGTCATGAAGTGAATGGATGCAATAGGGACCGTTTCCCTTTGTCTAAAGAAATAGCGGCTACTTCAACTTCATTACCACGGGCTTCAATCAGCTATGCTACGAGGGTGAAGCATCTTCTGCATTTTACAGCATATCAGTGATTTCCCTCCCGCCCCGTTCCTGAAGAAGAGGGAGCACATTAAAGAGAACTCTTAATTTCCAGCAGAACATTTCCTTTCTGCTGTCTTCATCTGTTCTTGTAAAACTACTTAGCATGCCTTGGTTAGGTAATTAATCACAACACTTTTTAAATATTAATGTTTGAATTATCGTATTTAGTTCATGAAGAAATGCAAATAAAATAATTAGTTAACCCTGCTAGATGAACCTGCAAATCTTTGTTTTCAGGATTAAATAAATTTGGGTAAATTAGCCACACAACAGGGATACTGTTTTGTTGACAGGACTTTTAGGAAGCAAAGCCACCCATGTTTACAGGTCCCTGTTTTATGCAACTCCCCTCTGTTTGAATGCTAATGCAATCAAGATCAAAGACAAAGTGTTATAGTATATGGAATAATGTGATTATTAATGTATTTACCAGAAAATGGCGACATTAACAAGTTGTCCATTACAATCATTTTTCCATGGATATTTAGCTGTCTTATTTTATTTTTAAATTGATAAAGATATTCATACAGAAAAGGTATATGGCCAATATACAGAATGAAATGCATACAAAATCTTTCTGGATATGTCAGATGTTTCCCCCCTATCGGGAGAACAGGGGACTAATTCACAGAGTTTTATGTCATTTCCACAGCCCTTCTGTTTTCTGTAAGAACATGACCAGTTCAGAGAGTTCCTAAAATTAGTTTAACATCTGAAAGAAAGAAAACACTTACAAATCTACTAGAGGCTGAAACTACTGTTCAATCCCATGGCAATGCAGTCATATAAAACCCCAGAACTATCTAATATGTACTTAAAGCCTGGGGCTGAAGAACATTATTTTACAGCTAGTGATCTGTTCTAGTCCTACTTAACAGAGTCAGAAATTGACTATGTTGATCAATGACTGACAGTGGATCCACATAAGCAAATCTTCCATAATATTTATGTTGTTAAATCATTTTGAATTCAAATAATAAATTCAATTTTTGTAGAAGATGAAAGAGATTTAATACTGAAAAAGACAATTATCTATACAAGTTTCCAACCAGGCAGGCATTCTCATCCGTTTTTATACCATGAACTAATATTAAGCTAATCAAAACCACAGCTCCTGAGTCCTCCCTCCCCACCAAATCTTTTGTATATCTTGGGAAACAGGTTATGAGGTGCTTCTAGCATTTGAGGAGGACTGACTGACAAGCATAATAATATTCAGCTCTTATACACACTTTTCATTCATAGCCCTCAAAGTGCTTTACAAAGATGAGTAAACACCATTATCCCCATTATATAGATCGAGAAACTGAGAGAGAGCTTAAATAAAAAGTATCCAAAGTCACAAATTCTAGCAAATGACAGCGACAGTAAGAGAATTCAGGGAAGAAAAACTAGTCAATGGATGTTTTGCCACTGACTTCAATGGGGTGAAGATTGTCACCCCAGTTTTTCCCAATTCCTAGTCCAATGCACTACCCACCATTCAGCTAATATGCTTCCAAGAAAGACCAAAGAAATTGGCAAAATTCACCTTGGACATAACCAAACAATTCTATGAGGCAAATTGTATTTCACAGGCAAATTAGGCTGAGAAAATTGGAGTTGGCTCAAGACTCTCCACAATTTCCGTGTCAGACAATTGCCAGCAACTCCCTGGAAGCTCACAAATCCCACATTGAGGATCACAGTTTTCTTTCCTAAGAAAAAAAAATCTGTTTGAAAATTATTTTCTGTGTCCTATCTCACCCAGAATTATATTTTGCGTCTTCATGGTGTTCTCCTCTCTGGCCTAGGAGAGGCTATTTTCCTTCTCTCTTGTTTGATATTTTTCAGACCCTAGTTTTCATCTCCCAGTTAGTGGTTGGTAATTGCCACACAGCAGAGGCTGGGGGTGCCGAAAATTTAGCTCTTGCAAAGGGTACAGCCAAGTCCAGAAGTGCTCTCCTATCACCCCTCAAAAGATTAGAGTGGTTTGACCCAATCCAAACAAAAGTGAAACTAAAGACCTGTTCTCTCTCTATCTTTAAAGCTATAGGACTAGTTTTGGGACCGGGTCAACCTAAATCCTCAAGGTTATGGATCATTTCAGGAAATCACATAATGTGATACAAAAGGTTTTGTCATCTGCCTTATTAGACCTCTAAAGAGAATGTAGATGGGGGAAAGGGAGAGAGAAAATAGACCCAAGCAAAGGCTCGCTATTCTCTTTAGCACATTGAATGGTCTGTGTAACATGGAACATTCGAATTGTATGTACATCAGCTTTGAAAGAAATGTTTATCCTGGTTGTCTTGGTTACTGATAAGACACTTCAATTCTGCTGATAATGAAAAGAATGAATGAAAAAGGGAGTAAAATATAATTTGGGAATATGATGAGGCCAAGAAGAGGAATCAAGTGACATCAAACAAGCTGACTATAAACTAAATGGACTGTAATTTAAATGTCTTTATTTTTCAGTATTTGCTTTTAAACAATCTAATGTCCTAATATGGCAGCTGCTTCAGTTTTAGCAGTAAAAAACAGTAAAAATCCCTTTTAATGAAGGAAAAATAATATATTTTGCTTTAACTGAATTCAAACACCATTTCATTTTTTTCCTGCCATAGGATCTGCACAGTGAACAGCCAGATAATAAGTGTTATCATTCACACAGACATAACTGAACCAGCACTTTGTAGTTAAATGCAATTCACAAAGTGCAGTTTAACTGCACCATTTTCAACAGTCACTGAACACCATCCAACGCACCAGTGAAGCACAGTTAAATGCTGGCCCTGATTTTGCAGACACTTAAGCAGGTGAGTAACTTTATGCATGTTAATAGTTCCATTGACTTCAACAGGACTACTCATGTGCTTAATGTTGTGCTTATGCTTAAATGTTTTCAAGACTGGAGCCATATATTGTATTTAAAAAAACACACACACTATGTTTTGGTCTTCTTCCATCCAGGATGCAACATCTTTACTGCCCTGCCCTAACAAAGCAACTTTAATTTTGAGGCTGTGACTCAGTGCCATGTGGCTTAGTAGCGGGGCTTTCAGAGGAAAAAGAAAAATCTAATGTTTTCAAACCATCTTTCTGTCTGTTCAGTGTCTCTGAGTTCTGAGCATGCCCAGTGCTGTGGTATGCTGTTCACACTATTATGTTAGTTGCTACGTTTTTAGATACCTACCGCAAGCAGAGAAGAAGGCGCATGTATACCTTTCCCCGATGCCAAAATCAAAATGTTTCTACAGAACCTCCAAAGCGAGTTATTTGATCAATAACAACAAATATCTGCCACATTGGGGTGTCCTTTGATGTCTGACCTGAGAAAACTGAGAAGATGAAGACCTGCCTAACACCAGTCTCACCAAATTCCATGTAAAGGTCCTAATCTTGATTAAATAGGTTATGTTGCCCTTATTCTGCCTGCTTGAAACAGTCTGTCTGCCTCTCTTATGTGCGCATGCATACACACACACACATTTATGCATCATTAATTAAAAGGGACTGTTACCATCACCTTTTCCTATAAGGCATAATGAAGTGCCTTCACTTTCCACTACCCCAAAAAGTATGAGTCAAAAGGCTTATCTTTGTTTTTCATGCAAGAGCCCTTTCACTATCATTCTGAAAAGTCAGAGGAACTTTGGCCCCCTTGAAATAGCAAGTACAGTAGCTGCCACTCTCACAAAACATGTAAGGAGGGTGGAAACAGTCCAGTGATTTAAACAGTTAAGCTTTGCTCTTGACATTTATGCCCTCTTTGAAACCCTTAATGAAATTACAACCCTGTTAATTCTTGCAGGGTATAATTTATTTAGTATACATAAAAACTGCCTTTTACACGATTTACAATTTACAACACACCAGCAATATCTGGCTCTGTATAAAAATAACGAGCTCACTAGAGTGATTTCTCTGACACATGGAGAAGTGAGAATAATTACATTTTACTGAGTGTGTCTCGTTACATTGATTTATGTAAGATTTTCAAAGCTGCAAAAATATTATTTTCAGTTTCATTTGTTTCTAGCAATTCTCTATGAAGGTGGTTAGTAAAACCTTCAGCAATCTTCATCAATATGGGCCAATATTGTACCCTTCTCATGTGGACATGTGACAGAGGGATAATAGGGTCTAGTAACACCACAGTCAGGCATTTCTTTTCTATTTAATGTTTCCTTGTGTGCCAAACATAATGTAACAGACAAGTGTTAGAGAGACATGCAGGGAGGAGTTTGAATAGAGAGCTTTAAAAGAGATCCTTAATAGAGACGCAGTATGCTTAATCTTCAACAACATTCAGTAGCAATTTATTTGCAGCCATTTTCTCTGTTAACCTTTCACACCAGAACAGGTAAGATAGAGCACAAGACAATTTGTCAACTGCCAGATATGAACAAAAGAACCAATTTTAAGAAGCTCCAGTATTCTTTTATATTTGTTTTGCAACATTTTAATAACTTTTTTTGAAGCCAATCAAAGAAAAGAAAAAAAAAATCAAGCCAGGAAGCAAAAACTCTGTTAAAAATATTTTACAGATAAACCCGTGTTATGCTTTGCAGTGTAATTACACACTTCTGCTCTCAGAGCCCATAATGAAAAATGCATTTAATGCTGGGAAAATGTGATTGTTTTTAAAATAAGAATAATCACACATTTCCACTTGTTAATTATTTTCTTGGGCTTTTCTGTCCATCAACCAATCTCTAAGCAGCAAGTGTCTGTTATCCACTACCACCTGGGAGCGTCTCTCTTCCTTCTCCATGACTAAGTGAAAATGAAGATGAGATGGAAGCGGAACATAAATTCGTAGACCACAGAGCCAGAAGGAACCATTGTGATCATCTAATCTGACCTCATGTCCCAAGGAATGCCTTATCTTGAAGGAAAACAATAAAAAGGAGGAACAGAGGAAAAAGATAGCTAACATCTGCCCTCTCTTAGATAACACAGAATAACATTTTGACAGGAAACTAAGGGATATCGAAGAAAGAGATGAGGGAGGGGAAAAAGGTACTGGACTGGGATTTAGGAGTTTGATTCTCAGCTGGGCTGAAGATACTCTGGGACACATTCTTTGGGGAAACGAACTCTCCAGGCATCCACCCATGGAGTTAGGAAGGGGCAGCTCCTGCATTTGGATTCCTTCCTCTGCCAAGAAAGGAGGTGTATTGTGAGGAGCAGGAGGTGTGGTGGGAGTGGGTGGGGATGAGGTAGAGCAGATTTGTGCTATGCCAAGTCTCGACCACTAAAGCTCATCTTTGGTAAAAGAAGAGCTCTCAATCTCATTTTTAAAGGAATGTTTCTGCTGAATAAGCACACCCAGAGTGTCTGATGAGCAGGCAATGAAATACCAACAACTTGCCTGGAAATCTGATAAAGTGTTAAGAAAATATATTAATTTCATTAAAAGTTAAAAAATTTCCTTCTAAATTTCCTTGGAAAATTTCATGCAGGTTTCCCCATGTTATTGAATATTAGTCATCCCCTGAAAGAAGCATGATTCACAAATGGAGAGAAATAAGCACCTGACAAGTCTGCTTGGATCAAATCCTGGTCTCATTGAAAAAACTAGCAAATTTATCAGACTTCAACAAGACCAGGACTTGGCCCCTTCTGATTAGATTGCTAATGGCATCTTCAAGAGAGATGCAAGAATTCATGGTGAGAGAAGATGTGCAAGTGAAGAAAGAAACTGTTAGGTCAGTCCTAGAGGTAAAGTCTTCTGGTTAAGGGATATATGTCCTTATTGAAAGCCCATTGAAGTCAATGCAAAGACTCCCATTGATTTCAGAAGACTTTGAATCAGGCGCATACTATACAGTTTACTATTCTATATAAAATCATTTTTGGGGTGGGGTCTTATCAGAAAGTGTCCTTTTTCTAGACTGGAGGATGAACAGGGAGAGCTGCGATAGACTTCTTCTCCTGCTCTTTAAGAAAGGAGAGGTGTCCCTTTCAAATGTGACAGTATTAGCCATTCACTCCAGAAGAGAGAGTGAGAAAGCCTTTCAGAGAACTTTCAGGACTCATATTCTAACTCAGGATGGTTACAGTGTTACCCAATAGTGCTGGAACACTTTTTAGAGTGGGGGTGCTGAGCTGCACCCCTCTTAACCTGGTCCCCATCCCTCACTGCCCCTTACACCTGGGACTGAGAGCAGGGCCATGGCTCTGGGATCGGGGGACAAGGACGGGGTAAGGCAGCCAGGAGAGGCCAGTGGCTGGGACGCCATGGCTGAGTGGGACCTTGGGCCAGCAGCGAGCCCCTGGGCATGGGGCTGGTGGCCGAGTGGGACTGGTGGCCAAGCAGGACTGAGGGCCAGCAGTGGAGCCCCTAGGCAGTAGTGGGGTCAGCAGCCGGACCCTGGCTGGCAGGGGCATAGGGCCAGTGGCTGGGACCCTGTGTGCAAAATCTGGGGGTGCTATAGCACCCCCTGCACTCCTGCTTCCTGCACCTATGGTATTACCTCTCCTCTGCAGAGCACCAGGAAATAATTTCCCAGAGTGGAGGAGAGCTTGTGGTAACAGTCTGGAATGGCCCCACATACAGGTTTCCATGCATTTTACATTCTCAGGCACAGAGAGAAAAGGATTTCAGGACTGATTATGCCTGGAGGATGAAGGCAGCAATTTTTAGTCAGAACCCACATTAGGGGAGATTCCTCCCACTTCTTTCTCTAGTCAAGTAGTCCCTCCAAGTCTTCAGCCAGGGAGGAAGCCTCTAGTGAAATATGCCCAGGAGGGCCTGGTGGGCAAATCTATTGGCAAAGTGAGCATGAAGTCATACCATCCGTGTGCTGAATTCATGCAACAGTGAGGTCTGGTCTCTGGCAGAGAAGGCGGCCAAGGAACAGACATTCCTTCCAAAATACTATCTATTAACCTGAAGTGTGTTATAATAATACATAGTGCTGTCTATTTTCAAACCACTTAACAGACGCTAATTAATCCTCAGTGCATCTCTGTGTAGTAGGTATATAGATAAATATTTTCTTCATTTTACATGAAATAACTGAGTCAGAGTAATTTGCCCTAGGTCACAAAAGGAGTCAGTGACAGAGATGAGATTAACTCTCAGCAGTTCCTGGCTTCCACTCCTGGACTCGGACCTCAAAACTATACCTCTTTTACAAAAGTAACTGCAAACTCTTGAGATAAAAGGGGGGACAGAAACATGGAAAAATACTTTTCATGAGGGAAGCTGCCACCAATGTGCTAGGACCAATTAGAGGCCGGAAAACAACCAAGGAGAACAAATCAGCAGCTCTCTAGGGATTGGCTATCATTTGTGTGACAGAGCTGAAGAACTGAACCTTGCACTCTACTGGATCCCAAACATCAAGCCTCACACAACTAAAGTGATACAACATAAGCATATTCAGACTCTGCAAGTAGAACTTCTCCTTTACATGTTTGCTTTAAGTAGTGGTAGGCACTTATTGTGATAGGTATTTGCAATTGCTTTAAATGAGGTATTATAAAATCCTTGGTCTTTTTTTTACGTAACCATGAATGTTAATGAATTTATAAGATAAGCAGCTATTTTCCACAGTTATACTGCAATTTATTTCATTTGCAGCAGAAAGAACATGAAACATTGAGTGCAACTGGGAAGCTGCTACAGTCGAAGTGGATTGTTGTCTGTTTGTTTCTTCTAAAACAGACTACTGGAAATGTTGCACCAAAATTATATTCTGGTTAAGACAAATTTTGAGACAAAGGTGCCCTGTTATCCTTATTTTAACATTCAATGTTGCCGGCTCTTGTGATTTTATTGTGAGTCTCTAGGTAGTCAGTTGGAGGGGGTTTAAAGCCCTAGTCTACTGGCATCACGTGATTACACAACAATCTCAGTGCTCTCTATCTCACTCTTCTTTTTTTTGAAGTAAGTTTCTAGCCCTGGTGGCTGTGGAGAACTGATTGAAAAATGTGACCTTATGGCGCCAAAACCTGAAGTTCCCCTCCCCGCAAAACACCCCAACATTTCTTATTATTTCAAAATCTCCTGGTTTTTTAAGCCACTCATGATTTTGGGAGGCATGAATGGTATTTGAATGGTGGGGGCTGACAACATGGCATTACTGTCCCTCAGGCACTACAGCACACATTGCTATCAGAGGGTCCCACAACTGCAAACAGTGGTACTTAATCCTGGAACAACTATGTCCCCAGAAACATGTCGGGGCTGGATCTCAGAGGGCCGCACAGAAGTCAGGTTCCTATCGTGCACTGAAAGCTTCCTTGGTGACAATGTACCCTTGCCACCTTCCTGGGAACAACAAGGACCAGCCTGGGGAGCACTCTTTGGGGAGCACTCACGTGAATAAGACACATGCTGACTGATCATTCCACCGTCAGGTCCAAACATTGCAAGTGCATTTAAATTACACACACACACACACACACACACACACACACACACACGGTTAAATTGAGGTCTTTCTCCACTCCAGAAGACCTTGAGGTGCAGGATGTTGAGCTGAGATAGGTGAGTGGTGGTGGCCTGAGAGATAGGTGGGAGCATGCTGTACAATGCTCTCTGGAAAGCAAAGTCAAGTGCTTCAGCCAGCATCTGCTAACAGACATTAGCAGATTAACTTGGGGGCCAGGGCCCTTACTACACCCTGAACTTCCCCTTGAAACCATGGAGTGCAGATGCACCAGCTGATAACCTAGCTTAGCAGACAAGGCATCAGTGAGTCGGCATGGTGTCTGGCTCCTGCTCAGCAGTGAGGGAAATGAGCACTCTTCCATCATCCTCTTCCCTTCCTACCCAGCGCACCAACACATGTGCAGAGAGAATTTTCCCAATAATCTTTGGAACCTGTGTTAAACATTTGCTTAGTTTTTCTTTTTTAATATGCCTTTTTCACCATCTTGCTTTTCCTATTCATTCCAATTTGCCCTCTGCTGCAGGTTCAGCTCAACCTACAATCATCAGTTTGTTCATGAACATTACCACAGGTTACACCACCTCAGAACAGTGCAATGCTAAATTTTTGTCATGGGCTAGATCATGAATGCAAGGTGGTTCCAATACCCACCTCACCTCCCACCACAATGCTTGCCTCCTAGAAGCCCTATTTTTCTGAAACATCCTACACATTTCAGGCTTTCATGTAATTCAGAGAAGAGAGCTGATTTATGTGACTTTCATTTACATCATGGAAAACTGGTAATCTGGCTTCAGCAAAACTGGGTCCATTGTTATTATTGTTAGTAGTAGTAGCAAATATTTATTTTATGATACGGACAAATCAGGATTAGGACCCCATTGTGCTGGGTGCTGTACAAACACACAATCTCTGTTATGTTCCTTTTCTTATGAAAGGAGCTACATGAATATTGACACCCAAAAGATCCCTGTGGAACTGAAAAGGATGTATATACAAGAGCAGCAGCGGCAAGGGCCCTGTGTTTCTTTATCCAAAAACTCTCCAGTCAGTGGATTTCTGACTCTTACTATGCAGTTAAGTGAACCAGGGCCTTTGAATGAAGCGGGTGTGATGTGTCAGTCCCCATAATGTTAACTAATCACTTGTGCTAAAGTAATCATAATTTTTGGTACTATAATATTCAAGGACTAATTTTCAGTAACTGTAGCCTACACAAAACATTTCTAATTTATCACAGAAAAACTATTTATGGTGTGCATTATCAATCTCAAATGGTGATATTTAAGTATAGGTTTGATAAACTGTACACTGTGTAATGCAGCTGCTTTGCATTTTGAATCCTTTATATATAGAACAAGTTAAATTAATAACTCAAAAATGTTGTTTCAGGCAAAGTAATGGACATACAATAAAACTATTCATTTCCTAAAAGGTCACTCTAGGAGAAGCATACATTGTTTAGAAGCATACCAACAATGCTATTATTCCACAGAATAGTGAAAATGTATAATAAGCAGTTAGTGCATATATTTGCGTTGGAGACCCTGGGCTAATTTAAAGTACAATTTCAAGGCAATCAATCATACTCTAAAATTACTTCATTTTCCAAACTGTTTACACTTTTAAAGTTACAAATCCACTTTCTGCTATTTCAACTCACGATTTACAGCTACAGATTTAGACTGCCTTGGCTTGCTGCCAAACTCTAGTCATGAGGGAACTAATGATATGAACAGATCAGTGTTTTATAATGGAGAAAAGCGCATGTAAATTTCCAGTATGTCTGCAAGTAATCAAGGCATGCTGACTATAAATGAGGCAGTCTGAAATTTATTTTAGGAGAAATATCTTAAAGCTTCACTTTTTATCTTGGCCAAAAAGAAAAAAATCTTTTAAAAGGAACTTCAAGATTACTCAAAATTATTCTAAGTAAACTGTTATACAAACAATATGTTAAAGAATAGTACAATAGCTAATTTCCTTTAGTGGGGCTATCTTAAACAGATCATATCCTTATCATGGCAAGCTGGAACATTAAATTCTCTAGGTCATGGAATCAAAATAGAAGAGTGCTTCATATTACATTTTACAAAAATGAACCATTCCCTACAAACAAGGTCAGATTTCTGGAATGCCAGAGGTCTACATGTAAGTGGGCTGGGGAGGAGGGGAGGATCCATTTATTCCTCTCTCTAAAAATAGTGGGAAACTCTACTAGCAATTTAAATGTGTTTTAGTAGCCAAAACACTTGAAAGAAAACAAGAAGTCTCTTGGGCAGCAATACCTAAATTAAATATGATCTTTATTGTTTCATTACAGCAACAATGACTGTGTGTTATTGTACAAATAATGCAGGATCTTCATTTTCTAGTGGAAATAATTACTCTATTCTATCATATTCTGCTTGCCTTCAAAATGTCCTCCGTTGTTGTCACTGGGCTGTGGCTCCATATTAGGCTTAGAGCTGGATTTAGCAAAGGTCCTTTCTTCAAAAGCCAAACCAAGCAGGCATATTCTAACCAAACAGTGGCTTTAAGAGTGAAGCTAGAAATATTCTGACATCATACTTCATGAAATTCAATCCACTACGATGGGTATTTCTGTTATAGCTTTATTACATGCCTAACCTCGATTGTATAATTGTATGGGGCCAGAAACAATAAGCTGGCATTGCTTTGTTATAGCATCCAATAGATTTAAGATACCTGTAATCATAAATCAACATACTTATTTGACATACCGTCATGAACTAGAATAGACAAGAAAAAAAATAAAATAAACTAGCTACATGAGAATCTCATTTTGCTTTCTGAGGACAAAAGCTTTTTACTGGCATTGATTCCCAGCAACATTATGGTTGGCAAAGCCTTTCTCCCTTCTAGGTAAAATATCAAGCACGAATATAAACTATTTCAGTGCCAAAGATTAAAAGGCAATTTCTTCATTAAGAGTAAACGTGTAGACTTTCAATACAGTGGTCTATGCTATATAAACAAATCCTACAACTTTATATTATAATGGATACGTTTGCATTACAATTGCTCAGGAATTTTCAGCATGACTAGGGTAACTCAGTTCAGAAAGGTGGGCTTGGAATTAGAGTGCCTGATCCAAGCCCATTGAAATCAATGAGAAGACTCCTTCAGTGGTCTTTGGATCAGACTCAGAATATCTAGCACCACTATTGACATTCAAAGTAATGTTTGTGGTTTTGCAGGGAGAGGTGTCAAGCCCCTCCTTGCCTCAGAAGTAGGGCCAATCTGAGCATTTTTTGCCTGGCTTGTGAAATACTTTGCAACCAACCCGGCCCTTACCCCATAGAAAAAACAATATAGCACTTCCTGGCTGACCTCTCCCTGACTCTAGTCCACTATACTTCCTTCGCATTAATGTGTAGTGGGGCATAACACACAGTCTTATAACCAAATAGGTAAGAGTATTGGGAATGCCCCTCTTTTCATGGACTGTCCTCACTGGTTTTAAGAAGACTCTACTGGCTCCTCCTTTTTATCAACTCCAGCAGATTGGCTAGCTCAGAGTGCCACTGGCCAGCTGAGCTGGGTGAAACTGACATGGTTCAGCATATATGCACCTCAGCTAGCTCAGGTACTAATAGTACTAAAGCCACAGCAGCATGGGCCAGCCACTTGACTACAATCCGCCTGGAAATACGCTCAGGCAGCTAGTTAATGCTGCAATCCATGCTCCTGTGGCTTCAGTGGTCCCCAAGCTACCTCAGGTATGTCTATAAGCTGCGGTCACATCCCCAACTCTAGCACAGATCACTACTAAATCTCTTTATGTGCAGCACCTACCACCCTCATGGTAAGTTTCTTTTATTTGCAGCCAACTCTGATATCAGACACTACACTTATGATGGAAAAGAGCGACAGCTCATTATGTTTCCTCTTCTCTTTGCCCCAACTTTCCCCCTCCCCTGAAATAAAACTAAAAAAGCAAAAGCAAAAACTCTTTGTAAGAAAGTGTTTGAAACAACATTAACTCAAAGCTCAGTTTGTGACACACATTCGAATCCTGGCCATTAGCTGTAGCTCAGCCTTGCTTGAATCAGGTGTGTTTAATGGCTCAAACGTGAAGGGACAGAGTCAACTTGAATTTATTTTTTTAAACCACTAATGATTTTTAAAAGTGTTTGAAAAGTTTCTGGGAGAGCCCTTTTAATCAGCATGCGCTGACTTTTTTAAAAGAACAAAATCTCCTTTTTTCAAAAAGTGACACAAAACATTATTACTTTATCACAGACAAACTATTTATGCTTGCAGTATCAATCTCAAATGGTGATGTTAGGTGATATAGAACCTCCTCCTGCCCCCACTGATCCCCAGCACCATGCAGGGGTTTAAGGAGGGATGAAAGTGGCTCCCAGGCTCCCTTCCAGGCCTCCAATGCTCCTTAGTCCAGAGAAAGGGCCTAGAAGAGAAGAACGAGGCCCTTCTTGACCCCAGGTTTCAGTTATTCTATGGCTCTTTGTAGGAGTCCAGTTAGTGAAGGATGGCTCTCTGGCCCTTGCAAACTGAAGGGGGTTTCCTCAGTCAATTCCAGCCTTCTGTTCTTCTATAGCTCCTTGCAGAGGCCCTGACTAAAGACAGTACCAATACGCTACCCTAACCTCAGAAGCAGCAGCAGCTACACTGCTGTGTTACTCATAAAACACCTTCTTGCAGAGTCCTGGGAAGAGCGCATATGTGAGCTCCCCACAGTGACAGGGCATGGAAGTGATGTAACAGACCATCACAGAAGCAGCGAGACTGCCATACACAAAGTGTCGTGAAATGCACCCTATAAACCAGGCGTGGGCAAATGTTTTGGCCCGAGGGCCACATTGGGATTTAAAATTGTGTTGAAGGCCAGGTAGGGAAGGCTGTGCCTCCCCAAACAGCTTGCCCCCCCATCCGACCCCCACCCACTTCCCACCCTCTGACTGCCCCCCTCAAAACTCCTGACCCATCCAACACGTCCCCATCCCCCTCCCGCCCCAGCTCCTTGTCCCCTGATCGCCCCCTCCAGAGACACCCCCTAACTCTAATTGTCCCCCCAAAAGCCCAGGAACAGAAGAGGAGATGAAGTGAAACTGGAGTGATGGTGGGGTGATGACCTGAGGAAGGTAACAAAGGGCATGTCTACACTTACCAAGTGACTGATCCAGTGGGAGTCAATTTATTGTGTCTAGTGAAGATGTGATAAATCGAGTGCCGAGTACTCTCCCGTCGACTCCGATACTCTACTGGAGCAAGAAGGGCAGGCGGAGTTGACGGGAAGTGTCAGCAGTTGACCTACCACAGTGAAGATGCCGCGATAAGTAGATCTAAGTAAGTCGACTTCAGCTACTTTATTCACATAGCTGAAGTTGTGTATCTTAGATCGATCCTCTCCCCGCTCCCAAGTGTAGACCAGGCCTAAGGAACATTGGATCTCTGAAACACTTATTTTACAGTCACTTATTTTCACTGGCTGCACTGAATCTTGAAATCAATGAAAGTTTTGCAGTTGAATACAAAGGGAACAGAATCAGGCTCTCTGTTTGCTACACAGCCTTTCTTTGTATAGCTACCAATTTTTCAGGTCTGGGTTAAAGGTTCAAGCAGCTTTTTCCACAGAATATTCATTTATTTTAGGCTTAGTTTCCAGCAGCAGTTTAACATGAAGTAATTGGGATCTTCAAGTAGCAGATGGAGAGATACTATCCTCAAAAAAAGAAGACAATATCAAAAACATGATTTGCAGCAAAATGGTGAAATCAATCAAATCAGAATGGTTGTCACTAAAGAGGGAGGCAACTTAGCTGAACCCATTTCATGAGTGGGCAGAGACCACGGAAATCTAAGAAACATTCCTGGGGCTCTTAAGAACATAAATAAAAATGAATATGACATCAGGGATATGGAAAAGGAAATATTTTGTAGCCAGCTTAATACTGAAATCTGTGTCCCAGGAAAGTGGAAGAAGCTGTTCAAGAGGAGTCTTCCTTTGGTGGCTGATGATTTTTTAAAACGGAACTGTTGAGAAGTATAAAACCAATAGATACTGTATAACTACTTCCAGGAGAAGCTGGAACAGACAACTGGCACATGGTGATTCAAAACTATACAGCATTCACAGTTACTGAATGACTGATGTTATCTCGCAATAGGCAGTATGCAATAAAATGCAATACTCTTCTTCCTTGGGTTATTTAGTTCAGCACCAGTCAGAGACAGAATATAGCACTTGATGAACCACTGACCCAGTATGTGGCAATTTTCTATATTCTTCAACAGCTGTATGTTCAATGACTAGTGATTGTTTTAAGTCATTTGACCAGAGTCTAGTCATTCAGTCAAATGCCAGAATGGAAGGGTCATCTGATCCAACAATTCATTTGATGAAATGACTGAAACATATCTGCACAAACACGTTCATAGTTTCTAAAGAGTTAGGGTCAGAAAATAAACCTAGCCCTTTTACCAGAAGATTTTTCAGAGTGGTATTTTCAAAAATACTTTGCACTGGCTGAAGTCTGCTCCAAGAGAAGTCAATGGTAAGATATCTATTCCCCTTATGGCAACAATAAAGTTAGTATTGAATTTTATAGGGACAGAATTAGGCCATCACTGAGCACTTTGGCAAATCTCATCTTAAATCTTTTTATTTTACTTTCCTCCCATCACTGAAAAGATAACCCACAAGGGATTTTTTAAAATGTGCTTGTGCCCTTTTATTTTGCTTCTCTGTGTTGTACAAAGAAGGGCTGAAAGTTTGTTGTTGTTGCTGTGTTTTTTAAAAAATATTTTTCTACTTGCTTTTTTTACCCTTGAGGTCTCAGATAATTCATATTGGTAGTTCTGACACCTTAACCAAAGGATGCTGAATGTTTAACAAAGACATTCCTTTGCCTGAGTGCTCATTAGATATCAGAATTCAACAAGCATAAACAAAAAATAAGTTTCTAATGATCTCACCAAAAACCTCTTCTCAAATGCTCAATTTTTACTCTCCTATAATGTCATTATTTCTCCAGTTGCCTTAGAGAAAGTAGATAAGCCCATAACTTCCAAAATAAAGAACAAAAAGGGGTAGAGAAGTGGAAGGGATGCAAAACACCTTTTTTTGGTCAAAAACCTTGTAGGCCTTTTTTATACATATTAAAGAAGTAATAAAGGGCACCAGCCTATTTTTCCCCCATTAGAGATCATCTTTTCTGTTCACAAGTTTTGCTTACAATTTCCAAAAGATGCAGATACAAGTCAGTTACATAAAACAATTTTAGAGAGGGGAAAAGCATTTGGTGTAATCTCAGTCTATGTCAAAGTGTGGCTATTAAAAGGTATAAACCTTCATTTTCAGGCACTTTTCTGAGTCATATGGAACAACTAGCTCTCAAATAATTCAGCTGGAAGGAGTCCAAAGCCCTGCTCCACTATTCTTCACTCCAATTTAGAATTACTGTACAATTACGACACAGAATGTCATAATACAATAAACAGAACTGAAAAAGGGAAAAGAAAACAATTTTTTCTACAAGTGAAGTTCGGTGCTTTTGCCTATTAAAGTAACCAAATATGTTTCTCTGAAAAACCAAAGCCAAAAGGCAGCATGCCAGACACAGTTAACAGATCAATCACTGTTCTTGAAGGGTGTTTTTTTTTTTTTTTTTGCCTGACAACAAACTTGCAACAAGCAAACAGAACACCCACTACACATCTTGTCAATCTAGTCACATAAAATAGAAAGTGGAAAGTGCCTGCTTTTGAAGATCAATGTACTGTCTGGAAAAAACACTGAAGTTCTAATCTCTCTGTCAAAGGTCAAAGTTTTCATAACTATGAAGTCTTCAGCTATTGCAAAGCGCTCTGTCTATAACTTGCAATTGAAGTTAATTTATCACCAAAGGCCACTGTAAACTAGCTGGGAGTTTGTAAACAAGAATGAATATCAGATTTCATTTTTGTGTCCCTTTCAAACTGGAAGACAGTTTCCTGTTTCAACATCAAAATAGTATTGCTTCTATAAACCTCCTCCGGTCTCCTTGCCAGCAGTTTCCATTTAATTAAACTGACAGCAAAACAGGGCCCTTACTAATGTGATCCAGACCAGTTTTCCTTCAATGTAAATTCTCAGGCATTAAATTACATCTGAAACTGATACAATAATCCTTCTATATCTTAGACGCAAGTTTAATCTACACTAAAATAACATTTCCTTTGTCTTTATTGAAATCTGTTTTAGAATTCAATGATCTTGAAGGTCAGGGAATGCACTTTGCAGTCAATTTAGATTTTTCTTCTTGCCCATAATTTATTTGTTCATTGTTGGCTTGTGGGTCAAGGGTAGCAGTGCACAATGATTCAGTACGTCAGAATCCAGATTCAGGACCTGCTTCACACTTTCATTGCCCCGAAATGGAATACGCTGATAGATAAAGCTGACTGTTGCTTGGGGTAAGCTATCCTTCCTAAGACACTGCCTTCAGGAAGCAAAAGCACCATTGGCACAGACCCTTAGTTCATATTGTTTTAAAGGAAGACCTTGGATCAGATATCTGCTTGTCTTCTCCAAGAAAATGTTTTTAAATGATCCTATGAAATAATAGCATTTTGTGACAGTCCAGTGACTCTGGTCACTAGTAACACAACACGCAACCCACCCACCCCCCACAACCCAAAGTGCCCGAAAAGGCTAGCACTTGCAAAAGGACAATTACTTACCCTATGGTAATGGTGGTTCTTCAAGATGTCGTCTTCATGGGTTTCACTGGAGGTGAGCGTTCACTTTGTGTGTGTGAGTCCAGATTCTTTTGAACAGCAATGTCCACTGGAGCCGCACATGTCCCCTGTGCCTCCTCAGGCTCCCATGCAAAGGCATAAGGAGCTGAGCTTTCCCCAGCTCCCTTACAATGTGAAACTCAGAGGTCTGAACTACAAGGATGGGGGGCAGGTCACAGGATCCACGCTGACTGCAACATCTGGAATAAGCATTGCGACTGTACAGTAACCATTCTGTCTTCGAATATTGGTCAGTGTAGATCCCACTCTAGGTGACCGGCAAGCAGCATCCCCTCAGAATGGTGGGAATGAGGAGTATCCACTGCACCAGTTGTACAATGATTGTAGTAGTGTTCTCCCAAACTTGGCATCTGACCTACAAGCTAAGTCCAAGGCACAGTGATTTGCAAAGGTCAGTGGGTTACTCCACTTCCCTGACTATCTGACTGCTTCATTACATTGACAAGGTCAAGCCAAAGTTCTGGACATATCTATTGTGCATAATTTCCTTTATCCTAATGCTGCATGATTTGGGAAGAAGATATATAGGTAAGCTGATTGTTTTAAATGAAGTTCTGAGACCACCTTGCGGATGAATTTCAGGTGAGGTCTTAGTACCAGCTTGTCTCTATGTAATGTTGAGTAGCAGGGCTCTCACATAAGTGAGAGCCCTTCTATTCATTTTTCTGGTTGAAGTGATAGCTGTAAGGAACACCTTTTTCAGAATGGGGTGGTGTAAGGAGAGTTCTGTGAGAAGTTCAAAGGGAGACTCCATGACTCTTAGCAGGACTAGGTTGAGGTCCCACACAAGAGAAAGTTTTCTGATTCGGGGTTCTTTGGGAAAGTAGGTAACAGCCTTTGAGGAACTTTGATACTGCTGAGCAAAAGAAGACTCAGCACAACTGTGCCAGAGCATGGCAAGGTAAGATTGCTGCAAGGTGGACCTTACTAGAATTGAATGAAAAGCTAGACTGCTTTGAGAGCTACCGGGAAATGAGGATCTTCAGTCCTGAAGCCTGAACTGGGTTCAAACCATGTAAGGCTGCCCATATGGAAAAATCTCTTCAATTTAGATAAATACATCTGGTTGATATTTTTCTGCTCTGTAACAGAATTTCTGAGAACTGCAGATAGCTCAACCAGGCAAAAGCAACACATCAGTGGCAGTGACTTTGGGTCTGGATGGAGTATCAACCATGGTGCTATGAGAACAGATCTGGGAAGTCTGGAAACTGGATTGGTGGCTGAATGGACCTCTGTAGCAGGTTTGTCAGCCAGAACTACCTCTGCCAGGAGGGAGCTATGAGAATGACTGTGTCTTTGTCTCTTCTGATTTGGAAAATATACTTGGAATCAGGGGAATTAGAGGAAAGAGGTACATCGGAGGCCTTGGGACCATTGCAGAAGGAAAATATTTGGTAGTGAGCCTGAGCTCATGTCCCTTCTAAAATAGATATTCTGTCACCTGGTGGCAAAAAAAACCCCTATCCCAGAGCTCCCCCAATGCAGAAATATTGGCTCTGTGAAGGACTCCCACAGTGATTACTTCTGAGGGGGCCACAGATTGCCTGTTCAGGAAATCTGCCAAGTTGTTGGTGACCGCTGGGAGGCGAGAAGGTTACCCTGTGTCAATGGTACCAACACCAAAACTGGTTAGCTTCCAGACAGATGGGAGATGAGTATGTTCATATAATGGTGCTTCATGCCCATGTTGTCTGTCAGGTTCTGCACTGTGGAGTTCTGAAGGACAGATAAGAAGCCCATGCAGTCTAGCCAGTGACTCTGAGCTCTGCGACATTGATGTGGAGCTTTAGGTCTTCTGGGGACTAGATCCCCGGCATGTGTAGGTGGTCCAGGTGAGCTTCCCAGTCTTTCCCTGGCAGGTTTATGATTAAGAGTCCTTCTCGTGGAGGGGCACAAAATGGTATGCTTCCACACACATTTGTGGGCTCCTCCCATCATCCCAGTTCTGCAATGATGCAAGGTGGAACTATGACTTTCTGACACATTTCATGTTTCCCTGGGGAACCGACTGATCTGATCAGCATTGAAGTCATTGGTATTGGCTCTGCCAGCATCCTCATTGCCTTCTTTCCATAACCCAAATCCAAGGTATGATATGTGTTTGAGGGAGCGCTGGCCAACACTGATTTTTCTAGCTTTGCTCTGGTAATGACCATCAATTCTGGGTCCAAAATTACTCACATGGGCTGCTCTAGCAGATTCAGTTTGAGCTGAGTCTCCATGGATTTGTGGATCCTGGAGGAAGAGGACTCGCACACAGAACGTTTGTGGTGCTCCCCTGGGCAGAAGGGACATCAGCTGTGTCTGTCCTTGGTAGGGATCAGTCCATTGCACAATGGACAGGATTTGAACCCCCTCAGGTTTTGGAGCTCACCACAAAGTTGGTGCAAAGTGTGAAACCCTGCTATACAGGGAAAGGGTCAGTGAGCATTTCCCTTTATTTTATTTTCTTGGAATGTCCTGCGATGTTTTAGGAGTGTGAAGATAAGAATTCTTCACAAATTTGACTGAAGAAAACAGTTTTTGGAATCTCTTAAGAGAGAGTAGCAGGTTGGACGCTTGCTGGGTTCCATTTTGCAGCTATGCAGTCCGAGAAAACTGAGGGAGGGTCATGGCTGCCCCGTCCCTTATGCTCTCCCACTGGAGGAGGAGCTATCAAAAGGCCTGGCTCTGACAGATACTGCTATTCGAAAGAGTTCCATCTTGCACACACGAGGCACATGCACACCTACAATGGGGTCCCCACTGACACATACTCAACAAAGAAAGAAATGCTGTGATTGCAGCCCATTTTTTTTATAATCACAAAAGGCCCAATCCTACACGTGGCTGGGCCCCTCCTGTGAAGTGCTCTCAACTCCCATTAACTTTGTAGCATTCTGCGCCTCACAGGAGGAATTCAGCACCTTACAACACTGGACCCAAGAGTAAGTATTGCTTATAAATGTGCATGCATCGTTCGTAAGCAAGTTATCTCATAAGCAATCTGTGTGACAGAACCACCTCAGAAAAGGAAAAAAACAGAACCACAGAATAGAAAATGCCTCAAAACGTAACCTGCCTAGTCATGTGCTTTGCAAAACCTTGGTATATGCTGAACCAGAACATCACTATTGCCCATCAACTTTTCAATGCTTTACATGTTCAGAATTTACATGCCTGATCAGGTATGCGATACAACCTTTGACATGCTCACTCAAAATGTTTACATGGCCAGGGCATGCTAGGCAATATAATTTCCAAGCACTGTTATAGGAGTCTCTCTTCAAATGAGAGAATTAATTGTATTGTTTTCCTAGAAAGAAGAAAGTGAGGTGCTTATTTAAGAAAAACAACCATACACCAAATAGTCTGGCAGTCTTGGAGCAAATGGAACATTTCATTTACACAGCAGAAGACAACAGTGATGGCAGGATTAGAAATCATTTCAGACCTCTCAGGCAAAACAGACTACAGTTTCATTGTGCACACGAGGGTGTTCTGCTTTACAGAGAATGCTAAACATGCTATGGGTAAAAATATGAAAACCCATCTATTATTGAGCCACACGGTGTGGTTATAAAATGTAAGGGGAAAGAATATGCAATATATAATAGCAGCAGTTCTTTGTCTCTGCTCTTTAAAGAGAAGCTCCTCTTGCTTCCTGAAAGAGGAAGCAAAAGAGTGGAGCTGTTCATAGATATACCTGATTTTGATACTTACAAAGGATCACTTTGGATGACTCATCAGATAAGTGTCATCTCCAAAGAAAGCAAAAGAACTACAAATGAAATGCCTGGAAAAAATACTTTCATTGCATTTCTGCAAGTATGTTGGACACCTGGTATCATACATATGTATTCCTGTCCACACGTGTGTCATCTTTGTCTGTCTCTCACACACATCCTTCTATTGATATATCTGTGACACACAGAAAGTTGGCCTCATTTCCTGCATATTTCATATAGATCTAAATGTACATAGAGCATCCTGTCAATGGTTGTATTTCAAAGCAGTCATGCTCACCTCTGTTCTCCTATCATATACTCCCGAGATATTAAATAGGCCTAACTCAATAAATTACAAGTGTGATGGGTTGCCCGCCTTAGGTTGCCACCTGATGTGCTGAGATACCACTGAGCCCACCTGTTCTGCCAGCCTGGGCCCCCTTCTTACCTGTCTTGCTATGCCAGGCTATTAAGGCTCCTCCAGCACACAGACAGGCAGGGCCACACCCAACTGCAGAACGAAACAGACTCTGAGATAAGTTCTGGGAAGACTCAGGTTAAGGGACTTGTCCCAGCACTCAGGTGTCCACCTCCCTTGGAATGCAGACCCAAAAGTATATTATGAAATCAGGCTGGCAGAACAAGCGGGCTCAGTGGTATCTCAGAACATCAGGTGGCGTCCTAAGAGGGGCAATCCCTCACAACAAGTACACAAATTCCATGTTATCTCAAACAGAACCAAATTCAGAATCCATCCATTCCTCATGAGTTAGAGTGCCAAATCCTAAAAAAATGGAGTAAAAATTGAGCACCAGAAGTTTTTCTTTACTCCAAGAAAAATGTAGTGAAGCAGAGATGGTGGAGAAAGGAACTCTCAGCCCCATTACATGCCCCAGAGTCTTCTCACCAACATAGCTTGGTCCAATTACTGCAGGATCAGAGATGGCAGACATGGTCCAATGTAAGGTTTGACCTTGGTAGTTTTGCACTGGGCATAATCCCAACAACCAGGTCCTTTGAATGACTTTCCTGCCTCTGAGCTGCAGTGGTTGGAGCCCTCACCCAGGCTTCTTCGGTAGCGTGGAGGGGAAAACGAAGAGCCCCTGGTACACCAGAAACAGATTTGCTCCACTGTGTTTGGTCCTGACATGGAAAGGCAATGGCCATGTAGCGCATCACTACCTGTGCAGAACTGTGTCCTACAATACACTTGAAGTGCTCCCTCCAGTCTAGTTTTGAATGTTAAAAAATAACAATAGGGAAGAGGGCACTGAGCTCTTGAAAAATGGAAGGACTGAAAAGGTTGGAAGTTAAATAATGGTTCATACACTTAAATTAGAATTGTGCTTCCTTCTGTGTTAAAGTGTGCCAAAGCATGGCAGGAGAAAGAATTACTCCAATTTTCCTTTGTTTCTTGGATTACTCATCCTTTAGTACATACAGGGTCTGATCCTTCTCCCATTATAAAGTTACTGGAAGTTTTGCTGTTGAATTCAAAGGGAGCAAGGCTTGGTCCAAGAACATAGCTTGCGGGACTCCATATAACTGTATTAAGAATCACTATTAAAAAAGCATGTCCAAGTTTTATTGAAATGAAAGTTGGTACGTCTCCTTCCTCTGTCACATGGAAGAGTCAGAGATTTCCTATTGGTAGAAAATTACAAGGATCAGAGTATTTAGCCAACTGTATGACCCAATTGGCTGAACATCTCTAAGCATCTAATCCTAAAGCCCTAACTCAAGTCAACAAATCCACTGAAATAATGGGACTTATGCATGAATAAGAATTATAGGATCTGACCCCGATGCTTTACAATAGCAGAAGGACAATATACAAATAAATCAGGAAGAAACATGACAAATGCTCAAAAATTTTAATAGAACATTCCCTTTGGAGTGAAGCCTTTTTCAGCCAAACCACTGAATGATTTTATTTTAGTGACTCACACAAATGGATTATGGATTACAGTTTTAAAACTGGATATTTTCTCCTCTACTTTAGGTTCACCTCCCGACATTTTAATGAAAAAATATAGTAATAAGAATATGAGTCTGCATTTATGTTCACCAGCAATCTTTAAATAGGGATTTTCTAAATCTGTAAATCTTAGCAATTCTAAGTAGCTGGACATTCAAAATATGTAATTCTGAACATACAACTCCCCCTAAAGAGAGGCTGGGCAAGGTTCATAAAGCCATAAAAAGATACTTTGTCCCTTAAAACTGAGAACAGCTAATCATTAGCCACCCATTTATAGTGTCTACATGTTTAGTACATTATTTTAACATTTTTCTTCAGATGCATCAACCATTATTTCTCCCATACAGATGATGAAACATATCCTCTGCCCACTGGCAAAATTATTTTAGAGCCAAAAGACATTTGTTGGTAGAAAAAAGTCAAAGCTTGTAGTTGACTACTCTTGGGCACCTGGAATTGCACACATTTTTTTTTTGAAAGAATTTCCTTCTAGTTTGATAAAATATGTACTCAAAATCTACACAAGAGGAATAAATTAAAGAAAGCATTTGCAAAATATCATTTGCATTATATCATAGTATTCTTGAAAAAAATTCGTGGAGGAGGGGTAGCGATGTTTTAAAATATTCTTTTGCCTTTTATCATGGATATGTAAACAAGGGGTATGACTGTCTGGTCATCCTCCAGTGAAAAAATATTCAAGAGCCACAATGAAGCAATTTAAAGAATAGATATTCAACTTGTGAGGCCAGATATTAGTATAAATATGAAACTATATTCACACTGGCAGATTAATTATTTTTAGTTTCTGCCTTGAACTACCAAAGTTGGTTGGTTGATGCTTGACACTATCCCAACTACATTGTTATGGAACAGGAACACAAGTTCAATGGGACTTTTGCACCACCTTTTTTCATTCTATGAAAAGTACAGCTTGCTGCATATAGGAAGTTAAGTGTCACTAATGGAATTAGAAAATTCAAAAAACAGACCTGATTCTGCAATCACCAGAGCTGTGGGAAATCACCACCTCAAAAGAGGCATTTAGCACTTTACTGGATCAGCCCCTGTATTTATATAAAAATTGGATGGCAATAATAATTGTTTGGTACTTCCAAAAGGATTATCTAGGGTCATTTTGGTAACATTTTTTCCCCCCAACATGCTCTTCTGGATATTTGTTATGTGGAATTTCCAGATCTATAACTAGGAGCTTGTAAAACTGATATGCAGAAGCTTGGAGGGCAAGGTGGTGGGAAAACATTTTAGATTCTTTTGGGTTTAAACAGATCTTTAAAGAACACAACAATTTAATTGGGAAAAGCGTTTACTAGAAAATAATGGCTATGAAAGAAAACGGGAGACCATGGTTATAAGATAATTTCATGGAAAATACCTATTGTAACTGTGCACACGTGTTTACATGGGTTTCAAACAGGACCTCACCTACAGCTTGTTTGAAATATCAAGTTACAGTCATCAGTAATCAATAAAAAACAAAGAACCAATGATCTCATGACCTCACAATAGCGCCAACATTTTCCATTGTGTTTGCTTCGTTAAAAAGGGACATTATAGCATATAATGCATATTTTGGAGCCTTCCAAATAGAGCTGTATTAAACTGATGAAATCAGACAACTAGCCCCTTAAGTATCGTGGCCTTTCTGGAGGTCACTGGCAATGAGTGTCCTTCCATTATTTATGTGTGGGTGGTTAGAGAGAAATATTTTCCTTCCTCTGCCCTGTTTAAAGTATTTGTCCTACACAATAGGCCCAGCACACATATTAAGGGACTGATCCTGCTCCCTCTGAGGGCAATGGAAGCTGGATCAAGCCTTAAATGAGTAAAACATCAAAAACCATGAAGAAAGAGTGTGCATGTGTGTTGGAGAACTAAGCACAACCCTCTTACCATCACAACTGTTGCACACACAAGGCAGAAGGGAGACAAAGCCTGAGGATTCATATTGGCCAAGCTTGGGATCAATCTGGTATGCCAGGGAACAAAAGAGAGGCCGTGAATCAACATGCCAGTAGGAGTGAGAAGAAGGAATGCTGGTTTGAGCAATAAGCTGGGACTGCGTGCCTTCACAGCATCAGGTAGCATTAAAGAATGTGGAGAAGGGTGAGGTCTTGCGGCGCCAATGGATCTAGAGAGGCACGGATTTGGGCTGCCATATAACTTCTAAAATGTGACAACTTTTGCAGTGGTTTGCATATACTCTGAATTCTGCCTTATGCCAAGTACCTACACACAAGAGACCAGCAAAAACTGGTTGCTCAACAAAGAGGGCCTTCTAGTGAAGGTGGAACATAAATTGAACTAAGTACATTTGGGGATATTTTGGTGTAAAGGTTTCTTTAGATAGTACATTGTTTAATAAAGATATTACGGATAAAGTATAGGATTCACTCTACCTACTGCTGTTATTACTTCAGTCAGGATTGGGGCCTTGTACCGGGTGCTAAACAAACATATAAGATGACAAGAATCCCACAAATCAGCTTGGGGTGGAATTGTTCATACTTTGTAAGGGACATCATACAGCTGTAAATAATTTGGGATGGATTTTTACTCGTACATCAGGAGCAATAAATGTACTACAATCAAATGATTACTTGTTATATTTATGTACAAAACGCTCAGCCCCACTTCAGCAAGGTATTTCAGAATGTGCCTAAACTATATATATTTGTGAATCCTCACTAGGCCTACTCATGTGCTTAAAGTTAGACATGCACTTAAGTATCTTGCTGACTTGGGTTTCCAATATCTCTAATTTTCAAGCATTAATTAATAGTTTTTATCATGCACAAATCTGATACTGTAACTGTGAACCCTCTCTTTTACCAGAATTGCTGGCTCTTCCGACATTCCCACATATTTAAAACATGCTTATAAAATACATCAATCTCTACTTTAGATAAAACTGGGAGCAAAACATTTGGGTTTTGATTGTTTTGTTTTGCAATAACAAAGAGTGAAAAAGTGAGTAGAGTGCTAAGGAAAACAGCAGCCACACTGTCACATTCTACCTATTTCCCTTTACTAGAAGAACAGGACATAAGGGAGCTCAAAGAAGAACTGGAGGTCACATTTTCTATTTTAATTATATTTTGGATTTGTTATAACATCCTTGTGTTATACAGCACACATGGATCTATTCTACTCTGGATACACAAGCATAGTGTCCCTTAGCACAAACGGAATTCATGAACATGTGTTGAGAGAACTGCCCCCCTAAAACTGTAGGACTGTGAACAGGGTTATAAATATATACCAGGATTCTGGTAACTTTTAGAAACCACTCTAACCACTTTCTCATGGTTTATTGTGATATCAGCAAATCCCCCTCTTTGTATTTATGGCCTTGTAATTCACAGTTATTCTGGGCCCAGCCACGTTTTTGGCATCTGAGCATAGAACCAATGTTATTAGTTCATGTATTATGGTACCGTCCACTAATGCTAACCATATTCCAACATAGATTCCTGAAGTTCATTCATCAAGTATTTTATGCTACTGTTCTTTTAATGATTCATTTATCCTTAGTAATATTTGTATTCCGGAGTGTGTCGTCTCTAGCCAACAGCACAATGCTCTGCTGAATTATCTTTTTCTTTCACAGCATAACGAAATAGAGCACAGTCAAACTGAAGATGGCCTTTAGTTCATTGTCAGAATAATACTGCTTACCAAGCATATCCAGACACATTTCTCAAACCGCATGCAATGCCCCCACTACAAACGTGATCATAAAGTCATTAACCAGCATCTTAAAATGAGGGTGTGATATATATATTTAAAATGTTTAGGAAAGCCAAATGTATGCTTTTATAAAAGCATATTCCATTTCAGCTTCAGATTATATCAATTATGCAACATTGCACAGATGTGAGAATTCACCTTTATTTTTCATGAGCTACTAAAATACTCCCCTTTTAAAATAATATACATTATCTATCACTAACAGACGCTTTTTTATGGTAGTAAGTATTTGTCCTTCACAAAATAAAAGAGTCAGCTAGATAGAGATACAAGCTGAACATTCACAATATTGAGGATTTATTTTTACTAGCAAATCATCATTAGCAATAAAATTAAGGAGGAACTCATTTTACATTGTACAGCTTTCACTAAAGGAAGTAAATAAAGGTTATGCAACAATGAACCCATCCAGTAAATTAGAATCCATGGCATTTTATATACTTTTAAACACACACACAATTCAGATTTATCCATCTACTATCTTAAACAAAACTATCAATTACTTCCACCTCCTGCAAACATCATCAAGCAAATGATGACAAGAATAATCCAAATTAATTTAAAGAGATTATGAAGTCACTATACTAATAAAGGGAGTCTTAAGACTTCATTTAATAGGGCTAAATGCTCAGAGCCCATTGGGCTCTCGAGGGGTGTGTGTGTATATAATTCCCATTAACATTTATAAGAGCTACACACACACTACAGCAGACTTTTGCTCCTCACATCCAAGGGGGAAGCAAGTTTGCCAGCAGGCTACCACACAATCTGTCATTAAGGAGTTGCTACTGGCAGAGTTGAGGGGTCCCTCACCCATTTCTGCCCAAAGGCTAACACCAGTTAGCTAGTTCCTACACCAGTTGGACGAGTCAGAGGTCATGGGAAATTATTCAATTGTCATATGCTTATCCAACCACAGAAAGATTCTCAGTTCTTTTTCTGCTTTTCTCACCTTTTCCTGCCTGCCTAAGTGAAGATGCGCTTAGCAAAGATGGTGCTCATCCCTTATGCACTATTACTTCTCTGTCCCAGCATTTGCTGCTGACATTCACACATGTATGACAGGTGTCATGATTAGTGCCTTTATAACATTTCTTGCTTGGTGTGTACCTCAGATTTCATCCCTGTTCTCTCTCTCTAGGAGCAGACTAGTCCATAAAGGTGAGGCAGAGAGGAGAAACTAAAGAAAAAGCAAGTATTGGCAAATGACCTCCTGAGGCTGCACATGAACACGGGAGGTTTATGTTGCCAAGCATCTATGAAATAAGATTATGCCCTCTACAAGAGACTGAAGACTGAACTCGTTTTACACATGGAGCTTGGCTGATCCATTCCTGAAACAGGAAATGGTGGTGCACAGAGGAGGCGGGGGAAGATTGGGGTCACCCTTTTTTGACTGGTTGTTCAAGATCCTATATGGAACACCAGTTTTTCAGGAGGAGTGATAGTGTCTTGTGTGAAGGCTATGGCAAGCACATTGGGTTTAACTTTGAAGATCTAATTAGATCACCTTGCCAAGGGCTAACAACCTGATATTGTTTATGTTTTCCACATTCAATGCATCTCGATCACATGCTGTGGCAAGCCACCAGAGACAGAGCCCCTCAGTGATTAATCTGTGATGAGCCACAGGTGAGAAGCAAGTAAATGATTTAAATCCACACTGTATCTTAGGAAACAATTAACAATCCTTCAACAGCAGAGCAGACAGAGGATAGACACAGATGCTTTGTGAGATATCAAGATGATAGGACACCCTGACAGAATCGTACATATGTAAGCAGAAGACATTTAAAACCAATCTACTTTTACTTTTCACCAAAGGGCAGTGAAGGAGTAATTCACTTACAGCTCTTGATTCTAAAGAGCAACGTAGAGGTGAGGTTTTGAATAAGTTGTATCTGGCTCTTCTCCTTACCCCCACAAAAGGAATTACATGATCTGATCGCAAGTCATTAGAGTGCACATAAGAGCTTCAGCCTCTTAGCAAGGCAGCATAGGTCACAATCTGGACTGATTCATGAGCTGTATTGAGACAGTTTCATAAATCAATTAACAGAGGTTTGGAGTCAAAGATCACAACAAGACTCCAAGTTCTGGACTCCAGCAGAGCAGAATTACTACAGAGGAAAATGGCCAAGTGGAAAGAAAAAGATGTTAGCAGGGCCCAATCAACAACAATGCTACTTTTATAGGTCTTCATTTTAGGGCCATTAGCAATCAGCCACATTTGGCTATGTGATTGGAAGTGATACAATGCAGGAAAAGATGTCCCCTGAATCCATAAAAGCCAGCAGTTCTAAATGACAGGAGAATCACAAGACTGGAAGGGACCTTGAGAGGTCATATAATCCAGTCCTCTGCACTCCTGGCAGGACCGATTATTATCTAGACCATCCCTGACAGGTGTTTGTCTAACCTGCTCTTTAAAATTTCCAATGATGGAGATTCCGCAACCTCCCTAGGCAATTTATTCCAGTGCTTACCCACTATGACAGTTAGGAAGCTTTTCCTGAAGTCCAACCTAAACCTCCCTTACTGAAATTTAAGTACATTGCTTCTTGTCCTGTCCTCATAGGCCAAGAAGAACAATTTTTCTTCTTCTGCCTTTTATGTACTTGAAAGTTATTGTGTCCCCTCTCAGTCTTCTCTTCTCCAGACTAAACAGTCCCAATTTTTTCAATCTTCCCTCATAGGTCATGTTTTCTAGTCCTTTAATCGTTTTTGTTGCTCTTTCATGGACTTTTTCCAATTTGTCCACATCTTTCCTGAAATATGGTGCCTAGAATTGGAATATTCCAGAGAATGCTGATCACATTCCTGAATAGCACTAAGCGAAGGAAAGAAAGAGACACAAAACAGTAGAAGACCCAATTTCACCCCGGAGATATCCAGAAACAATATGGGCAGAGGTGGCAACTGTGATACTGGGCCCTGAGTAAGGGCAAAACTTCCCAGCCAGAGAGTCTGGGTGAAGCACTATAATGCGCTAGTTGTTATGCCCAGCCATTTGGAGCCCTCAGACACAGAGCGAAACAAATCTCTTGCAAGTTCCTGAATTACAGAGTGATCACTGAACATCAGAAACTGGCTGGCTGGAAAGAAAGCACCCTAAAAACCCAAGAGAAACTTATACATTAAAATAGGTAAGATTCAAACCATACAAGTGCTGCATCCGAAGGCAGAATGCAAGTTTTCAGTTACTGGAACAAAATCTCCTGGCTAGCAAGATTTAAATGTAAGATCCAACAAAGACCATAAGGGAAACAAATTCTAGATAGCAAACATATTCAGGCCAAGGGAAGATCAGTCTTGGTGCTAAGAAATAAACAAGAATCAGACTAAAGCTTGTCTAACACTTTTAAAGAGACATGGTCACATAATTTTACAGTTTTATTGTAATATTTTCTTAAGAGTTTGAGAATTCTTGTAATGATTTGAGACTAACCCTGATCCTGTTGAAGTAAATGGCAAAACTCCTATTACTGGAGCAAACTGGCATTGTTTCAGATTTACACTAGTGCAATTTGGCCCCACTGACTTCAATGGGACCAGAATTTGTTTCTTTGTCCTTTCACACTTATCAACAGTGATTTTCCCTACTGTTTGGAATGGAACTGAAATGGCTGTACTCTACTAACAAAGTGTGCTGTCATACTGATACGTAATTGAAAATGTTGACACAACAATAACTGATATCAGCACATTCTGAGAATAATGTTAGTTTACTGTTGTTGTAGGAATCAACACAGGAAAAACACACATTGTTCCTGTAGGGTTTGCAAAAAGAGTGGTTATTTGGGGGGGTTGGTTACATTTCTTGGTGAAGAAAAGGCAATTAAATCACAAACCAAGCTAGTTAGTGTCCAGAGGGTTTTATCCCCAAGTTTATAACAACATTAAAGTAGGTCAAAGTGTGAGATTAGATCCAGACAATGCCTCTTTAACCAGGTAAATTGTCTCATTTTAAAACTCTCTTCTCAATAATTTGTGACCACAAATTAAAAAGAAACTCCAGACAAACCAGTGATAACAGGAGGGCTTCCACAGCCAGGCCATGGCATCACCATAAGCTTTAAATGTAATAAAATGTGTGGTCCCAGGAGAAATGAAGACATTAACAGTACTTAAATCACCCAAACACTCCTTGGGCAACCAAGTCACCCAGGGAATTGAAAGATCAGGTGGCCAAACCTCCAGAAAATCCCATTAATGTCCACAGACTGTTGCTGAAGAAAGTTCAGAGGGGAAAACCAGTCGCTGAGCAGACTGGAGAAAGGGAAAATGATGGGGAGAAAAGGACCACTAATGGAGAGCGAGGTGCACGCACCACTAATGTCTGAGAAAAGCAATAGTCACAGAGCTATGAAGATACACCAACCTCAAGAACAGCACTGCCACTAGGCATTTAAGGGGCACCAGGGATTCTAAATAAAATCAACAAGTCTATAAATCCTGGTTAATCTTAAGAGTACAAAAATGCATTTTAAAAAAATTGGTCCAGTGGACAGAGAAAATACATAAGAACTCAGGAGGTTGCAAGGTGAAATCCGTGTATAGGTCTTAAATGCTGTGTGAACTCAATAGTCATTGGCTTCAGTGGGAATTTCCTCGGTATCTTGCAGGATTGGGCCCTTGCTGTGTGACTCTGACCAAATTAAACTGTCCATTTTGTGCCTTTAGCATCTCAATTCTAAAAAGGAGTAAAAGATACTAAACACTAGAAACTGTACATCAATTGAGCTACCCTAGATATAACCAAAAAAAGGCCTAAGTTTCAAAGTAGCTCCTTATAACGATCACTGGAGTACTGTACACCAGCCTGCATCTATTGTTATTTATAATGCAGTGGTGCTCAAAATGTTCTAGAAGCTGTAGGAATGCATATCAGGAGACAGCCCTCTTCCCAAAGAGCCACCTTTCTTTTATCAAACTCCTTGAGCACCACAGACAAGCCAGGGTAATTGCCCTTATCCACCTAATAGTAGCTGCACTGATAAGGCCAGCTAAAACAGTGTAATAAGAGACTTGATCCCCAAGAGAGGACAAAATTAGAAGTGCTGGGAAAGAGGTGGTAGCGCGTATCAAAGGGACAATGAAGTGATGTGGATGGGATGCTCACACAAGGTTAACCAAAATCAAGATAGTGATTGATAAGAATGAGAGAGACAGAAAGCCATGGGGAAGACAGATTAAAAAAAATAACTATAGCGAACGGGAGGCATTTAGCTGATCAGAAAATTAGCACGTTGAGTTAAGTCAGAAGTGTCAGAAGTCAAAAGAATGTGATAAAGGACGAACAAGAGAACTGATGTCAGTTCTAAAATCAAGAACTGTAGGTGTGGATGTCCTAATAACCAAAATCATAATATTCCCTGAGAGAAATCATAGCTGTTCTCCAGTTACTGGAAAGTGAAAGCATACAGACCATGGCCTGGCCCTGAGCTCACCAGGACACAGAGGCCAGGTGGAGCTGGACACCACAGCAGGGCTCCACGCCACCCTGGCACTACTCAGATTCTGAGAAGTCTGCATCCTCACCAGGGCGGCTGCTCCATTCTTCCTTCCAAACCCATTGTGATGTGCTGAGGATCAGCAAGGATGTTGCAGAGCCACCACATGTGGCAATAAGGGAGCTCACATGGAACCATGGCCACTCTTTGGCCCGATGCAAATTAAAAGATGGGTCAGGAAAAGGCAAGGCAAGTGATTCGCCACCATCCTACTCCAGCTTTATGCCTGTGTAACTCCACACCCAAAGTGTCCACGAGAAAAGATTGTCAGAGAATTGACAGAAAAGCAGATGGGGGGGAAGGGGGAGGGAAAAATCTGACTTGCCCCTTATCCCCCATCAACAGAGGGAAGGGCTGCTGAAAGATGAGCCTCACTTAAAGAAGCGTGCAGTGCTCCTAGATTTTTAAAGGAACAGCAAGGACATTAATAATTTCCGCATAAATATGTATTAACCCCAGGACTGTATTATGTACAGGCAGTGAAGGTTTTATTGTCTAAACTCAATTCAGTTTCTGCATGACTATTTTGGAGTTCAAAGGTAAAGAGCCAAAATAATGGGCACTGGCTGCAGTAGAAACAGAACCTGATGACTCCGCCAGACAGCGTCACCAGATGCAGACTTCGAGGAACTCACAGTATGGCAACTGAGCTGCAATTTTTGGCATGATAAAAGGCCAAACACCGTGCACACAACTTAACAACAGGCATGGGCCTAGATCCCACAGCTTTGTCCAGAAATGCTCAAGAGAACCGATCAATCTGTCCTAACTGATCTATTAGCCCCAGAAGGACAAGAGTCAAGAAAGCCACCCTTGCATCAGCAGTCAAACCGTCCCACCCTCACTCCCCAAAAATCTAAAAACCCTGCATGCTCCGATCAGCAACAGCAGAAAAGATGGGAAAACAAATCATTTCTCAGCTAAACAGAGGCAGTGCCACAGTACAGTAGAACCCAACCAATGGTGCCCCAGAGCACAAAATTCAGTCATTTCCCCCCTCAGTCTCATCCCTCAATTTCAGCTCTGACTCCTTTATCTTTTATTTCTTTTTCCAAAGACACACTTAGAGATGAACCCATTCATAACTGCCTATCCACAGACAGTTTGTGGCAGCATAATTGACAATGAGTCTGCTGCAAAAATGAAAATGCTGTTTTAATAACCTGAGCCTAAAATACATTCTGTTGTATGCCTCAAAGGGTTTCAATAAAAAGTCAACCTGTAGAGACATATTTTCTTGGCTTAAACAACAATCCAAAGCATATAAATGTAGTCCAACGATAATGACATATTTATAGACCAATAAAGCTTACATTGAAGCTTTCATACTTCACTTAAAGGAACTCTGTAAGAAGCAGTGTTATATACAACAATAATTTGAAATTTTTTTAACTATAGCCCAAGGAATACAAATTTGTAACTTACCCATGTTTAACTGATGGCGTTTACACTGCTTAATTGCTAAAAGAAATGTAAAATGAAATGACTCGTCATCTGGCTATTTCCAATTGATTTACCAAATATGGGTATTGAAGTCCATTTATTACAAATAACCCCAAGCTCCTAAATAATTCTAAAGACAAAAATACATAACTGGAAGCCCTAGTAGTGAATGATTTTGTCAGGCCAATTCTTCTGGAAAAATAGGTTCTCATGTTTATTATGAATAATACATTACTCAACTATTCTATTTTTATATACTGCATTGCTGTTATTCCTTATTTGTATCAACATTTGAAATAGTCAGAAAAATATAAATACACTTAAGACATTAACTACTCCCATTTGATGGTGACATATTTGTAAAAAGAGAGAGAGAGAGAATTTATAAAATACACACCCTGAAAGGCAGGGATATAATTTTTGAAATCATTTTTCAGGCTGAAAACTTAACCTCAGAAACATGAGATTTTTATATGTTTAATGCACTTCCTAAGGAAAAGAACTACATAATTTAATAGGCATGAAAACAATAAGTTTCTATAGAAACATAATTTATTTCTACAGAAAATACCTTTAAGACCTATTGAATTTAATGGAAAATGATATGGGGTTTTTTGAGCCATCCTTTAGAATTCCTTAGCAGGGATACAATTTTCTATTAAATTTTAGAGGAAGGTCAAATATATCCTATAGGAAAATAATCCTTTTTATTCAACTACACAGAATTTTTTCATAAAGGAAATGTGCATTTCCACAAGGAAAATGGTTTCAGGCAATCACATTGTTTATCTAGGTCCTGTCAAGAAAAGAATCAGAAATTTGTTAGCCTACAACCAGCATTAAAAACATTGGTATTGCTGGCAGAGTTTCATGAATTGTTTTCCTGACTAGTTCAGGCAGGGATTTGTTTCTAAGAACTAGTCTACAGACTAACTCCCCTAAAGGCCAGTTTAACACTATGAACCTGACAATCATTTTGCCCTACGTCATCTATAGAAAAGTTTTATAACTGTTTTAAGACAAGAAAAACCTTGACCGCAGTGATTTGAGAGACCAGGCCTGGAACCCTACTAGCCATGATTACAGCTAGCAAATTTCTAACCACAGTGTGCTCTGTTTTGTTGGCATAATGCAGATTGTTGGAAGAGTTCTGTGGGCGTGTACTTAATGCTCACTAACAGTGCCATGAGACAAGAGAGAAGTTACAGCACAGGCAGGTCAACAGCTCAAGCTTCCCTACTCTAACTGGACTTATCTGCATTACAAATTTTATTGTGTTGACCTATGACTGTGATGAGTCTATTTAGATTACATAATACTCTCCCTGAATGACCAGTAAGTGCAGATGAGAGCAAATTTTATTCAGCATCCTTTCAGCTACTACTGATTAAATCCTGATCCCATGTCAAACCAAATGGCGGGGTTAGTTCCTTGGTACTGCCAAACACAGCTGTTTCCTTGGCATGAAAACTATAGTTCTTCCACATTATTTACTGAATAGGAAAACTACAATAGAACCTCAGAGTTCTGAACACTAGAGTTAGAAACAGACTGGTCAACCACACCCCTCATTTGTAACTGGAAGTATGCCACCAGGCAGCAACAGAGACCCCTACCCCCAAAAAAGAAAGGACGAAAAAAGCAAATATTGTAGAGTATTGTGTTAAACAAACTACTAAAAATAAAGGGAAAGTTCTTTTTTTTTTTTGTCCAGCTAAGGAAACTGTTTCTGTGCTTGTTTCATTTAAATTAAGAGGTTAAAAGCAGCATTTTTCTTTTGCATAGTAAAGTTTCAAAGCTGTATTACACCAACATTCAGTTGTAAACTTTAGAAGGAACACCCATGATGTTTTGTTCAGAGTTATGACAACCCTCATTCCCGAAGTGTTCATAACTCTGAGGTTCTACTGTAAATTTATTTAATTCCTTTAATATTACATTTAAATAAACCAAGCAGTAACAGGTAACAGTAACAGGTTTTCTTGTCTTTCAGCAGTTGGACCCATTCTCAAAAGCAGCATGCCCAATGGCTAAATGTCTTCTTGTGCCTTCAAAACCAATGATAACCAGTCACAAGGAGAAGCTTTTTTAAAAAAAAAATCGAGTCAACTTTTTTTTTTTGTACAGGCAATGGCAAAGCAGCCTGATTCATGAGCTAAAGGAAAGCCACATGCAATGCTCTCAGTGCTGGTTTTTCGCAATCACATTGTTATAGTTCAGATACCATACGCATTTTTAGTGTAACCCCTCTTTTCAAAGGCTCATCATGCAGCTATGAACAGCGTGTGCTAGGTTTCAGATAATTTTCTACTGGTTTTATAAACTTACCACAAAGGATTTGTTTGTTTGTTTATCAAAAAACAAAACAAGAGAACATTAAAACCCAAAAGTTCTGTCTGAGACACATTCAGATTCTTTTGATACACCAAACAGATGAAAGGAAATGTACAAGGAAAACTCCACTGTAATATGAGATTGTCTAATTATTGCATCTAGTTACAAAGAAGAGGAAATCACTAACAAAAGTTTTGCAAGTGTTTTACTGTAGACATTGATTGAAAATATTAACTTTCAATCATAATGAAACATCATCTTGACTAGCTGATGAAGTGTATAAAGTAAGACTGACAAATTCACCTCACCATTTGCTTAGATGGGAAATGAGAGACAACACTGTTGTAAGGTAAGTTCTATAAGGCAGATCCTCAGCTAGTGTAGGTGGATATAGCTCCATTGTAGTTTATGGAGTACATTGGAGTTATGCTGCTTACACAACTGAGAACTTGGCCCACTATCTTCAATTCATATAGATGAGAAAAAAATTCTGCACATGGAATTGGCAGAGTATCAGTCTTAACTTTTGATTTCTTACCTTTCATCCATTTATGTGCTAAGCTTGAAGCTATCTAAGCTTAGCTTTTAAAAAAAACATACTACATATTACCGGAAATAAATTTCACTGAAATACACGTTGAAATATATTTTTCTCTCTGCCAATGTGCATGCCAATCTCCCAATAAAGATAATGGCGGTTAGGCATATTTACCAACAGAAGACCAGCTGCCTCAGACATCATCCTACAGCCTTTGTATAAGAAGGTGTCCCATTTCCTTTTCTACAAAGTTGGCATTTTTAGACCCAAATTCTGTACCCACTTAGGCCCTAATTCTGCAAGCTGATACATGTGGGCAGATCCCATTGACATACTGAAGTCAAAGGAGAGCTAGCCAATGCAGGAGATCGTCCATGTGAACCAACTTGTAGGACTGAGGCCTTAGGTGCATATGGGGAGCAAGAAGCATCCCAAAAACTGTAAACCTGCTTGCATAGATCCAAAGCATTCAAGAGCCCATGCCCATATGAGTTCCCATACCTCTCCATTTCTGCAAAGAGGGAAAAGCGAGAAAGAAAAGATCCACTGCATCATGAAACCAAGTGACGGTACCAATGGGTGTAAGTACGATTAATTAAATGGATTTTTTTTAAAACGTAGGCTGAATGTTTCAATAAACTTTAAAGTAAAATGCATTAGACTATGGAACAGTGTCCCAAAGGGAGTTGTGGAAACCTTATTACTTAAGACAATTAACAGTGTATTGCACAAAGACCATTGAAGCACTAGTGATAGGCAACAACCCTATCACTAGGGAAGCACTAGTGATAGGCAACAACCCTACATTGGCAAGAACATAGGCAGTATGATCTAACAGGTCTTTGACCTCTCTCTTTCTTCTATGATTCTAATTGCCTAGATAGAAGGCATCAGATTCAATCCCGTATGATGTACAGCATATACATGACCTCAGTGCCTACATAGTTTCTGTGGGAAGCTCTTGTAAATTACCTTTGCTTGCCGCTTCAGGATTTGAACCTTAGTGCTTAGAGTCAATGACAGTTTTGTCTGAATAAGCACTGCAGGATTGGGCATTACCCTTAGAAACACATTCACAGGTAGGCAAACAGCAATTTTAGAAAAGGAAATTATATTTACCAAGATCAGCCTTTTCCTTTAGAATGTCTTTGAAGTTCAGGCCACTGTTGAGTGTGGACTGCCTGTATCTCAACAAGACTTCCTTCTGCCCATTCTTGCCCAGTTCCATGGGTATGACTGGATCAGCCCGGAGACCACACTTCCACTTGGAGAAATCTGAATGTGCCCATTTTGCCAAATCTTCGAGCTTCACAGTGACCTTCTCTGAAACAGCAATAACTTCATCCTGCAAGATACAGTCAAACGAGAAAAGAGCGTGTCATATGTGGCTTATGATGAATGATAAGTTTGTAGCACTGCCTCTTTGACATGTTATTGGAAAAGTTTATCTTGCTCTTGGCAGATTACTTTTTCTGTGATACAGAATATCCAATAACTCATGCAATTTGCATGCCATTTTAGTGTCACTGTTAGTTGTTTATTTGAAGCAAATATTTATGTGACAAAAAATGTCCAAGAACATCAGGGCAGTAGTTCTAAAATGCATTTTAAATGTGGATTGCCAAAGTGCATTCTGTATATCCCAAAGGCTCGGATGAAAGCTTGCTTTTTAGGTGCAATTAGCTGCAAATGTAAAAACTCATGGCTGGATGACTAATGGTTATAGCTAGTCCTCAAATAAATGGTCTAAGTAAATCTTAGATTCTTGGAACTCTGACTCACCAGAAAATTCTTGTGTTTATGGTACATTTTCCCTTGGCTTATATACAAATATTGAATTTAACTTTTGTCCTAAAAATTAAACTGTGATGTAATCCCAAAAGAAATACTGCATAAATGTTATATGTTTCCCACCAAAAGAAACTCACATATTCTCATGTTTCTTAAAACTTTTTCAAGAACAGAAAATAACTGTATTTTTCCCTCCTCTTATACATACATTCTATGAAAAAGCAATTTAACCTTAGTTTAGCCTGCTGAACATATACTTGAATTAAACATCTCTAATTGCTACATTTTTATCCTTCCAGGAAACAATCAACTCTTCTCAGTCATGATGAATAAGCAGAATGTTTTATATCTGCCTACCGTAAGCAGGGCTTAAGAAGGCTTCAGAAAAAGAAAAACCTAGCCCCAATTCCTACTAAGATAAACCTGAGATCTTTAAGTTAAATATTTGAAACAGTTGATGTTTTAACTTGAATTGACTTCCAACACACCTTTCACACCACACATTTCTAGATAAAACATGGGTCGTCTAGTCACTTTAAAAATATTAACCATAATTCTTTCTTTCTCCAAAATAAACACAACTATTTAGGAATGGGGAAAAAAGAAAAAAAGAAATCAATCCTTGCAGTTATTAAACAAACAGAAATGCATGGTTGGTTCTGTATTTTTTACTTAACACATTCCTCAGGAAATAAAATACTACTCAAAAGAAAAGGAGGTGAGTGGGAAGTGTGGGTAAGTTTTGTGATAAATTACACACAATATGAAACCTACACAGTAGTTATGGTAAAACACATAGATCTGATATTTCCTTGTATAACACAAAGTTGTTTTATAAGCAGTCATCTTCCATTACTTTTAGTGCAATAACAAATATTTACTCAAAAATGAACCTCATACTTATATGCTAAGTAAATTTTAATAATGGAATCTTTTCCTTTATCACAGGGCTGAATATGAACAACAAACAATCAAGACAATGTTTTAACCTTCCGCTTACGACAAATGTTATTACTTTGTAAACAATGCTGCATACTACACAGTACATTTTCAATGGATAGTTTCACCCAATTTCATTACACCATCCACTTGAAATAAAAGATCTGTAGTTGCTATGCATTTTATAGCTATTACACGGTGATTATTAAATGTCAGAGTGAAAAAATTGAGACTGCATGAAGACAGACTTAACAGCTTCTGGATAGGGTCTTCTGGATAGGATGGTGAATGGAATCATTGAGTATCACAATTTCTAATACTGAGTACTTAGAAACATTCTATTTAGCAGCACCTTTCACAGAACTCTGACTTCCAGATTAGATATGTTTTTGGTTAAAGTGTTATTTTCAAAATAACTTTTATGGCCAAATGATTATGATTTCATTTACCAGTTTCTTCATATCCTTTCCAAGAATTGGTATGACTAACTTTGGCTGGCATACAAAGTTAACCAAGCAAACAATCTATTAACTAAAAAAAAAGTACAATCACTGTTACGTCTTCAATGAATAAACCTGTTTCAGATTATAACCTTCACATACACAGTGCATACAGAAACCATAAATTCAAGAATATTGGTTGATAAACGACCTGTATGTTTTACTAACAATTCAGCAGCAAACCCACTTTGTAACACAATCGTATGCCAGGACTTAGTTGAAATTTGAGAAGGAAGCTGAAAAATATGGAAGATAAAAGTATCAGGAAACACAAAAGAAAATGAATTACACATTTACATTTTAAGTTTTGTGCGACAGCAAAATGACCACACACCAGCAACAATGACCAAAGTATTTCATACTTAATTTTGCCTACATCAGTGTGAATAGCTAGGAAAAGAATCTTTGCAAAAACTGTCATGTGATCATATTAGCAATTTGCAAAATGAGTATTATGACTACAAATACTATTGTGGCAGCTAATGCAATACACACAGAAAGGCACTTTGAATCAGATTAGCACATAAACCAAGTGTATGAATACAAACAATAACAAAAATTTAGCCAGTTACTGTGGTAACGGATGCAATTAAGGATGTTGCATTTTCTGAATATTTTATAGATGGGTGAGGACAAGAAATAGATCAGAATGCAACTAAGTACACTGGGTGGAATTTTCAAAAGTGCATAAGTGACTTAGGAACAAAAATATCTTTGAAACTCAGTGGGACTTGTGCTCCTAAATCATTTAGCTTCTTTTGCCTATAAAAATAATTGTTTGCATCATTACCAATAAAGAAACTATTTAGTGTGAGATTTTCAGAAATGTTCTATGTTGGCCTAACTTTCTCCCACCAAAGTTAATAGTAAACTGATTATTGTGGGGAGCAGATTTAGGCCAATGATGAATGCTTTTGGCATGAATTCGGGAAAATACCCAAGTGCACATATAATTTTAAAAACTTAGGATGGGATTTTCAAAAATGCTGAAGGGAGAAAGGCACAAAAATCCCACTGCAGTGCCTAAGAGAAGATAAAAATCTCCCTTAGTTTTCGAAAATCTCACCCATAAGCAGCCCCATTAACCTCCTTGAGACTACTCATATACTTAAAGTTAAGCATGTACATAAGTATCAGGACCTACACTGTGAATGTCATAGGCCAATAGCCAAGGCCATGTCATCCCACAACAGAATCAGTAGAAAGGGGACAAAGGTTCTCGGAAAGTCCTCCAGGTTCACCTTGCTGAGTTTCCTCCTAATGCTTCCTTAGGGGAGTGGTATCAAAGGGATTGCATCAAACTCCTGAATTTGTTGGGAACAAGATGAAATGGTTCAGAATTGCAGCCAATTGTATCTCAAAGCCCTGATTCTACAGTCTCTATAAAGCAGAAACTCTCATTGCCTTCTAAACCTCTGACTTCAGTAGGAATTATGTCTCAGGTTAAGGATACTGGAGTCAGAATTTGCTAGAGGAAAGCATTGCCGAGGTAGGCAGAATGGGCAGAATGTTTCTGGTGGAGGAGGAGGAGTCAGAACACTAGCAGCCATTGATAACCCCATCTAACAGATGGGACGTGATTACTCCAGGAAAGGTCTCCAAGCAACATTCTCACTGAACTCATCTGGGAGTTTTGAACTATTTTGGGTGGCAGAATTTGTTCCTGCACTAATCCAAACCAACGCAGATCTCCATGCTGCAATATTATCCAACACCACAGTAAACTGGAACACAACCCTTCAAGTAGGCTCATGAACCAACAATTTATGTTCAGGCATTCCATGTCTTAGTGCATTCTTATTTTCCTGACAGTTAATCTTAAAGTAAACCAAGGGAAACAACATCTATATGGGTTTCTCCAGCATTTCACTGACTTCATTGCAAATATTTTTATATGGAAAAGGACAGTTTGTGGACAAATAATTATTTTGTTCAGTGCCCTTTTAGAATAAAGATATCCTGACAAGTTTTTAGCAGGAGAAATCCAGATCCATGTATGGAAAATTTGGGCTTCTGATACTCTCAGTATTTGAAGCCCTTCTTGGTCAAGAAACAAGCAAATAAGATATGTAATTCTCCGCTGGGGCAGCAATGGGGTTATGAAGCCCGGTGATTAAAAACAACTAAGCCTTGTCTACACTACAGCTATTCCAGTTCAACTGGAAGAGCTGTGCTAGCGGCGAGTTACAGGTCTGACTTTTACCACTGTAGAGAAATCCTGTTTTATGATGGGGTCCCTCATGAGCATTGCAGGGTTTTTAAATATGCAGCCTTACATGCTGACACAACAGCTTCACCAGAGGTGTGAACTTTCCACATTTATCTTACTGGGGGTATTAACTTCAAAGCCTATTTGTGGTCATTAAACAAAACACAAACACACATCTTGACCATTAAAATACAAGGATAAGGAGACAACTGGGTCCAGTTTTGGTTTTGAATCCAATACTCTTGCAAGGAAAAAACATTCCTGGATTTTTTTTCTAAGTATTTAAAATAGTTTCTAAGGTTCTGTTGTGTGTTTAACCAGTATTTTGCATTTTCTTCGTGTATCATTTGCAGGGCTGCCTTAGAAAAAGGGTGCCCTGGGCAAACTTGTATTTTGGCACCTCTGGCCTCCACTCTCCCATCATCCCTAGCCCACATTGCCTCTCCCGACTCCACCCATCGCCCCTGACCCCTCTGCCTCCCAAGCCATCTCCCCATCATCCCTGGGCACCTCCATTTCTCCAAGCTCCCTTCTGCAGCCTTGAACCCGAGGCCCACTTCACTCCTTGCCACTTGACCATGACGCCCTCTGAACCACAGTGCCTTCAGCAGTTGCCCACATCACCCACCCATAAAGCCAGCCCATACCATTTGTCATGAGTACATTCTAGGAGGCAAATGAATTTCAATTATTTTTAAACTGAAAAATACAAAGACCCATCTGTATATCTGAATGATTCCTTCACAGTTTGGGATAATCTGACAAGACACACAGTGAGTGTTCAATGAGCAACACTGTAATATTTGCACAGCTAATTAATAGCAAAAGATACCAGGCTATTTCATGCTTTAAAACACAAACCAAGTACATCTTTCTGTTTTGTGTAACCTCCTCTTAAATAAAAACATAATTCAGAGATGGTCCCTCTTGCTATACGTTTTGTTTGTTTACTCTGTTCATTGTGATTCAAAGCCATTGAAAGTCACAGGAGTCTTTTCATCAAGTTCAGTAGGCTCTGGATTAGTCCCTTTGCAAACTCATGTTGTTAGCCCTGACACGTGCATTGCCAGCTACGGACCAGACTTTGTAACTGTTACTCATTATGGTGAGCACTTACTCACTCATACAAGTAGTCTCACTGTCTTCAGTCAAATGAATAAGTGCACACCAGGGTGAGTAAGAGCTACACAATTGCATGATTGGAACCACAGCTTCAGTTAGACTGCTTAGAAATATTTATCCTGGATAACATGGTTGAAAAAGTGCTTAAGTCTGGGTTTCTCCACAGTGGTGTTATCAATATGTTCCACTGTGGTAAACAATTCAGGTTACAGCCTGATATAACTAACTGAATAAACTTAAGCTCTGATTCCTGCAGTTGACTCCATGCAGATAGATTCCTTTACACATGCGGAGTGACTTCAATGGAAACCAAGCCAGGGTTCCATCCACACAGAGTCAACTAGTTTGAAAAATATTAAGAGTCTCTCTCCCCTCAGGCAGATGAAACTAATATTAAGGGAAGAGTGAATTTACAACCCAAATTGATGACTTGGGTAGGCATATGTTTTAAAGTTTCCAAAATGCACATTTGGTTCAAAAGTCAGCTTATGTTTTTGTCCCTTAAACATTTTTAAGGCTGAACCTTGTGTTTTGTATCCATTACAAATGGGGAATTTCTTCCCGAAAAGGCAGTTTAGACCCCTGGACAGGATTCTTGAGTAGCAGACATGGGTTCGAGTCCCAGCTCTATCTCTGACAGTGCAATTGCCCAAGTTCACACTATTTCAGTCTCTTCATCTATTAAATGGGGATACTAATTACGCTTATCCCTCTTTGTAAAGCACTTTGAACTTTATGCATGAAAAGCCATATTGGCATGAGAAGTGCCAGCGCTTATGTTGTGCCCTGGGTGTGTCCAGTGCTGTGTGAGCCAAAGCTTCACTGAATCTAACACAGAGACCCTTTAGGGGGATTTCAAGTTGCAAAATAGATAATAATCAGTGTAACAAGTTCTAAATACTAAAGAATCAACATTTATCCTTAAAAGCAAAACAGATTCTGATTAACATTTCCACAAATTGACTAGTGGTTTTGGAGCCTCACATGGTGAGTGCTCAGTGCAAGACAGTCTGATTTTCAAAGGATGAGTGCTCATTACTTCTTAAAACAAGAAAACCGAACCAATCAAACAAACAAAAACCAGGCTGCTTTAAAGTTTCCCAAACTGGGCATCTAAAAACAGAGGCTCCGCTAATCACTAGTTGCTTTTTAAAATCTTGGCCTTTGGTTTTACATGGTACCTTTCAATATTTCAATACCCAAAGCAACTACACATATTTCTGTTCTCTAGTATTACATTAAAATCCAAACTAGAAGGACCATCTTTTGCGCAAGAAAATGAAAATAAACAGGACTATTTCTTCAAAGGACTTGATTTCAGCATGATGCAAGTAACGATAGTAGAGTGCCCCTTGTGACATTACAGCACCTCCAGAGCTTTTCAAGGTACCAGGCATGACCAAATTATTAATCTCCTGAGGGCTTGGATTCCCTCAGAAAACTAACAAATCCTGGAATCACCACCACAGTGAAGCCTTCTTAACTATTTGACACACATCATTGTATACCTCTTTCTAGATTCTCTGGTTACGAAGAAACCCTTGAAACAAGATGACAAATGAATAGAGATGTTAAATAAATAAAAACCAGCTATGCAGTGACTTATGACTACCAAACCTTTAGAAGATTAAAGAAATCTGCTGTATACCATTTATGTCATCCATAATTATATCTCCATAGAAACATGAAAAACCACCCAAGTTGATTACAGCATAAAAACATTCAACTCATATGAGATTAACTATGCTCTGAAGAGATATATTTATGAGATTTCCATTGCATGGTAAGACTTTAATGAAGGCAACATTTACAAATTTTTCCTGCTACAATGAAATTAGGTTTGTGATAGAAAGAGGTGAATTTCAACTCTGCTTGGGAATTAGATTTCTCTCTGCTGCCCCCTTAAGAATACTGACCAGCCAGTGGGAATCTTCCCTCTGTCCACTCAGTTATCTAAATCTTGAAATAACTGCCTATAAAAGGAGCCACTTTTTTATTTTATTCCAATAAAATGTGGCATCTAGTCAGCCTATAATTGCAAGACATCTTACAAGACTCCAGAGTGAAGTAAAATATTTGCCACTATCAAGCCGAGGTGTGGGAAGAGGGTTAGAAAAGACACTATTACAAATTATCCTTCTTGTATTCTGTTTTTAACCCAACTGAAGGCGTCAGATTATTATTTTCAGAGGAGAAGTTCAGTAAAAAGGGATGGTGCCTCTTTGAGAGTCATTATACTAAAGTATGTCATTGTTGTCTAAGCAACCATCAGAGCCTCCCGAAAGCACAAAACCTATATTGCCTGACTCAGCAGATGGTTGTAAGGCTTACATCGAAGGAAAGAGAGCAGGTAGATAGAACAGTTTAAAGCAGATTATTATTTTTTTAAAAAGAAAAATTAACTCTTGGAAGGCAGATCACCACAGGGCAGCTTGGTGCGACTGTACAATTTTGTTCTAAGCAGGCTCACAGTGCACCACAACTTTTCACTCGCTGCCAATAATTAGAAGTTGCTTTTTTTTTTTTTTTTTTAAGACGTGAAGGCAGCTTTTAAAAAATTATGGCAACTAAGATATCTCAAAACTTTGACATGCTGAGAATGTTTTCACTCCAGTGCTTCTAGGGGTCATTTAAAGAATTCTGGAGGTCAAGAGTGATTTGAACACCTGCTCGCATGTCTACTGAATTACTGATCTAATAACATCAAATATATGGCCTAGAGAAACAGGAGACATACTGTAAAAACTGTTGTTGATAATTATAGGAGACACTGTGTGCCATTTATCTGATCAGTATAATTTGCATGAGAAAAACATCTTCAGCATTTTTATTGAAACCTTTACCACAGTAGATAGCTGGGGATGCATATTTTACAACCCAGTGCATTGTTGCTGAAAACATATTCACCCACAGGAGCACAAAACACAATTAGACTATTATGGTCTACATTCACTAAAGATAATAGAACAGTATATTTCATTTTAATATAAAGGGCTCTATTATCCTCCTTATTTACACCTCATGTAGTTTTGATTTTTCTGTAATTTAGATGGAAATTGATACTGCATGACCCTCATGTAAATTATACAAAATTGTTGTTCTTGCCCCTGAAATTGCATGCACATCTGAGATCATTTGGTAGATGTTAGGAGTGTAGTATGTGACCAAAAGAGGGGGAGGAGGGGAAGAAAGGGGAGAAATTATCTTAAATGATTAAGTTAGTTTATAAACAAATGGAAATCTCAAAGAAATTTGTGCATGCATCTTTAATGTCAGCTACCGATGCTCAGCAGATTACTACAGGTCCCTGTGCACTTACTTATATGAGCACAATAGCCATAGTGTCTAAGCACCTCACATATATTCATCATGAATCTATCCTTGCAACATCCTTGTGAGCTAGGGAAGTATCATCCCCATATTACAAAGAGGGAACTGAGGCACAGAGAAATTAAATGATATACCCAAGGTCACACCTGAAATCTGTGACAAAGCTGGACGCAGGTCTTCTGAGTCCCCGCCCATAGTTTTAACCACAAAACCATCCTTCCTCCAATGACCTTACTAGTATTAAAGAGGGAATGAAATATTTTTATAGGAGAAAATAGTTCTTAAACAACCTCTCCAATGTAGGAAGCATCTATCTTTCCCCTCTCCCCACCCCCCGCTTCAAGTATATTTACTGTGGCCACTGTTGGCAAATTCTATTTAAGAGAATAAGGCCATAAATCAGCTAGCAGAGTTTATGGCTCTACTCCTGAAGAGTTTTGCTTTTTGGAGGGACCAAAATTAACAATCCTCATCTCAGAATATGAAGCTCCAAAGTGTGTCCTCATCCCATCTACCATTAATGTGCAGGGACAGCAGCAGCAGAGAGCACCGTTAGGAAGGCCACAGAAGAGGTAGCAACATACAATTTACTTTGATGTAGCAGGGCAAAGCTGCCTTATAGTGGCAAAATAAATATTACATTTAATCTCTAGAGCACATGAAGGCCTGGGGCTGTCATTCAATCAGTAAAATACTTTGCATTTCCACAGCATCAGGCCATAAATTAAGCTTGACAGCAACTAAATGAGGTAGGTACCATTCCTCCCATTTTGCAGATGTGTTTAGTGAGGGACAGAGAAGTTATGTGATTTGCCCAAGGTCACATGGTAAGTCAGTGGCTGAGCCAGAGCGTAACTGACTGACCAGTAGTGTGCTTTAACAAGCAGAGAATGCTTTCGCTTTCACTTTCCACCTTAAATTCCTCATTCATAACTTCATACCCAAACAACCCCTCCCACTGACTCTGGCACACAGTGGTTCCAGCACATATTCATGCTTTTTGAAGGGCATCTGGGCCGACTGCTTTCTTGACTAAGCAACTAACTTGTCAGTCACCCAGAAAAGGCAAGTGCTCTGGGAGTGAAGCATATGCACCTCAAAATTACATTTGTATGGCCACCATTTTTCATTCAAGCATTTGAGGGCACTGTATAAATTCTAACTGTAAATACATATAGCACAGGAAATTAAGTGTAATCCTTAGTCATTTTTAAAGGGCAACAAAGATCTTATTTACTACAGGTGACTGTTGTTGCTCCCATTTCTCTAATCTGCATACTGGCATGTGTTTAGTTTACATATTTGTTTGCAACATAATTATATTCAAAAATGCAAAACCTGGGAGCATTAAGACCTATAATGTAGCTCTTAGCCTACTGGGGTCCATAAACAAGGCAAAGACACAACATGAGGGATCTGAGTAGAGTAACATAATTAAAACGATGTGGGATTCTATTCCCTTGGCATTAATACATCTTTTGTACAATCTCCTCTTCATGATTCAGCATTTGCAAAAGGAATCACATAAAATGGTAAGGAATGAAGCATTACCAGCTTTTTGTGGGATACCAGTAAATCTGGTCTGTGAAGGGGCGGGGGGGCTTTTAGAGGGATGAGTGCAAACACTTAGATTTCTGATTTCTATAGCAACTCCTGTTTTTTTTCCTGAACAGAGGTTCAAATTGAATTTATATCTGCCAGTGCAGATAGAAGTTATGACCAAGAAGAAAATAGGTTTCACTCAAAATATTTTCTCATCAGATGGCCTACAGATCTCAGGTAGTTGCTTTAGTTTAGGCAAGTTGACAAGCATTTCATTGCTAATTTTGCCTAGTACTGTTACACTTTTAAAAAAGCTTTCCTTGTGGATTACATAATTATATTTTTCTAAACAAAGAGTACATGGCATTAGCAGATTTAAATTATACAAGCCTATTCTTTTGCCTTTTGTTGTGTTGTATTCTATTGTGCTAGTAAAACAATATGTGCTTTAATTAGCAAATATCTGTAAATAATTTACTTGCTTTTCATACAACAGAACAATGGAGCCAATTTTCACATACATCTACTGAGCATGTACAGTGGGTTTCTTGCCAGAATCTTCCATTGATCAATATCTGTATCAATTTGCCCGTCATTCAGAACCAACACTATCCAGTGCAGAAAGAAACTAAAGTTTTTAGTTCACCAGTGGCAGCCTGCATCACAGTACAGCCCAAAAGAGGCTAGTTCATTCAGAAAGGATAAAATACCTTGAAAATGAAAACAAACTCTCTTATGTATAACCCTGGCACCTTCACATAGAAACATGGATGGCTGCCAAATATTAATGTCACTGGATCAATGCCATAAAATGCCAATGTCCTTCTGACCTTCTGACTACATTTTAGCTACAAAATAAAAAGCTCAACTTGATATGACACTATCAATCACACATACATCTGGTCTCTACAGGGTTAAAACAGGGTGTGAACCCCCCCCACACAAACACAAAGCAAAATCTCTTAAATCAAATATGTATGATTGTTTTAAGACACGAGGCAGTGTTATTTTGAATATGAAAGAAAGGGACAGAATAAGTATTTCAAGAATATTTCAGCTATGTATTTCCCAGAACTACATCTCTGGGCAACTAATGCAAATACTGTTCCCATAATAGTAGAACTTCTTCATGAATAAAAGCACATAGGAACTTGAACCAGAACATACTTTCTATATCATATGCATATTGTTTGAATATTATTAAAAATGCAAACCCTATGTATGCTTTACTCTCCTGAGCAATACAGTAATTATGATTAAGGGACAAGCAGCACAAAAAGAGCCAATTTATCTTACTTGTGCTTAGGAATACTATTGTGTAACTAAGCAACTAAAGACAAAATATAGTCTAATTAATTCACTCCTATGCTTATTTAAAAGACACAGTTAGAACATTTTTATTTTCCAGCCTGCACAGTATCTCAACATGCTTGAGGGTGTAGCATGTAAAGCCTATTATTCTCTAAAGACAAGAGTTTAATGTTTAGTGCCACTGATCAGGCTGGGAAAAGCAACTATGGAGCACAGTGGGTGCATTCTACAGTCTGAATACACTGAGAAATGAAAGGTAAGGGAAAAAAAATCTGCTTAAGTGACCATAGACACCAGATTGCTGGCTAATGTCTAGCAACATGTGGCATCACTGAGTAATATCATTTCCCTCTTCTTCCTTTGCCAATGTATGTTATCGATAGTGAGAGACACAAAAATATAAAGAGTGGCTATGCAGTTACCAAAACCATGATCTTTTATGATGAATATCATATCTCTAGCATTGCTATTACACTGTAACGGATTTCCAATGCTACATTAATTTAAGCAACAATATATTGGCAATTGATACTATGAGCATGATTTTTAATGCACCCTTTAATAACTGTACTCTGCATATTTGCTGACTTTATTGGTGTGGATGGACCTGGTGCAAGATACTCCATCTGAAGTCTAAGGAAGGACTCAATTCTAATTTCAACCAAGAGAACACCTATCCCTGCATATCTTGAAAAACTCCATTAATATGCAAGCGACATAGCAGTTTTTCAAGAAAGGTGGCAATATGTGACCATGTGTATGAGAGTGCAATCAGTTGCTCAAGGCCCAGATTCTGCCACCCTTACTCACTTGAGTGGCACTTACTCATCTAAGTAATCCCTATTGAAATCAGGGAGACACTTTGAGGAGCATGTTACTGCTCAGCATTTGTAAAGGTGAAAGAATCTGACCCTCAATGAAAAAATGATAAACTTAAGAACATAAGATTTGATCTGACCCAGTATGGCCAAGGTTCATCTACCCCAGTATCCTGTCTTCCAACAGTGGTCAAGGCCAGGTCCCCCAGAGGGAATGAACAGAACAGGTAATCATCATGTGATCCATCTGCTGGGGCACCATTCCCATCTTCTGGTAAACAGAGGCTAGGGCGACCACCTTTGCCCATCCTGGCTAATAGCCATTGATGGACATATCCTGCATTAACTTATCTAGTTCTTTTTTGAACCCTCTTATAGTCTTGGCCTTCACTACATCCTCTGGCAAGGAGTTCCACAGGTTGACTGTGCACTGTATGAAAAAATACTTTCTTTTGTTTGTTTTAAATCTGCTGCCTATTAAGATTTGGAAACCTGTTGCTTTCCAAAATTTTCCAAAAAAAGTAAGTCTTGTATTTAGAATTTATACCTTTTTTTAACAGAGTAAAATTTAAAAAAATTAGTCTGAAAATGCAAAACAATGTCTGATGTGTAATAATAGGGGTGGTTGCCTTGCTCCCCTTACTCATGTGAGCAACTCTTACTCATGCAGACTACTTGTGTTAGTAAAGGTTACTTGCATGAGTAAAGGTAGAAGATCAGATCATCATTTGGTAAGGCAGACTGAATCAGTGTTTGATCTCTAGTATATCTCTAGTAAAACTAGATTTAGATAAATTCACTTAAAGTAGTTTATAACAAATGGTACCATATAAGTAGAAGTAAGATTAATAACAATGTAGTCAAAAGTGATATTTCAGACTAACAAAATTAATATTTTTAGCAGATATACTCCCTATCAAATACCATGCCTATTTTTAATGAAATCTGCTTTTCATATTTTTTAAAGAACAGGCTAATTAATGCTGACAGCTTTAAAAACATTAAAATACAAGTGCTTAACAGGCATTCTATTCTACAATATCTTCTTCAAAAAAGTCAATAGTGTTATAGGGCTAAATAGTCCCTGCTGCGGCTTGTGTTGGAGAGGGTTAAATGAGCAGAAAATCTGCAGAAACCTTTATCTACAATTCTATTGGGTTTGTGGGGTGTGGTAAGTCAGTGTGGCATCATCCTCAGATCCATCTGATCCTGTAAGCGCCATCAGTTTGGAGCTACATGGTGCTGGGGTGTGTGTAAACTGAGCTTGAGCCAGGACTGTAGATTTGGTGGCAGGAAAGGTTTACAGGGGCAGAGTCAAGGATGCTATCAGCACATCAATTCCCTTCAAATCCATTGGGAACCTTCCCTCCCATGCCACATCAATTACATTGATCCTGTCTGCACTGTTTTATACAAACTCCCACTTGACACTTTCAACTGTCCTTAAGCAAAGCACTTAAGCACGTGCTGAACTATCATCACTTGATTAGTCCAACTGACTTCAAAAGAACTAGTCTTATGCTCAGTTAAGTACGTGCTTAAATTCTTTGCTGGATGGGGCCTAGAGGAGTTGGCCATAGGGCATTTCCGGAACTCCCAGCAACATGATTCCCTATGGGGTTTCAAAAAGTAGGGTTGTGAATGCCCCAGGACCTGAAAGCTTTCCCCATGGATGCTGGGGCACCCACATAGCTGGAAGACACCACCACCTTATACTGCGCCAGAAGACAAACCTCACCCATCCTGCCCAGATGATGAGAGAGAAAATAGTGGAGTGCTACTTTCACCCAGCATCAGCCCCCATCACTGCTCTCCGAGAGAACATCAGCATAAGCCTGACATATGGGGCTCTGTTCTGCTCTCATTTCCATGTCTCTAAATGGGGTTTCATTGGTTTAGCCAGAGAGTTTAGTTTTGCGACATTACTACCTACCCTTTCAGCTAAGGAAGAGACTCATCCTGCATTTGTTACCCATTCAAAATTCAGTTTGAAGTCAGCTGAGTTTTGTTTGCTTGATTGCATGATGGAGGTCAACTGCCCCATCCAACATGCTTAACTATAAGCATATGAATAGTTCTACTGGCATCAAGAGAACTACAAACATGCTTAAAATAGAGCCTGTGTATTAGCAAAATCCAGTTTTACCAGTACATACAGTTAAATATAGATATGGCTGATAAACAGGCCTTTTGTAAAAAGCCTATTGTAGGATTAGCTCAAACATTTGGCAATCAGATAAAATGTCATCAGTAATTTCTGAGTAACTGAACCATTACACACCCAATTCACTATTTCCTCTATGAGTAGCCACTAACTGAATATTACAATGGTAAGAAATTGTTCATTAGTAATATGGACACCACATTTAGAAAAGGCTGGGGGTACTAATCCTCAAACTAGTATGGATATCTGCTCCTGACAAGAATTATACCTCTGACTGGCTTGATCAACAGTTTATGATCAGACCAGTTACTTTGCTAATCAACAATTTTACTCACAGCAAGTGCCTCTGTTGACCTTTGACATCACAGAAAACCTTTGATACAACAGATTTACAATACACATAACAGTGCAACCTCACTTCATACCAGTTTTCTCAATGCCACATAGGGAATTTAAATACATACATTTTCATAAACCAAGAAGGATGTCTTCTCTATAGTCATAAGTTACTTATATTTCAAGAATATCATTTCTATACACAGAAAACATACAAAAGGTTGCAAAACATCTCTATTCTAAACACAGCCCTGCCTGTGCTTTAGGAATAGATGTTGCTGTCATTTACATAGAAGAATTATTACTCTGGTTTAGTGACTTAAAATAACTGTGTTACATACTAATACAGTATGTAAAATGTTTCCTTAAGTAACACATTGCTAATCGGTATGCAACCTTTTGTCTTTTAGCTGCACATTTATGCACAGATTTTATCATTCAAAACTATTTAAAGTGAATGATAAAAAAAAATCACATCAATGTATATAAACAAGTTAATGGAGTAAGTGAAAACAAAGTACATTTCTTAATGGGAGTGTTATGTTGCCCTCTCTAGGCCCTGGCTCTAAATGCTAGTTTCTGTAGGCTCTCTGCCAAAGAAGTATCTCTGTGAGCTGTTGCTATTTCTTGCTGCTGCTGCTGCTACTCTGCTAATGAATGACTAACTTAGGCCAGAGGGGAAATGACATCACTGGGGTGTAAAATAGTACTGCATTAGGAAACTTTCTACCTGCTTTACATTTGTCATAATTATTCTATACAATGCAATAACATTTGCATAATTCCAAGGCATGCCATTATCTCAATTGAAAATTGTTTTCATATGGCTGAATAATTCAGCATGACATCAGTTAAAGCCCTAATGAAATATACAAGTATAATCATACAGCTAATTACTATCAGTGTTTGCATTTTTAAAAAATCAAATCATGCATAATATTATGAATGTACATCCAGCTAAGAATTACTGCATAGAAGGAACATTCTTACATGTAATGGTAGGATTAATTTTCTCTGATGTTCCTACCACAGTAACATGAGCTGATCATTAAAGCATATTAAAATGATTTGTGTCCCATTTCCCACCCCCTCCTCATCCAAAACTCTTTCATTTAAAACACTCACACACAGAGGAGTATGGCTTCTAAATATTCACCACCAGCAATTTTAGAACATCCATCCTTCACTGTCATCTTTTTTTATCCTTATGAAGAGGATTCTCAGTTTAAATTGCAAACACAGAAATTAAAATAGGTAAGTTGTAAACTGAGACGAGGATTAAAAGAAATGTTTCAAATAAATTTTCAAAAGAAGTTACCTCAAAATATCTAATAAAATTCAGAATGATTTCCTGTCTGGTTTAGCAGAATGTCTATTACACTTATAGTCTTTTCTGGTTATTTAATCCTCCCCTTTTCCAGATCACAGCCCATGCTGAAGTAATAAATTTGAAAAGCAAATAATAAGTAGTAGTGAGGGGGAGGGGAAGAGAGACAGCTGCACAGGAAAGTTGGACAGGGGGAGGGGACAGAGGCACTTTCAGTAGAAGAGAGGTCAACCTGTTAATGTTTTTCAATTCCCTCTCCATGCTCCAAAATGTCTTAATTATTGACATTAGAAAAGATGGGTAATTTTTTAAAAAAGTAAGACAGCAAAACTACATATTTATTTCAGAAGAAGCAGTTTATAAGGGAATGTTTGAAAGGTTACAGTAATTAAGTAGCATGTAATAGGAATGGGTAACTCGATACTTGCGGGGGGGGGGGGTGTGAGCTTGAGAAAAACTACAATTAACTCCATCAGCCTATGGACTGTTGAAGGAATTGACAACTCAGATTGTATGGGGGCTTATTGTGGAAATAAGGAAGATTTCTAGTCATTTCCCTCCCCCCCCCCAGGATTGCACTTTAGGCAACTGAAATATTATTGCAGCCACATCTGGCTATTTCTGAGCGCTTTTGAACTGGCCATCTCTCCGCATAAACATAGCGCCGCTTGTACAGCACACTGAAATAGTTCCTCAATAACACAGTGCAGTCAGCTGACTAGAGTAGCCAGCAAAATTGCGGTCATACATGAAATTACAGAGCTAGAAGAATACACTGTAAACGCAATCTGGGCTCCAGACCGTAGCTTTGCACTTACGGGGTACTTCTAATCAAACTTCCCAGGATGAAATTGACAAGAGGTTCTCTCTATTAGAAGTAACTCAGGGAAACTGTAAACCGAAACAGCTCGACTTCAGCATTAGCCTTTAACTCATTCCCTTCCACCCACCGGTCTTTCTGGAAAATGTCCACTTTTCTCACAGTAATTTTAAACTAGCACATCTAGTGAAATACACCAGAAAAGAGAGATCGTTGTTAATGCTTAACGTGTTTGTGCTGGTTGCATGACCGCTTTGAAATACGCCCAGGCATATCTGCAAGTTATTTGAACGTATTATTCCAGTACCTGTCATTTATCACTTTATTCAACACGTCTTTGCCAGCTCAATAGCTTTTGATCTCACTCAGCCTCCATTTCGTAATTTCCGCCCTCATAAACATACCAAATATTAAAAAAATGTTAACAATATCTAAATCCACCAAACCCCCCACTCTTCAACCAGCCACTGAAATCGGGGCGGGGGGGGGGCGGTGGCACACAAAACAGCAAAGCATGTGACGCTCACACAGCAACAGTAAGAAGTGGAAAAATCATTTCAAAAATCCTTAAGCCCCCCACCCAAGTTATGTGATTGTGGCTTTTTAAAGAGCATCCCTCCCACCCCCACTCCCCGAAATTCTTACAATAGCAAACAGCTCAAGCCCCTGTTTGCGGCACTACCCCTTTAAAAGAGCCTTACATTGCCTGCAGAAGGGAACATTTCAATCCTGTCCTTTAATAAACATTACGGGGGGAGCAAAAATCCGCACAGATACACACAAACGCACACACACAGAGAGAGACAGAGTGAGATATGTTTACCACCTCGCCATGGTCACTATTTCTGCCCTGGGGAGTATCTTCTGGGAGGAAATAAAGTTTGGAACTGGATAAAAGTTGCCGGGTAGTCCTCTCTTCCCACAACAGCTGGAGCTCCGCTATGCAAATCGGATCCTCTGGCTTACATCTTACAAAGAAAAAGTCGCCAAGGGACAAAATTCTTGGTCTGCCTTCAAGGTGGAACTGAAAAGCCTTGTAGAAAATGTAAGGACCGTGCAAACCACACGGAGAGCCGACCCACTGCAGGGAATTAAAAAAACACCGAAGTCAATAAAATAAATATAATCATCATAACAAATAAGACAGACAATCGTATATAGGTCTCACACACAGAGAGGTTTAAGGTGGCAATATCATCACCTAAAATAAGATATCTGGCAGTACCCAGCAAAGAACCCCCTCCCTTCGGGAAATATAATCATCATCACTGTGATAATAATAATCTGTGCCTATGTATAATCAGTGAAGGAATTTAAAAGGGGGGAAATGCCATTTGGGGGTGCAGAGGGGGAAAGTTTGTGGGCGGGTGCCGTGGGTTGAGGCTGGGGGCGCCAGGGCAGAGAAGCGAGGAGAGACGAATACCTGGACTGAGTTGGGCTCCATCTCGACGTTCTGAATTGATTGAACTCAACATTCTCTCCAAACTTGTTGGCTTGAATGGATTGCATCAGGTCCTGGCAGGGTAAAGCTCTCTCCTCCAGCAGCCAGCCCGAACCCTCAATATAAAACCTGAACCTCGCCTCCCCAGCTCACCCAAAATGACCAGAAAAGCAGCCCAATATTTCTCCTGGCCCCCAATTTCCCAGAGGTGTGAAAACGACGAGGTTTTTTCTCCCAAATACTGCCTGATCAAATTGGCTACATGGGACGGGGCTGAGTCAAAGCATAGAACAAGAGCGGATGGATCAAGGCGAAAGTGAGATCTAAAACCTAAAAAAAATATTGCAAAGCTGGAGCCTGTGTGGGGACTTGAATTAATTCCTGAAAAGCCCCAGTCATGATGGATAGGATCCTCGTTTAATTTTTGATAGGCAGAAAAGCTGCTCTGTTCAGCTGCGGATCTGACAGGACCTGCTTGTATATGTCTAATATAAAGAACATTTCCTGCAGAGATTCTGGGGCGCAGCTCGTCTTTCTAATTCTCTTTACCAGATTTGCCTTTATTAGACATGTAGATTTGTTTGATAGTTAAATTACGCTCCCTCACTGCCATATTTTCAAGGAACTTAATCTGTTACATTAGCTGCTTGCTGTCTGTTTTCTGTGGGAAACGGAGAAAGTGGGTTATCGATTATATAAACATATAAATATTAATGCATTTTTTCCCTTGGAAAAAAAGACGAGACTACTGAACACACACACACACATACACACACATATACACACAATTACTGGATTTTGCAAACAATATTGAACGGACAGCTACTGCATATAGGGAATGGAACAATAAACGATGCATGATAAATCAATAAATGAGAGCAGTGGGTCTTCTCGGAATATGAATCCCGGCTGCTCCCAGATCTGCGTGTGCATTCTTTAATTTTGATGTATATACATTAGTACGTGTTTACAATGCTGATCTCTGCCAAGGGCGATCTCAAATCATAATGTGTTTATATAACCAAGTGCTGCAGAAATACTGACTTTAACACAGAGACAGGAGAGAGCTAGAGCGCTACCTCAGTAATAGTTTAGAACCAGGAGGAGGGGGAAGAGAGGGGAAAAATCCATTTGGAAACTAGTTAAATACAACTAGAAATTAAGCTGTTTAAAACCGGGGGCATGAACCGTGAGACAATAAAGGCTTTAAATGTGTATATTTATTGTTCTGGAGCCCTGAAGCATTACGAGTTTTGCATGCAGGGTTATTATGCAAACATTGAGAAACTTAAGAGCGACAGAACAAGGAAAAGGCACAGTGAGCAATGAAATCAAATGGCAAAGCCCAGCACCAATCCAGCAGCCTATGTTTTCACCAGCAGCCTTTAGATGCATTTTCGCAGTGTTGATGTAAAATGGTGCACTCTCGCTTTCTCTCTTCTGTTATTGTATTGGCACCGATCCTGCCAAAGTAGGTCTGGCATGTTAAAAAGTAAACATGTAATATATGGGAAATAAGGTCTGTACAGTATGACAGTTGAAACCTGATCTGTGATAAAATTACAGGATGTTGAAATTACTAGTAAGCTATTTTTAACGCTTTCGCAACATTTCACCTCTAGTCACAGCGTCTAGTTGAAACAGGATTACTCTAATGAAAATTATATTCACATGGTTGAAGTTAATAGTATGGGGGGAACTGGGGTGATAAATGTGGATTCTCAGTGACTTGCGGCTTAGAGCATAGTTTTTTTTTTTACATTTTCATACTGCTTGCGCTCATTTCAGTGAGATTAGAGTACTTAACATTATCTAAACCACATTTTAAAAAAGACATGGTGAAGTAATAAAAGCAAGATCTAGCTTGTTTCTATACACAGAGAGAAAAACGAAAGAAAATGGCAGATCCTCAAATTACAAAAAGAAATAAAAGCCCATGCCACAGACCTGAAAGCTGTCGAAAACTATTTTAATAATTTAAAGTAATATTACAACTCTCCCAGATGTAGGAGGCTATATAACAATTTATACTGTTCTCTTCCATTCTTCAGCATAGCCACGTTAAATGATCTGTGGGCATCACTTTTTAATGAGCTTTTCTTGAGATTTCATCTGATCGTTATAGTCTGTAGTGTAGAATATGGGGTTACTGAATTAAATGACACTTCACTGTTGCTTTCCTTTACCATGCAGTAAGTATAGCATACATTTAATTAAATGAACCAACTTTATTTATCTTTAAATAGTATGCCTATAGGTGGCCAGAGGGCACTTAAAGATTGCTGTAACATTAGAGGTGACTGATACGTGTATTAGGCTGTGCACTGTTCTGGTAAGCATCTAGTGTAGTTGAAGTAAGCTTGTTTTAAAGAACTTGGGTTGCAGTATTTTGACAAGATCATATTTAAGATTGACTGAGTCAGTTTCCTGTATAAGCAATGCAGCAGCATTTATGCAGGAAACCTCAATAGAAAGCCTCCGGGCATTCCTCTATTGTATATTAACCTTTCCTCCCCTCTAATGCACAACGTTTTACAACAGCTGAGCAACTCCTGTTTGGTTTGAAGCTGTGGTCTCCAAGTGTCTATAAGATACTTTATCTAATTGGAAACACTGTATCACTGTCTGTAAAAGGTAGAGCTTCACAGTACTGCATGCTGCGTAATCCTTGCAGGGAGAGAAAAAAATCCGTGATAAGATTTTTCTGATGTGAACAATTGCAGTGCATTGCCTTGGATAGCTCTGAAAACCTGCAGTCCTGTAACCAGATTCGCGCTGCAGAGAGCCAACCCCCTAGCCATAATGATAGCCCTCCCCTCCACCTCAAGAAACTACCTCAAATAAAATCTTGCGTCCAGTTCTGTGAATAGCTTTTAAAAGTGTATCTTAAAAATCATGGGATAAATCCACCTCTACTTTACCTTCCCTTAATGTGATGCTTGCTACACACCTGTAAATTATCTCCTCTGCAAATATCCATACAAAGAAAGTTTCAATTAAGATAAGTAGATTGTATTGAAACTGTTCTTTGAAGTAATGTAGTTAATAGCCTGTTTGATTTCTGCTTGTGAAAGAGTAATAACGTGTATTCAAGGCTCCATCAATCACAGAGCAGATGTAAGGCTTCAGACACTGACACCCAGGGGAAAAGCAGCAAACTCCTGCAGTGCAGGGGCTCTCTACTAATGTAAAGTAAATACTTATATAGATTGAATGGTGTAGGGAGACAATTCATCCAGGATAGTTATAATCATGAAAGAAATTGATTTATTTATCAATCACAACCCGTAGTCAGGCTTTTCTGAATGTAAAAGAGTGAAATAAGCAGTTTGGGGTGTTTATATTTCTAGCCATTTCTAGTCTGTTTCCTGCTCTGAGATTCAGTCACCTGCAGCCACACGCCTCTGGTATCGCTTTTCCTGCCATGTGTATATATAGAAAACACATAGAGAGATATATTTTTTTAAAAGTCCGCTGTCACCTTTTCAGCTGGTTTCTTGCGCGGGGGGGGAAGGGTGTTATTCAATGTGTCTCTGAACTGATTCATCAAGGAACTGGCGCATTAAGTTAGTTGCAAAACCAGCAGTGAAACAATTAGGGGACCTTCATCTGTAATAAACACGGTCATAAAGAGTACAGTGGGCAGAAATGGGACCTGCCTTGGAAAGTGCACGTGGCCCGCCCTCCTTTCTTTCTCCCCCCTTCTTTTCTTTTTTTATTTTGCACGAGAACTGAAGCATTTTTGACCTTGACTTCAATAATGCTTCATGTTTGAGTACTTTAGTCAGCGGTTTATCTGCTAATTGCTGCACACTACCGCATGTGGCTTGAATCTGCAATTGCAGCCTGCGTTCATTGGGGAGCGAATGCCTTGATAGAGGCTGGAGACTCACGCAGGCTGTCCGTCCCCATCCCTTCTTCTTTTCTTTGCCCCCCCCCCCCCAACTGTTAGGAGCCGTTTATTGTCCCAGCGACAGCAGAGATCAGAACAGCAAGAAAACACGTTGTCCTGTAATCTCCATCCCCACGTTAGGGGGTCCGATCGCGGGGTGGGGATACAAAGAGACAAGAAGAGATCTAGGGACAGCCAGGGCCTTTCGCAGACTTAACGCCGCGCTTGTACCCCCGCTGGCCTGGCTCCGTTCGCGTGTGCGGGGCTGGGGTTCTCAGGGGGCGCCGACCCATTGTTCAGAGCCGGGGAGCCTGTTCCTCCGCTGCGAGCCGTCTCTGCAATGAGCTTCGATCCGAAGCGCTTCTCCCGCTCCAGCCCCGCCTCGCCAAAGGCAATCAGAGCAGATTCCCGGCCGGCGGGATTTGTAAGCTTGATCACAGCTGATAATAGGATGTGTTACAAGCCAATCCCTCTCCGCAGCAATTATATTCCGGCCCTGGAAAAAAAAATCAAGCCGCTGTCCTTATTAATGACTATTATTACGGCAGGGTATTTACATCATGATCCAACATAACCCGGGGTTATGCTAATGAGAGGCAGCAACAAGTCTATTGGTTCAAGGGAAAAAATCAGACAGGTTACTCTGGTCATTGCTTTGCTTGCGACTCCTAGCGCTCAGAGTTCGTGTAGCAGCGGGGCTGTGTTTTGGTTGGTTTGTGGTTTTGATCTTGTTTTATTACAGAGCTTTTTGTTGTAGCCAGCCTAGTTATCCAGTAAACTGCTATTTTAAGACACTTACAGCTTCATGGGAACTTAGCCTTTAGTGGCTGTTAATTGATCCAAACGGAGGTTCTAAGATTTTTTTTTATTAATTTTTTTTTCACTGCAAGCTTTTAGGGGGGCGGAGGATCTCTTTTACTAGGTCTTCATACAGCCACTAGAACAATGGGGCTCTGATCCTAACTGAGGATTGTGTGTTCACTGCTATACACATGACAGAAAATAATACATTTCTCATATTGCCAGCTTTGGAGGGCAGGAATGTCTTTATCTTTGTGTTTTGTAAGGGAGCCAAGCTCACTGTTGCTGTTTATTAATGATAAACTTTTCTATAATTCCAGTTGGCTGGTTTTGAATTTAACCTTCATGGGGAAGAGGGTTTTTCTGCTTTATACTCTGTGTGTGGCTTTTGTTTCCCGGCCAGGGATGTCTTTTTAAAGTTTAAATATAAAGCTTTTTAAGAGGCAAATTCTGCCCTCCAAAGTGCACATAATGCTCCCCTTAAAGTCCATGAGTATCTTTGTGTGCATATCCATAGGCAAAACTTGCCCCAGTGGTTCTGATGTGGCAAGCACTTATGCACATGCTAAACTGCCATTGGCTTCAATGAAACAATTCATATGCATAAAATTAAGCACATGCCTAAGCACCTGCAGGATCAGAGCCTGGGTGAGGGCAAACATATGATGCTTTTCATAGAGTATCAGCATTGGAAGGGACCTCAGGAGGTCTTCTAGTCCAACCCCTTGCTCAAAGCGGGACCAATCCCCAATTAAATCATCCACCTGATTTTTGCCCCATATCCCTTAATGGCCCCCTCAAGGATTGAACTCATAACTGGGTTTAGCAGGCCAATGCTCAAGATTACATTTGGTTTAGAAATAAGTGTTCCATGTATAAAATTATATGTTGTGCACATGTAGTACATTGCATTGATAAAAGGTAGTATAATGTTTTATTTGTGCCAACAACTAGAACTCTGAGCATCTCAGTCTTGGATTGCAGGGTACTGCAATTGAGCAGGGTGATTTTTGTTCATGGCTCTCATCCTACTCTGGCCTGTATTAATACCTTAGCATGGTGCTAGAGAGCGCTGTTCTGTTGGAGGTCCCATCTTCTGAAAACTGAGGTTCTGCCCACTTGTGGTCAGTAAACTATAGAAGTTAGTGATGGGGAGGCACAAAGAATGTGCTATGGATCAAGGATATTTTGAGGCTGCTTTCTATGTGTAATTGTAAGGCATGGATGATGATGATCATTTGCAGGTTGTTGTTATTGGTGATGAAAAATAAGAGGCAATTTCTACATATCAAAGTAGTTAGAAGAAAAAAAATAGGCGTTTGCCAACTGAAAGGTGTAAGATTATGTGAAAGGTAGGTGCAGCCTTTGGGTTCCAGGTTTGTTGCCAATATGATCACAACAATTATGTACCTATTAGATCATCCAGTTCATACTCCCCCAATGTAGCATATACTGCCTAACTAAAATCCCTTTGTGGTATTAAATCAAGACACTGAAAATTCCCAAAGCTCTACTTGTAAAAGGAGGTGGCTGGCTCAGGGGTCTTGGACTGATTCCAAGTTGGGCAAGTCGGTATTATCCCTACCTAAATTCCCCTGTAGTTTCAGTTGGATACAATATTATTCATTCCCTGTCCAGCTTTTTGTAGTGTTGCCATGCCCTCATTCCAGCTGCTGTTCAGTTAGGAGGGTTTGGTTTCCAGGAATATGTCTGGGACAGAAATGAACTGACACTGATACATGATACTATATTCTATTATTTACAGTAGGCACATCTTTAAGCAGAACTATTTGATGACAAAAGCAAAGCGCACCTTATAACTTACAGATCTAACATACCAGAACTCTGGTAAAGAATTTGGGGTTCAAATAGTCATCCCAAAGATTTCTCTACCCCACTACTTCAACAAATCTGTAACTCCCTGGTCTAACTCATCTGCATGACTGTCACTTACAGTCATCACCCTCCAATTCTGGGCAAACCCAGGCATCAGGAAATGCCACTTGAGCTGTGGTCCAAAATGCCAGGCTTTGTCCTGTGCAAGTTTATCTCCAGCTGTTAAATAAAACAAAAGGAAGCCCCCTGGAATGTACTGATTCTCTCTTTTAAAGGTAATCACAACCCTTGTTTGGAAATAGGCCTTTCCAAAGCAAAGGCTCTGGCCTTTGCTCCACCTGCTGGTAAGGAGGATCTCCTGTGATGACTGAGTGCCCTTTGCCAAACTTGCCCTCTCAACAGCCCCCACAAGATTCAGGGAAGGAAGAAAGCTCTTGGAGTGAATACACTTGATTGGGATTCAGGAGATTGAGTTTAGTTCTCAGACCCGCCACACTCTTCCAATGTGACTGAGACAAATCACTTAATTTCTCTCTGCCATTGGTAAAATGGGGATACTATTCCCCTGCCTCATGGGGCGGAGAGGGTTAAGAGGATGCATTAATTAATTATTGTGATGCACTCAGATACCAAGGTACTGGAGACCATCTAAGTACCAACACGGATAGCAACAGTGGCCATATTAAATTGACCAGAACTTGGCAACCTTTTCTCTTATATATGGACTTTGCCAATGTGATTCGTGGCATTGTCATGGCTAGGCCAGATTGTTGTAATGAGTTCTGCATGGGGCTGTACCCTGAAACCACTTGAAAACTTCATGTAACTCAAAAGGACACAGGTCACTTCAGTGGTGCTTCTCACAGGGAGCATGTTGCACTTGTTTGACGAGCTGCACTGGCTTCCAGTTCATTCACTAGGGAAATGCAAAGTGTTGTTTTTAACCTACAAAGCTCTACATTGTTTGGTTCCTGCACACTTCTATGACTCCTTTTCTCCTTATATCATGCAGCTGGTGCTCAGTCTAACAGCCTTTTGGCTTAAATAGGAGGGGGCTGGAGGCTGGGCACTTTCAGTGTGGGATCCTTGAGCTTGGTTCTTGATTCCCCTGTTGTTTTTTTAGAGCCCAAGACTTTCAGGTCACAGCCAAGAGTTTATCCACTTTCCCAGGTTGTTAGGTTATTTGGGGGAAGAACAGAGTGGATAGGGAAAGTGATAGAAAGGCTTTGAGGTGGGGATTTAGTTGGGGGCTTTTGTGTTGGACATTTGGATGGACACATTTCAAGGAAGTCGAACATATATAAACACCATGCACTCATTTCTATTCCATATAGCTATCTCTTATCCTGGTTTTACATGGAGAAATGGGAGAGCACCTCTCACTCTCATTTGAATTGCACATAGCTGCTACTTTTTCTGCTTTTTCTTTTTCTGGTGCTTGTTACTAGTGAGTGTTGCCATCTGAAAGGGGCAAGAACCTTTCTTAAAGGGGAAGGAAATAATGCAAGTGAGAGAGATGTTGTTTTTAAATACCTTTGAAGAACTGTGTGTGTGTGTGTGTGTTAATTTTGCCACAGCAAACTTCTAGCCAGTGTAACTTGCATTACTGCAGCATTTCACCTTAAGTCTCACTGACCTTTGAAGATTTGTTGGGGTTATACTCTCACACAGATAAATAAGCCTTGGACAATTGTTAGAAGGTATTTGGCGCAAACAGGTTTTTATTTGGTTATTTGTTTTGCTTCAGGCAGATTGAAGAAATATTGATGGGAATGAGAAGATCAAAAAAAGCATAAAGTAGTTTGTGAGCACTGCAAGAAAACCCCAACTCTCCATCCATGTTTGAGTTCTTCTGACTCTTTTGCATTATCTAAGGGCAGGTCTACACTACCAGCCAGATGGGTGGGTAGCGATTGATCTTTCGAGCGCTCTCCTATTGACTGCGAAACTCCACCACTGCGAGAGGAGCAGGCAAGGCAACAGGGAAGAGGCAGCAGTTGACACAGTGACGTGAAGATGCTGCGATAAATCAACCTAAATATGTTGACTTCAGCTACACTATTCCCGAAGCTGAAATTGCGTATCTTAGGTCGATCCCTCCCTCCCCCCCACCCAGAGTAGACCAGGGCTAAGTATAGTAACGCAGTAAGCCTAGAAACTTGTTCTACATTCTGGTCTAGTGGATTGAGTCTCCTTCAAGCCTCTCTTGCTGTGGAGCATCTGCCAAAGATCAAAGCCAAGGACCAGCCTCTACAACATCTCCAGATTTTGGGAAAGTTCAGCTCCAAAATTCACAGCTGATTCCATTTCTATAAAAGGTTAATCTGAAATAACATCTCCAAACACCTTCAAATGTGGAGTTGGCCTAAGTGTTATAGGAGTTTTATCTTTCAGGATGCAGACCCTTAAAGGCAGACCTAACACCAAAAGTGTAATGTACACTATTGTACTGTATTCTAATTTAACATATCCAAAGAGCCCTACCTTACATGAATGCATGCACTCATGGATGACAAATGTGAATACCCAATATCAGATTATTTTGCAATAGAGTTTTCCCTCATAGATCCCTCTGGCATTTTCTTTTCATTGAGTCAGACTAAAAAGCTGTCTTTTTAGAAATCAAAATTGTTGAGAGCATTGCCAAACTGAGGTTTTGGAAGGCCCTCTTAAAGGGATACCATCAACTTGAAAAATGACACACTTCTCTGAAAATGCAATACTTACTAGCAGGCCAGATAGTGATACTCATGTGTGATACGCCTCAAGTAGACCCATTGATTTAAAGAATAGTTATTGGTAACAACTACATTTCTGTAACTGAAGGAAGTAGGTGAAAACATATATCTGTTTTCTTCTAGTTTGTTTAGGGCCAAATTGTGGCTCATCTGGCACTGGGGCTACACCTTTCCATCCCATTAATACCTGCATTACCTGGTGGAGGATCTTTGTAGGTGGGAAGGAACAGGTGACTGAAGTGGGACTGGAGAGGGTTTGGGCTCTGCCATTCCAAAATGGAACTAGCATAGCTGAGCCAGTAGACTGGGGGACATATGCTGTGGTGAGTGGAGACCCAGGGCCGTTGACTCCCACCTTAGAGCAGTGGGGGAACTGGGAGGGAGGCTGCGATTTTCTGAGTTGATAGTGACAGTGTCTTTTTAACCAACTCTATTTGTTCTTATGACTGCAGACATCCTGTTTAAGTTTCAAAAGTATTTAACATTTCAAATGTGGTATCAATAGCATCTGTCATGGTGCAGTAGAACATTTATTCCCAGTAACAAGAGACTATATATTCATCATTGCTCTGTTGGCATAAGTTATATAGACTTTTTTTTCCAAACTGAATACACTTAAAATAGTTTGTTTATAGCAGGAATTTAAATTCCATGTATAATCAGAAGTTGGGTTTTGTCCTACAGGCATTGGCTAAATTTCTTTGTATGAATATTTTGTAACTTTTCTCTGGCCAAAAGAAATTTGCAAACTGTTGTAATGTTGCTGCACTTTCTTTTGGACATTCCAGGCTTTTACTTAAGCTTCTCATAAAAGGCTATTTTCAAAGGGGGAATGGGAGGGAGAGAGAAACTACAGTGCAATGAATCAATAAAGTAATGTAAAACCATAAAACATAGCAATGATAACAGAAGATCTGTAGATTACATGAAGGAAATAAGATAGGATAGCGTAGTAGCTGGAACTGAATACATAAAAGCCCAAATAAGACTGTTTATTAAAAACAGTCAAAGTTTAACCAACAAGCATTTAAAGTGTAAATTTATTAAATAGCCTTATTTTCATGGCTTACAATTAAAAATATTTGTGGTTAGGAATGGTAGGAGACAGGAAACAATTTTAAAGAGAAGTCTTCTAAGCCCATTTTTATACTTAGAATGAAATCCAGCCGAGATACAATCCTAAGCCTTGTATGTTTGCATGTGTGGAGAGAGCAGGCCTGTTGCTTTATTTCATTTATTTATTTTCTGGTTAGAACATTGGTCTCCCAGGGATTTAAATTGTGGAGAAGCTTTCGGGAATGTGCTCAGTTTGTTAGATCAAGGAACAGTCAAGCTCCTGAGCACACCAGACCAGAGAGAAGGGTATGATCCAAACCACACATTTACTTCATTGGGCTTTGGGCCATGCACTGTGTCATGGAATTATTCAGATCACAATATCAAGCACTGAAAATTCATGAGTCAGGCTCCCCGAAAATATGTTTGTTTGGTTTTCCATGTCATGACTTTTAAGCCAGACAAGGACATTTAGCATTCTTTTTATTTACCCTCTCATTTGTGAGCCTTTAGGCATCATGTTTTCCAGCTTTTCTCTGCAACCAGGAGGCTTAAAAATTGACTTTTCTAATAACCATGAATGCTGGAATTCTCAGATATAGTTACATGGCTCCCAGAGCTGTGACTTTAAGAAAACCACTGAACACTGTGACATTCGAGCTTAAATAATGAGAAGTTGGTAACTTTGCAGTGTACATGAAAGTTTCTAGGGCTGGCAGAGTTGTTGGATGTTTACAGTTAGCAGACCTCATAACAACAGATGTGTCGCCATTCTCAATATGTGAACACCTTAATATGGGCTGGGCCCTCAACAGTTTAAGAAACTGTTTACTTAGCCTTATGCAAAAATTAAGCTGGGGTAATCTCCCCATGCTAAATAAAAAACAGTTTCCTACAATAATACAGGAAGGTCACACAGCTAAAATAAAATTCATGAGGTTTCCACCTGACCAGCTATTAACCAAGGTACACATTTGAGATGTTATTAATGTGGGTTGATGAGTGTTGCTCCAGAGAGACCCATTAGGGGCAAAAACACAAGTGACATCAGAGCCATACCTCATAAAAATCAAGTCCTTAAATTACTTGTGAGAGAGATGCGAAAATGCAAGTGGGGTTTCAAATGGTATCAAATAACGTTCTGTCATACCTTATTAATACCGCAACAACTCAGAGAAGCTGCAATATTATCTAAAATGTCATTGATAGTTATATAATTATGTTCATGTAATTATATTAACATTATTTTGTTCATACAGCCTGAAAAAATGTGATTAGACAGCAGTTCTGAAACAGTGATATTCAATCAGGTATGACTTGTATAGCGGCTCAGAGCACAGACTGCTAGTTATGTAAAATTATGCCTTGTTATGTGTGGCATTAGTGTGGACGACTGTGAAAAAGAGACAGAGCGAAGGCCACTGAGTTCATTTTATCTTGAGCTGCATGAGCTGAATTGTCATTTCAAAGCCATCACTTTATCCAGTAAGCTATCTGAGGCTTTTTCTGTTTCTATAACTACAGAAAACATGCTAATTTCCCTACTGAAAATAGTTGCTCTTTCACAAAACCCAGAATAAAACCTCTTCAATGGAAACAATAATAAATGCAACCAAAAGTTTTTTATTCATAGCTCACAGAAAGGAAGCATGGCTGTGGCTTTAAATATCATTGCGTTTTCTAAATGATGCACAGGAAATATGCACACCAACCATTTCACATTCATCTCCTGTCAAATAATTTACCTCAAACTGTTTTAGTGGAATTTATATATTATAATATATTCTTCTCTGCCACAGGGACACCTTGGAGTTGTAAATATCATTATAAGAATCCCATGCCATATTTACTTAAGTCAGTGGTCAAAACAAGTTATTATTTACACTATGCCAGGTTCCTGTCAGTTTAAGTAAACAAATTATCTTCTTTCCACTTAATTTTAGCCATTGAGTTTTTATTCAGAGCAAAAGAAATACTCAGTTTTTAGGGAATAGGTTGACCAGAGAGGGATGAATCAGTTTCAGTGATCAGATGTCTCTAAATAGAAAGGCATAGTTCTAGAAATGGGAACAAGTCTGGGAGGAAATATGGGAATCTTTGCTGGTGGACTTATGATCCAAGCATGGGTTTTCTCTTTCTCACATGGAGAGCCCAGGAAGGGAGTTCTCATTTCCTTATTAATTTGGAATGTTTTCTGCCACCATTTTGTGTGCTGTTGGTGACATTTTCATTTACCACTTCATTTTGGACTATTTTCCCTTAAATTTCCCATTTTTGCTTACATCATGACATTTGACTTTGTGGTCATTACGGCTGATTCACTCCTGCTTTCGAATCTGCCTGTAGAGTCCTGATTATAAGAGGATATGGACCTGTTGCTGAAAAAGGTTGTCAGCAGTGGAGTCCCCTGGAACTAGTTCTGGAAAGAAATTAAATACCAGTGCAGAGAGGACAGAGATGTTTTGAGTATAGACAGTATGAATGAGACTTGTTTCCACCATGATTTCCATTGTGTAAAGGCTTGCAAGAAACCACTGCTTGCAATGTCTTCATATGCACTACTTCTTGCATTTACACGTAAAAGGGATTTTACAAACAGTGTCTGTAATAGATGGTTGTCACACCTATGAGCTTAGATCTGGCTGATTTGCTGCAAGCTACAGTGCTTTACATCCAGTGAGGACAGGGAGACACAAATGTTGCAAGTTGCAGAATGTAACCTGGTCATCAGTGCAATGCCTCAAGTATGAAAACTATTCAAAAATCTTCTATTCCCAGCAATGGTGTTGGACGGTAGAGCTGGTGACATTTTGTGCATTAATACCATTATTTTTGCCAAAAAATTCAGATTGGGATCAACTGAAACAGTTTGTGAGTTTGTGTAGATTTTGACAAACGGTTTTGGTTGGCAAAAGAAAGAAAAATCAGAAGTGTTAAAGTGGTTCATTTCAGCATTTCCAAAATGAAATATTTTGACTTCTCATTTTGGAAAGACTTTCTTTTTAAATTTCCCTAAACTTTAATACAAATCTGAAACTTGGAATTGAACAAAATGTTTCTTTTTGGAATGTCACAGGAGCCATGTTGGTCCCAGGATATTAGAGATATTAGAGTTGAGGAGGTAATATCGTTTATTGGATCAGCTTCTGGTGGTGAGAGAGAGAAGCTTTAGAGCAACTCAGAGTGTGTCTCTGTCACCACCAGAAGCTGGACCAATAAAAGATATTACCTCACCCACCTTGTTTCTTTTTGAGTCAGATGAAATTTTCAACCTTTTTAGTTAACCACAAATTTCAAAACATTTGAGTTTCATGTTGATCCAAAGCATTTTTTTCTTTTAGATTTTTCATTTTGGTAGATAAACAGAAGAAGTGGTTGCTTACACAGCTTTACAGGGTACTATGAGTCATATGCTTCTGCCTCATAGATTATACTATACAGCAAGCACAATGGCTGTAGAATTGATCCCACTTTGACCACCAGTTGGGTTTGAACTTGACTGCAATACGAAAGCCGGATCCAAAGTTCATTGAAATCAATGGAAATCCTCCTATTGACGACAAAGCGCTTTAGATCAGGCCCTACAAGCCTGAGCCTTTACTACCTGAGCTGAAGGACTGAGTACTCCAGCTGGCCACTGTAGAAAACTCTTTTGGAGAACAATCAGTGGGGGACAAAGAACCACCACTCTTGTTGCGAGTATCATTTATAAGACATTCCTTGTATAGAAGCACTAGAACTAATCAGCTGTGATTTATGACAAATATCCACCGTTTTTGAGAAATGACCAGTGCACTGTGTATATTTTCTTTAAGCCACTACTGTGGCCTTTTATTTGTTCATATGAGCACCCAAATTCTTGAGCATACAATGTCTGAGGCTTTAATAATCAGCGTAAGTACTGAGGGAACAGCTCAGCTTATGCCCACTGAATAGCACTTATTCACTCAAGTAGTCCATTTGACTTCAGTGAGACTACTCACACGAATATGCACAATAGTTGTAAAAATTAAGGCCTTAACAAACAGATTGTTCCAGTTCTCAAAGGGAGGTAGATGCAGGAATTTGGATCTCTGTAGGCTCCTATATAAGCTATGGCATGTTTAACACACATTTTTTCCTTTTTCCAAATGGAATCTGTGTCTATACTTACAAAGCCACTGGGTTTCAAACAGGGCTTTCCTCTTTGCCATGGTCAGAATGGATATCTCCTTGGAATGGGCAGAGCCAAACACCCACTGTAATACAGTATGGTAGACAGTAGGTCCAAGAAGAGTTTGATGCTGCTTTTTTACAGACAGGTGACCTTGATTGAACCAGTCAACACTAGCAGGATGATAGTGTTCAACCATGGTTGATGCGGGGGGTGAGAGGGCTGTTTTTGACAACCAGTGTCGAATATGGTTCTGTTTGTAATAAGAGACAAGGCCTAAATGTCTTACAGTCTTCATGGGCTGTTGTGGTGAAAAGATTTTTTTTTCCCCCATAAGAAAGGACACTCCACTGGAAGCAAATACCACTTTAATATTAAACACATGACTAACCTTACTGCTTGGAGTAAATTAATTAAATCAGAAATAGGAACATATGGGACCCCCCTCCCATCTGCCCTTTTAAACTGCATAGCGTCAATGCTAAGAGACAAAACAAGAGAAGTCAAACATGTATTCCTAATAGGAATCACAATTTTCATAGGGAAATCCCAAGAGAAGACATGGGAAAGGTGGAAGAGTTCAGGACTTTCCCTATGAGAACGATCTTGTGCTGACCTCAGTTTATACTTGTCTTGTACTCAAAACCATCTCAAGGAGATCATGTTTAATACAAAAGTACAGTGAATTCTGTGTTGTTGCTGGACGAATAGCCTGTGGTTGGTTGCAGCTGATCTGGTCATGTCTTCCTTTTATTCTTAGCAAAAGCTTTAGAGTGAGTTTCTATCTATGGTACATCTATGATCCCCATTTGTCTGGCACCTGAGTACCTCACAGTGTTTTACATACCTATCTTCAGAACTCCCCAGTGAGGTAACGCAGTGCTGTTATTCCCCTTTTACAGATGAGGAACGGACGCAAAGTGACTCGCTCGAGGTCCCTAGGAAGAGGAAAATGAACTCAGGCCTCTTCAGTCCCAGGATAGTGCTCTAACCACTGAACTTCATGGGAATTTTGCTTGAAAAAGGGCTTCAGGATCTGGCCCAGAATGAAGGGATAACTAAACCAAAATCAAATATCAGTTTGGCACTGCCCCCGCCCCCAATCACCAGGTAATATTCTGCATATGCTAGGGAACAGACTCAGTCAAATAGCAATTTTCTATCCCAGAGTATTATGATCCCAATGGCAGGATGATTGATTGACATTGCCGTGCCTTTCACTAAACCTTAGTTAGAACCAAGTTGACATGCCTGGCTATTTTAAATAGATTTTTAAACACATCATTTACCTAATAAATACCAGAGACTGCAGAAATAATTTTCCATTCTACTGGTTCATGTAAGCTTGTCAAATTAAACCACATGAAGTGAAATGAAATTGATTTGTAAATCCAGCTCTGCTAAACGTACTATGCTCTCCAACTACTGTTTGGATGGGATATGTAAACCTCTTATACCAAAGAAAGAATCTTCTGTTTCCTCTTTTGTAATGTGTTTCTGTTCTTACTGAAGAGAACTTTAGGCACTATCCTAGGGACAGAAGGGTCTTTGAACTCTATCCCCTATGGATCCAAGCCTTTGGGGGACGGTGGACTCTTTGTAATCTTCTGGAGAGACAGAAGTCTTCTGGATCATCTTGATTATACCTAACCTGATTTAAACTGCCCTGGATATCCCACAATGATACAGTTGCATTATCCGATGTGCCTACATTTAAAAAGAATGGCTAGAGGAGGTGGTCTGAGAACAATGTTGAATGAAGAGACCCCACCAAAAGAAACCTTGTTTATTTTAGGAACCCAGTGGAAAGGTATTTTTGAGTCAGTAGTTTCTATACAAGAAAAGTCATAGGACAGATTTAGGGCACCATTTTTAAAAATGACTAGTGAGTTTTGAGTGATTCACCTGAGATAGCTTAAAGGGGCTGGACTTTATGAAAGTGCTGAGTACTCATTCTCTGAATATTAACTCCTCTTAAAACCACTCAAGTTCATCACCTAATAGCTGAAGCACCCAACTCACTAGGCGCTTTGGAAAGTCTTAGTCTACACGTACTTGAACTATTATGATGAAGGTGGGTGGCTCCCTGCAAGCATCTCTGGGCCGTCCCAGACCTCACTGAAGTGGATGAGCTTGTTAGCCCCTGCCATTCAGGCTCAGTGCAGGAACAATTAAATGCCCCTTTGTTTAGTGACTGGCTTCCATTGTTTCATCACTATCCAAAAACTAGATTGTATACAAAGGCAGGGGCTAGGGTATCATTGGTGGAGTTGTGTGTCTGTGTCAAAAGCAAAATGGAAGCCAGGATGAGAATGATATGTGGTGTGGCCTTGAAAGAAAGCCCAGAGAAAGAGAAAGAGGTTTTTTGGTAGAGTGCTAGCTAGAAAGGCAGGCTTGGAATTGTGAGCAAGGAAACTGTCTCCTGGTGCTTCATCCCCTACTGCGTTCAGAGAAACAGGACATGGTCTATTTTCCTTGTAAATAAATTGGATTGCATTAAAGAAATGCCTGACTCCATCATCAGTTTCTCTAAATATTAGCTAATCTCTTAGGGCAAAGAGGGTAGCAAACTTTCTTCCAGTGAAGATTAAATGAACTTCAATGGCAAATCACCAAGTTCTCTGTTGAGGTGTTTTGTCTCTATGTTCCATTCTTGGCAAAAAAATATTATGTTGTCTTTCTAGTATGGCCTCTGTATCTTACCTTTTGCACTGCATTACTCAGTCTAGTGGACCAGAATCTTCCCTGCTATAGCTACACTCTCCTAATCTCTGAAGCCAGTGGAATTATGCTAGGGAGGAGCTCAGCCACGTATTTTTTAAATTGCCCTCACTTTCTGGAATACTGATATGTGTCATGGAAGGAAGAAATTCCATAGACAATCTCCCTCAAGTTAAACATTCATTGTTAAAAACACACAAAAAAACCCCACACACACCACAAAATGAATCAAATTTTTCAGGGGGAAATATATTTGTTTAGGATTATTTCAGTTAGATTTGTGGATTATTTTATTTGAAATTAATATACTTCAGAACTGCCATCAGCACTTAGAAATGAAGTGGTTACAAAATGTTGCACTTGCAGCTCATCTATTGCTTAGGGGGCAAAAACCCTAGCGTAGAGGCAAACGGACCAGCAAAAAAAAAAAAAAAAGGTCCTTTGGCAGTATAGGTTACTCCCTTTGGAAAACGAAGCTACGGGCCAAATAACGGTCTGCAGAGGGGGCTTGCTAGTATATTTCTACCAGTATCTCTCTGCTGGCAAACCCCTTCAAATGCAGATAAGGGCCTTTGGTTGGGCATAATTTAACTACCACTGTTTAGCATATTTTGGAAGTGGGGCTTGTCTTGAAGAGTATTTTGGGTATTGTATTTAATTAAAGGTTCTAATTAAAACCTCTGCTTAAGGATCACAAACATTGTTTAGAAAAGCAGAGGGGATTCCCCTGGAGCCTTGACTAACATTTCTTCACCTATTGTAGAACATTATTGATTAATCAAAGGGAATGCTCACAGCCATTGCTTGATAGAGAACAGCTTTGGCATTTGTCTGTGTCCAAGTATTTACTACTTTATTGATAATGTTATTTCTTTCTTTGTTAAGTAGCGTTGGATGTTTATGTGACATGAAAGTGCAAATACAGTGGCTAAAGACTACAGGAAGATCTGCACAGAGCTAAAATCCAACAATGAATTTTTTTTTTAAAGTCATTTTAACAAAACATGGTGAGAAACTGTAAAAGAACCAATGTATTATATTGTTGTTCTCTAGATATTGATGCCTGTGCCACATTCATACTGATTTGAAGTCAGTCTGCAAAGTAAATGACTGTTTACTTATTTGAGATTTTTAATAAAGTTTACAAGAAAGTCATCTCTATTTTACCCTGGGCAGCTGAGCAGTTAAAATAAGTCAAACAGAAACATTAGCAAATTTGTTTGCTTACAGCAACAGATCCCCAAACATTAGTTCTCAACAAACCTTATCGCCCGCACTCATACTGTGTGGGACCTTACTCCAGGAGAGAGCTGGTCCAAAAGTTTCAGTTGAAACAATTTTTAATGAAAAGTGGGTTTTTGAATAAACACTTCATTTTGCAAAGAGACTGTCTGCTTTCTACAAAAATGTCTAGGTTTAATTGAAAACCAAAACACATATTTTGGTCAAAATTGGCATTGGACCAAACATTGTTGGTATTGGTTTTGCGACTAGAAAAAAAAAATACTACATTTTTCTGATGAATTGTAAGCCCTTAGGGGCAGTGGCCATCTACAGTATGTACAGTGTCTAACATAATGGGACCCCATTCTTTGCTGTCCCTTAGGATGTGCCATAAACATGGTTATTAAATGGAAAAAATATCAAGTAGGTTCAGCTGAAGACAGGTTCTAAAACTGAGGGCCCTTCGTGAATTAAACTGAGCAGAGTCTGGTGTGAATGCCTCAGCTGATCTCAAATATGGCAGAAGGGCCAGGGGAGAAAGCAGTCTCAGTCAGGTAACTCTTAAGCCATTGAGGTTTTGTCTGGACTAGAAAAAGCAGTTGAGTTTAGGTCAGATTTAACTAGTATGCGCTAGCAAAGCTAGTCTACAACTGAACAGAGGGAAACATTTTGTAGCTTGATTTTAGCTGGTTGAATTGCAGCCTTGACTGGGCTAGAACTTGGACCAGCTAATTACAGCTACAGGGTATCTCCCTGCATCTAGAAGGAAAAAGGCCTTGCTTAGGTCATGCTTAGCTAGCACATGTTCTATAAGCCCAGTCTAAACTTACCCACTTCCCTTAGTCAAGACAAAACCTCAAAGATCTTAGATTAAAAATCAACATACTAAATTCTACCCAGAAATCAACAGGCAGCCAGTGCAGATAAGGTTTAAGATTTATTGTGCCTTTTAATAATCCCTTGTTGTTTACAACAGTTTTAGAAAGCCCCATGCATTATATTAAATGTGCCATAAAACAACCTACCCACCCTTAAAACAAAAAAACAAAAACAAAAAAAAAAAGTCACTTCATGGTTCCAGCTGCCCCTTACAGATCATGAACACAACTATAACATACCAGAAATATCCCTCCAGGTCTCCCCAGCCACCAAATAACTTCTACCTCCAACAACTGCCGTAAACAACCCTCACCAAACACTTCCCCAGGAAAAGCATTGGAAAAAAGATAACAATTGCAGCATTTGCTTGGTATTCAATTTATCGTTTGGTTGCTACCAATTTAGCATGTCCCTTTCAGTGGTTCTCAAACTATTGTACTAGTGACCGCTTTCACATAGCGAGCCTGAGTGCGACCCCTCCCCCACTTATAAATATATAAAAAGTAATTTTAATTTAACACCATTATAAATGCTGCAGGCAGAGCAGGGTTTGGGTTGGAGGCTGACAGCTCACCCTCCCCGTGTAATAACCTCATGGTGCCCCAAGGGGTCCCAACCCCTAGTTTGAGAACCACTGCTTTACACAGATTTCTATAGCTCTTGTCTGTACATGATAGATGTGTTGGGAGCATAAATACATTAGAGACTCAAGTTCTCAGATACGATGGTCTAGAAGCACCCAAGACAGATACACAAGCTGCCAAATACCCAACCTGTCTGTGGACACACCAAACTAGTAGGAGTCTTCAATTTGACTGCAATACTATCTCCCAGTGTTGAAGCATCATAGTGCAAGCACCATTTTAAGGAATGGTAGGAATAGCAGCAGCGATGTACAACAGCATGGCATGTCCACTGGCTTCTGAGGTGGAGTAAATGTTAGCAATGAAATTACCCAAACACCTGTGGACTGAACTGACCCTCTGGGTTCCTCTTCTAACAGTGGGGTGGCAGACGTTTTATGCTCTAGGTCCTAACACAATTGCATCTGCCCCCTTTTAGCTGAATTAAAATTTCTATTCTAGTAATGCCTACTAGGATTGGGGCCCCATTGTGCTATATAAACAGGGCTTATTCTAGGGGTGGCAGGCAGGAAAGCAGGGTGGGCCCTGGACTTCAGTTCTTCCAGGGAGCACTGAACTGCTGCCCCATTTTTTTTTTGTTTTGTTTTGTTTTTGTTTTTTGTTTGTTTGTTTGTTTGTTGCTCTGCTGTTTGAATGTGCCAAAAATGTTTTCTGCCCTGGCTGACAAAATGCCCAGGGCCACTGCTGTGTACCAACAATATTAAAATGACACTCCTTACCTTAACTAGCTTGTAAGCACCAACCAGGGCAAAGAGGATGAAGGTAGGCTGTTCTCAGTGGTGGCAAATGACAGAGTAATGGTCTCAAGTTGCAGAAGGGGAGGTCTAGGCTGGATATTAAGAAAATCTATTTCACTAGAAGGGTGGTGAAGCACTGGAATGTGTTACCTAGAGAGGTGGTGGAATCTCCATCCTTAGAGGGTTTTTAAGACTAAGCTTGACAAAGCCCTGGCTAGGACGATTTAGTTGGGGTTGGTCCTGCTTTGAGCAGGGGGTTGGACTAGATACCTCCTGAGGTCTCTTCCAACCCTGATATTCTGATTCATATACAGAAAGCACCATATTCTGGTGTCTGACCAGTGAGCTAGAGGTAACAGTGGCAACTTCACATTTAACTCTTAAAGGTGGCAGTGAAATTAGGACAGGAGATTGGAGGAAATGGGAGGGCAGAGATGAGGGATCAGAAGGAATAGCGAGCAGAGAAAAGAATGACCGACAGATGGATTTCTTCTTTTTGGTCTCTTTCTCCTCCCACCACTCCCAACTTTTTACTTATTTTCTCTACCCTTCATTGTCTGTCCCTTCCCCATCTTTTGCTAATAAAAGGAGCTCTTCCTTGATCCCCTAAGATACCAAGCAGACAATAGAAGGAGCATGATCTGCCCTACACAGCAGGCTCAAATCCAGAGAGGCTCAGTGCTTTGATGACTATGGTGGAATTTTCTAGGGTCCCTATAGGATAGGGACCCTAGAAAATAGGGAATTTCAATAGGAATCAGGCACCTAACTCCCTTAGGCTGAGATTTTCAAATGAGACTATGTTCCAACTCTGAGAGCATCTCAGCTATTTGTTTAAATGGGATATACAGTGAAAGGAAGTTTACTGTGACTTGGGGCCCTTTGAAGAAATGGAGAATAGAAAGTCTGATTCTGCTACTCTTGCACTGAGCACTACCATGCTCACAAGGAATCCTGTAGAAATCAATAGGCCTTTTCAGTGTACAGCTGACTGCTCAGCTTTGAGGCTGGCAGAATCTGGCCCCTCAATGGGGGATTCTGGGTCTGAGATGAAAACAAATAATTTGGTTACAGTGTATGTTCAAAATGACTCAAAGACTCAGTGGCTGGGATTTTTAAAATGTCAAAGCTGGATGGCAACACCCTAAACTCTTCCTCACAGTCCGTCTAGCTTTACCCACTAGTTTGGCATCTTTGTCCTCTCTGTTTTTAAGACCATAAGACAGGTCTTTAAATCTATAATAAGTTAATGTTGAATAGACCACTGTGAGCAGTGTTTGGTGTTTATACTTTCTTCAACTACCCAAATTTGTAGAGCAAGTTAAAAGTCTAAGGCCATGACACATGAATTATGGATATTTACTGCTCAGAAACTATCACCTTGTTCAGTCCCCAATGCCCCCAAAATAAACGGTTTCAATTATGTTTCACCTCCACCCGCAATATTAACAGCCCTCCCAGTTGCTTGCTAGAGCTATTACTCCTTAGGCTGCGACTGTCACAGCTTTGTGCACGTATGCTTCCTGTGAAGGTGCAAACCTACACAATACCACAAGCTCTGTGATGTGACAGCATGTGCACCAGGTAACGTATCAAACCAGAAATATTGGGGCTGTGGAGGGGAGGAGGAAGGAAATAGTTGGTGCTTTTTAAAGCTAATAAAGTATATGGGTGTGGCTTAAGTTGTTTCACAGACATAAATGTAAATAGCTCAAGAGATATTTCCACTCACCTCTGTACTGATTTTTGATAGCTTGTAAACTATAGCTGAGTGAAATGGTCCCAACAGAATCTGAAACAATAGGAAAGTTGCTTTTGTTACACACTTAAGACTGTCCAGGTTTGTTAGAAAGTTTGCTAAGTTTCATGGATCTTCCTTACAAAGCTGGGCCCAGTTTCACCCTTGGACTTAGAACATCTGTCTCCTAACTGACATCTTGTAACATTTATGGTTGCCAAAGGTATCACAGTGAAATCAGGGAAAATTTGTCCATTTAACTGAGTTTTGAGTTCAAAACCTAAAATTCAAAGCCAAACTGGGGGACACAAATTCCCTCAGGGACCAAAACCAGGAGAAACAATCCCAGGAACCCTGGGGAAGCAAAGCTGCTGAATATCATCCAAGTCTCACTTACATAAAGAGACCACTGGCACCCAGAGACTCCTTTCTAATGGGAATATCATGCCCTTTACATTACAAAGATTTAGTTTCTCAGGTGATCAGGGACTTGAGGCTACTTCCTTTGTAGCTGAGAGTGCACTCCTACAAGATCTCAGTCATAAGGCAATCCATCCTGCAGCAAAACCAATGCATCTGCCTCAGTTTCCCCTTTCAGAGTTCCCAGTAACTCCACAACAGCTCAATAGCCTTAATAATGCCCCTCCTTGAAGCTACTTTATCATCAAAATGCAGACTAAATAATCCTTTTCCCAGCAGGCACCCCTGAGCAGCCTCTCTGCGGGGAGCCCTTCCATATCATACCCTGGTGTCCTCTACCTTGTCAGTCCTCTTTTGTCCCTCTGCCAAAACAGCAACTGTAGCCTCTCTAACTAGAGTAGAACCCCAGTCTTCCTAGTGGAAACCCCCAGAGCCTCACAACTCACTACCCTCTGTTGCTCTATCTTCAGCCTGGGCTTTGGGAAATCAACCTACAAAACCCCTCTTGCTGCTCTACTGCCTTCCCTGCAAGGAGTTTCCTACAGCTTCCTTTCAGGATCTCCCAGTTCTTCTGGTCTCTAACAGCTCTCACCTGCTCTTGTCCTGACTAACTCAGTCTATGCTATAACCTTAACTCACTTTTGGTCCCAGGTGCTCTCTTTTAAGCCCACTTGGAGGTCAGATAACCTGTCACAGGTACATTTGCCTCTTTACTCTTAAAGGGACAGTGCCACTCCGTGATAGTATCCCTATCAGAACTGACCTCTCTAGGAATGTCCCAGTTGGAAGGCTTCGAGAGCTGGACCCTGAATATTGCATCAGTGTATGCAAAAACATACAACTGTATTTCCATGACTCCTCTCAGCTGGCACCTCAATGAAACCTGTGCATCTGCAACCTGAGAAAACATAACAAACTGAAACCCGTGTTAACCACAATATGACCTAAGAAAACATGATGAAGTTTCTAAGCTTTAAGCAACAAAATAAACAAACAAAAAATTAGGGGACAGGGGCCTGTTCTGGCTCCCTTTGAAATCAATGGCAAAATTCCCATTGGCTTAAGAGGGAGCAAGATCTGGCCCTAGTGTTGTTCAACTTTGTTTCCCGGGTATATCCCTGTTTTTCCAGGACTCACGAGAATTTTAAATTTGGGATTTGAATGATAGTTTATTTCTGGTTGACCTGCTCTGTTTGAACTGTAATGTGTTTTCAACTGTTGGATTTATTTTTAATCTACTGTATTAGCGCACAAACTTAATCAAGAACAAAATGTTACCAATGTTGTTTTGTTCCTACATGCGTATATCAGTTCAAAGTTCCCTAATTTTATAAAGATCTCCTTGTGACATTTGACTCATTTCTGAACATTCATTCTTTTCACTGTAAATATACCGGGGGTTGGGGAGTGGGGTGGAGAAGAGACAAACATGAACTCACATTAAATAAAATTCGCTTGCTTACAAGAAATACTACAGTGCAGATTCTAACAATTAACATTCCTGCCATGTACGCAGCTATGGATGAAGCTAATGCATTTTTTTTCAGAACTCCTCACTCAAATACACATTTGGTTTATTTTCTACTATTTGATGTCAGTGGGGGTTGTGACATTCCTCTTTCCCTCCCTCCCCCACCCCCTCCCCATTCAAAGAACAAGATCTGATCTCTACCTCCCCAATTCCTTTCCTTTACCCCACGCCTATTTTTCTGAAACCTGACTTTCAGGTCAGCATGCTGGTAACAGATTAATTTTACACTGCAAGAAACACCAAGCAAAGTATTTCTGCCTTGACATATGAGAACACTGCTATAATGGTACAGTTTTTCTAAATTAAATATTAGGATAAATTAAATCCAATTGTGGTTCATACTTCTATGGAAAATATTTCTGTTCAAAACAGCCCTCCATGATAATCACCTAAGTAAGTGATAACACAATAAATATACAACAAGTTAAAAACCCAAACTATTCAGATTTTAAGGTTTATAACTAAAAGTGGTTTAATGTTTCATGCCTAATAATAGATTACTCCTATCACATTTCTAAACTTTATTTCTACAAGCTTTGAAGTTTAGCCATATAAAGGCTGTTTGTAGAAGCACATGAAAGTTAAAGCAAATATTACTCAGAATGATTCATATGAGCAAGAATTTGCAATGAAGGAAGAGGGTTTTTTTGTGTCTGTATAAAAGGAAATGAAATGTTTGCAATATTTTCCAGCCGATAAATTTATTAAAACATTTTAGAGTTACATACTATGAACATTGCTGACATAAACAGACTTTGACGTGAAACATATTATGTTAGACTCTGGGGGGAAGACAGAATTTAAAAAATTCCTAGATTTCACAAATTGCCACAAGGTCATTGCAATCCTTAATTAACTGAATACATTAACAGAAGCTATAACAGAGATGTGAAAGAGAGTACATTTAATCCTCTGTTCTTTGTTTACAGTCTACCCTTTCAGAATGAGTAACCTTATTTTCTTTTTAAGTATCTATTTGCCTTTTTGAGCTTTGCTTAGCAAAACATTTTTGCACTGTTGCAATAATTTTTCCAATCTGTTGCTAGTTGCCACGCATTGACTGGATTTCTGCATAAAGAATGTAAGCAATCTATCTTTGTGTTCAAGATATAATTAATCTGGCAGTTAAAATACTTTGGAAACATTTTGATGACTTATCTGGAGAAGTAGCTTTGCATTTTCAAAGAAAACTCAGAACTGTATGCAGGGGAAGATAAAAGATATATGAAGTGTTTGTTCTAAGTGATACTATTCATTTAAAGATCATAATGTAACCCCACCCAAGAAATTATTGTGGAAAAACAAGACAAATCTCCTTATATAGCTTTCTGACAGAGTCTTGATTTGGAAACAAAATAAGTACATTACTGTTATAGCCTAATGGATTGCAAGCTGTTTTATTAGAGTCAGCTGAATCCTGTTTTGCATAAAAGAGAACTCTGTTTGCTATCAAGAACACATTTACATTAATAAGACTTTGACAAAGTAAAATAAAATCGCATTAAGATGATGTAAGTAGATAAGACACTGAAATCTCTTTGAGATAGTTTTGGCACACCAATTACAGTCAAGTCCCTACAGGAAAGAAATGTATTTTTTACACCAAGTATCCATGTGTTTTAAAGTTGTAGAGTGGCCAAAATTAAACCTTTGTTTAAAATATTTCCAGGAAGGAGGAAAAAATGAATTTTGATTATTTCCCCTTGAAAAGATAGGATGTCTGATAAATTACAATTTTATTTTACAATAATACAAACAAGTTTTGTTCTCCTCCTAGCCTGTAATCATCCTGATTATTGCAGGGGACTTTCCAATATAGAGCAGCTGAAAACAAGGTTTTACATTACATGGTAATTTAGGAATGCATGAAAAGCCAAGCAGTTACCATAATAGAGCTCTGCATAAACTTCATGGCTTTTAGAGCAAAACATAACAACATATGTTTTGTGATTCATTCAAATGATTTTTCTATTTTTTGGGTTGGGGGGTCTAGCAAAATATTTTGGAATCTAGTATTTGTCCAGCATTTATAGAAACTTCCTTATTTTAAAAACTTTGATGTCTCTCTTTTTAGTTTAGTCATTAAAAGCAGGCAGTGATGGATGATGATAATGCTGTAGATTTTATGACTAATCAGGCCTTGGCAGCCATAGCATTTCTTGTATAGTGAAACTTTAATACTTCTTTGGCCTTGTGTAAACTTCCCCCCCCTTGGAAGTGTGTTACACAAGCTACTTATTAAGTATTACAAAACAGTTATTACACAAAAGTTACCACTTTGACTTAATAACTGACAGAAGGAGGCATTTCCCCCTTAAATACATGCAGTATTGGTGAGTGTCAAAGCACTGATCTATTCACATTGCCTTTTAATTTCACAAAGAATGCAAGAATAAAGCTTAGGCTTGTGGAAGACCCTTGTAGGGGTAGATTATTTTCCCAGATACATTGGGAGATGCTCATTCCATAGTTGCCCATTTGACAGCATTATACTTCTGCTTTCTGACCTTTGATGTATTAGTGGAATTGCAACAACAAACACCAGGTGTCTCCACTTAGCTGAGCTAAAGCTTTAAATAAGGGCATTTAAGAAAAAGCTTAGACTGTCCATAACTGCTGGTACAGGATTGCATAAACAAGGATGTAGGTATTTTCAGATACTCTTACACCAGACTCATATTTTATTTTGCTACTTGATATTCACTAGTCAGACAAGGCAGGACCTTTCAGAGTTTGGTATAATTTTAATTCAATCCTTTGCTTTCAAACTGTTACATTTTGCAGATCCTGGCAGCAGTTTTAAATTAAGACATCATCAGGATGTGTCCTGATACTTCCAATTTCCTTGGGCAAGTGAAATTCAGATATCACATTAGGTGTGGTGAGGTGTTAGCTATCAGCAAAAAAACATATCACCATTTGTCTGCTAATGTACAAAAAATATATGTGGCATAATTTTTTTTCTTATTCTGGATTTGTTTTCCGCATTATAAAAGTATATAATGTAAATGTTTACATTGTTTTAATGCTTTAAGATAATAGGCTCTGTACAAATTGATACATCTGAATGGACATAAGCAGAACTTGAATAAACCTCAAAATTGCTTTTACTTGGTGCGCTTTAAATACAGTTAAAGATCTGTATTTATTGTCTTTATGTGTTTGCTATGTTATCTGTGAAGAATTAGAATGTCAGTAGGAAATATGACAAGTGAAAGCACAAAGCATGTGGAGGGGATTTAGGCTAGAACTAGAGAGAATCTCAATAGCAAAATCCCAACCCACAGAAAACTCACCCAGTTTGGGGTCTTATTTTCAAACTGGAAACATCCTCTGAGTTTGTCAATAGGTTTGCTGATCCCAAGAAACATTTGACCATGTTTTAACTTCGTTTTGAGGAATCCTGGGCTGGATTTATGGTTTTAGATGAAATTCTGTGATTTTTGTTTTTGAAATATAAACAAACCCAAAAAATGTAAATCACAATTCAGGGGCTCTGAACCTGCATGAACTAAAATATCAGAAACTCTTTGCACCAGCCTGTGAAACAGTGAAGTTTTGCTGAACTGCAGAATTTGTTACTTAGAGTCTCTGGATCATACCTAGTTTCATGAAAGCCCACTTTCCTGAAACAAAAATATGACACTTGTCAACGCTGAGTTAAAAACACGTTTCTCTAACTTTGATTTTTCTGTTGTTTGTTTTATATTATTGGAGCGTGTCTTTCTCCTGTGATAAATGCAGCTTTTGCCAACACCCAGTGTGCTGTGACCTATTTAAAAAAATGCAGTGTTTTTGAGGGTTTAAAAATCCTTTTATATAAATGAAAATAAAATCACAGTTCAGACGCTGACTGGGACTTTTAACCCTGATCTCTTAAGTCCAATGTAGGATAAAAGAGTTTTCTAGCACTTCCATCTTTGTTCATGTATCGTTTCTTGACATTTTATATTGTGATAGCATCTAGAGGCATTGTACTAGGTGCTTTACAAACATCTAACAAACAGCAGTTCCTGCTGCTAAAACTCAGTCTAAAAGACATGATGTAATCAAGGATTGTTAAGTATCATAGCCTTGTTCGTCTTCTTGGTCATAAATTACATTTCAGGCAAACACTGTTTGGGCCTAGTTTACAAAATAAACAAAAGATGCCTCCAGGTTTGTAGGGGCAAAATTATGCCTATAACATAGGCTGGGTTAATGCACCTTTAAAACTCTGGACACTGTTTTCTGTTATATGATAAGGCAATAAACTCTAACATCACCTAAGTATTGTATTCACAATACTATGAGAAATCATCTGCTCCTCTAGCTCTGGAAAATGCAGTCGACAGGAATACATTTTTCAAATACTTGACTAAGAACGATCAATTTAGTTGTCTACTGTCTTAAATCAGCTTTTCTTAAATTGCTGATTAACAATTTTGATTGGATGCTAAATCAGGATGTCAGATTCAGCTATTTCTGGTATGCTGGCACAGTCCATTCTGAAAAGGACATTTCCAGGTGCTTTCTTTAGACTCCAAACTGCATCAGGGTAACACACCAATCTTGCTACACCAGTGCAAATATCTCTGCTACAGATAAGTCCTAAGACAGTTATATTCACCAATGTATCTAAATTAAGGTTTTGTGAGGCAGACCTATGACAACAAAGAAAATAGGTATAACCAGGATGCTGTTTACTAGCAGGGCTTTGGAGCGGAGCCCAGAGCTGGAGTGCGGAGCAGTGGAGCTGCAGGTTTCTGCCTAGAGCTGGAGCGGAGTCGGAGCACCGCTCCAAAGCGCTGTTTACCAGCAGAAGAATCAATGTGGGGGGAAGTTTGGCCTCGTTGCTAATTTTCTTTTATTTTGGGGGCAAGATTTTAACCATCTCCTTGCTCATAGGTAGTATCTTTATTGAACATTTCAGGTGCAACATCTCAAAACATAAATTAAGGATCATGCTACCTGTAAATCTGGGACTCGAGTCTAGTTTGTATTTCAGCCTATGTTGCTAAATCCTGCACAGCTTGGGGAGAGCCCTCCCAGCTCTAGCTGAAGTGCTTTAACCCTGCCACACCAATACCAACCCCCCAGCCCCATTCCCTTTGCTGCTTCCTCCACCATATGCTGAGGGCAGGGAAGTTTCCTGCTGGTATTCCTTCCATTAGGAATGGCTCCCAGAACACACCATAATGTGAAAACTGCAGCTCAAGACAAATAAGGGTGATTATCTGGGATGTTCCATTGGATTAGGCTTTGTCCATCCGCTGATATAGTAGTTCCCCTTTTCCTCCATTTTAGAAGAAACAAGGCAAACCATTTAGCAGCTTAGAACTGAGGCTTCCCAGCTAACCACCTAGAACCAGATTGACAGATGGGTGCCTCAGGGAAAGGAACTTTGTTTTATTTTACACCAGTCCCATTAATTCAGTGATGTTTCCTTTAATTAAATATTAGCAGCTTTCATGGTCATTAATGGCATCAAATGAGATCTCTAATTGTGCTAAGGTGCTTGCCTGGCTTTTCTGTGCTGCTTCATCTAAGAGCAGCAACTATAATCCTTCCCCACAAATGCATGCTGGGGGGATGCTGTAGCAGGAAGAAAACAGAGCAACGGGCTGGGCAGGCTGTTCAACAGAAGGTCATCTTTATAAATACAACCCACAATAAGGTAGCATCAGCAGGAGGAGCATCACTGCATTCTGGGGATCATCCCATGATTGAGGAGAGAGCCACTGTCCCCCAAACACTCCTTCTGCAGCAGCAGCTGTGGAATCACTTATATCCCTTGTCCTGAATGGCACTGTACTCAGAGTAGGCAGTTCTTCTGCACTCTATCACCATGTGCTTTGCCTTTTCTGATCTCCTGCGAGGTGCAGAAGGGAGCGGCTTGCCTGGCATGGTCGGAGTCAAAGAATATTTGAATTTTTCACATTCTTAGGGGCTATGAATTTGCAGAACTTCCAGACTCAGAAGCCCCAACTTGCCACCAACATTTCCCTGCTTATAAACATGAAGCAGGTTTGATATAGGGTAGTGGCAGGAAAATAACATGCCAGCTGTTGAAGGCAGATGCTTTTGTACTTATACCTACAGGAAATCAGTTCTTGGATTAAGAGCAGCTGGCTCAAGATGAACCCAGCAAGATTAAAGCAATGCTGGTCAGAATGAAGAAGCTCTTCAAAGAACTGAGCCTAAGGTTGTGGCCATTTTCTTTTGAAAGTGTACAGCACAGTGGTATGAATCTCGGGGATTCTGTTTGACTCCTCACTCAGCTTGGATGACCAGGTAGCTTCTGTTTCCCAAAATAACTTGTTCATGTCCAGCTTGCATGGAAACACTGTCCCTTCCTCATGGATGAGGACCTGGTCATGGTGAGCCATTCCTTTATTACCTCCAGGCCAGTGGAATAAGGCCCAGAGGGGCCTGGTGCAAGAATAGGTTCCCGATTCCAAAATCAGAAATGTTGTTTGCCCTCAGCATCCTTCGTTCACCTTATACCCTTCTTCTCCCATCCCCAAACACTCCCCACTCACCCATAGCCCACCCCCTGCTTGCCCCACAGCTCCTGGCTCACTGTCCCCAGGAGCTTCCTGGCTGCTCGTTGACATCTTCACCCCCTGGCCCTGTGCTCCACTCCTGTCCTGGGTTATGGTGGCTCCTTCCAATCCTGATTGTCTAGTAGTGGCTTTTCTTGGTCCCATCACCCATTGTACACTCAAGTGGAATGGGTCAAATTTGAATGGTGAGTAGAGTTGTGAGCTGGTGCATGGCGCCACTCGGCTTTAGCCTGCCCAGCCACCTCCCCTTCATACTTGAGGTGTGATGGGATCACCTAGTGGCACTGTGATCCCAAGCACCAAGTTGCAATGTCACTCATTCAGGTTTGGTCTGGCCACCCCGCCAGTCATGATGGAAGGGTGGCAAGGCCAAATTTTAGAGAGTGGCATAGCAAGCCCATGAACCAGGTGAAGTGCCAGGGTACCACTCTGTCTGGTAGGACCCCACTAACCTCATGGGCCCTGGCATGACTTCAGCACTTGAACCATCGTAGCTTGTCACTGTTCCAGGCTGAGTAACTTCTTGTATCTGAAGCTGCGTGTGAAAATGATGCACATGTTCCAGCAGTACAGAATATGCCTGCCTCCCTTCTCCATGGCTTAGGGGCCATGCACACAGGAAGTCTATGCTGAAGTCCCATCACTAATTACCAAGGCCCGTGTAAGGCCTTGATCATATTTCTCAAAGCTACATCAAAGACTGAATTATGATCTATGAAGCACCAGGACAGCTATGCTTCTCAGGGACAATGCACATCACTAAGCCCAAGACAAAGCATGCAACAGTGAACTTTTTGTTCTCAGCTATCGAGAAACTATGGAACAATCTTCCAGACAAAAGAAGGCAAATCCCGAGTCTGGCACTCATTAGGAAACTTTGCCAAAACTTCTTCTTTGAGAAAGGCTTTCCACCATAAGTGATGCTCACAGTAAGACCACCCCTTCTATTCCCAACACCCTCAGCCCCCCAAAACCACCCTCCACCCCAAGCAGTGTTTTCACCCCCACACAGTTTGATGAGTCAGGGATTCCAGGAAGTTCACTATGGACTTCGCTTTTGCTGCTGATTTTATGTAACAGGTGCTAAGTCATTACTGTGATGGGTGACCCTATAAAACCCCAAGATAGGCAGGCAAACACACATACTGAATAGCTGCATACGGCCAAATTTTAAACTCATCCCTAACCACGCCCCTAGTTTTGTGGTGCAAAGAAATGCAAATATGATTTTTTTTTAATGGCTAATTATTTGGGCCTTCAGAGTAGGTCAGTGGGTTATTCAAGTCAGGAAGTTTGCTTTCTAAGTGCCTTAAATTGCACAGAGAATTGCAGGTGCAAAATTAGGGCCAGTCATCCAAAACTTGTTTGATGATGATCAGTGTATGTTTTTATTGACACATAATGTTCCTTTGTTGACTGCATGCTGTGTTTTTTGGAGATGTTAAAGAGAACAGTAGCAAATCCACACACAAGGTTTTTATTCAGTTTGTATATCTAGGAATTTCTCATGAATCATCACCAAAGACTCTAAGGGCCAAACACATCATTTTAAAAGCTAAGTTGTCTCTGAAAGGTTCTCACTTTTGACTCCTCCTTTATTACACTATGTAAAGAGAACTGTTCTTGATCATTAGTCTGTGGAAGGAATGTCAAGTTTCACCTTAATTTATGGCCTTATTGAAAGATAGCAGTAAATGAATGAGCAATAAATGACACAGTTGTTTCTTTCTAGATACAGATGTCAGTGAGATCCTCAGATGGTATAAAATCACTCTATCATCATTAAATTAAATGGAGCTACAGTGATTTTTACCAGCTGAGGATCTGGCCCAGGTTTCATATGATGCATATTAAAAAAGTCTTGTTATTGTGGCTGAATTTACAACACACAGGAAGGTACGTTATCCAAATAATTAGGTGGGGATTTTCACACTGACCAGATGGTATGTGCATAGTTTACTAAACTGAGGTTGGGGGTGTGGGCAGAAAAACTCAATCACAGAAAGGCTGCTTATAGTTGGGTATCATGCAAAATACTTGCAAGGACCTGGCACAAAATCTGTGCACTAACCAAAGCTTTCTGAAGCGTTTGCAAGATGTTAAAGTTTGTCCAAAGGTGAACAGGCAGTGCCAAGGACATATCAGATGCATATGTTTCGGAGAATGCCAACTGTCAACCTGGCATCCAGTTAAGGGTTGGAGGTTGTAATGAGCACACACACACACACACACACACACACAAGACAGCTGTCAGAGTTTTGTTGTTTCAGCATCTGTTGCTAATTTTATTAATTGCTATATACACAGTTTAGTTCTGTTTCAGGTTTTTAATTAAATACAGGTATGCTTTTGCAGAATCAACCTTTGGAACTCTGGGAAAAGGTTGAAAACCAATGAAGGACAATCCCCAGACTAACAGTGGCTGCTACAACCCTATGGGGTCACCATGACAGATTTTCTCCAGATTGAGAGGTGTGTCTCATTAAGATGGAGTAACTAGTAGTTGTGTGGAAACAGAGAACTGAGTACTCTCCAGATGAGGGAATTATCTAGTTAGTAAAATCACAGTGTGACTGGAGTAAAATGTTTTCATTTATGACACAGAGGTGTGAATTTTCTTCTCAGCTTGGCTGCAGGACTCCATGGCTGCAGGACCAATGGAATTTCTTGAGAATTAACTTCTACTGGTAGGCTAGACATTGAGTGAAGATCAAAATACATTCAGCTGATCAGAAGAAACCAACTGTTGATGTTGCTATGTTGGTGGCCTTTTGAATGATAATAAAGATCCAGTAATACATTTGATAACTCTCTTCTTAGTATGTAGTATTCCAGCAAGTATGAACTTCTTAGACAAAAAGACTTTCTGTTCAGGGCACTGCATTCTTTCTTTCAAATATCTCTAGCTCTTTAAATGCTTCATTCTATAATGGGCTCAGTCTCTCTGACTTTGTAAAGAAGGTTACCATCTGGCAAAATGTTAATCGTCTATGCATTCCAGAATCATGCAGTGGACTTGTGAAAACCTCATATGTAGAATAAAATATTTATGGTGGGAAGAGTGGGTGAATATTATCAGGAAAAAATAGAATAGCAATGTGTGTGGGTGAGGAAGGGTAGACAGAAAGACTGGTGGGGTTGGGGTATGGAAGGAGAATCTGTTCCTTCTCAGGAGGCTTCCAATATCTAAGCAACATATTTATACCAACAGTAAATCTTCCCTGAAGAAGAATTCCATGCTGCCATGCCCACTGGCAGCAATGAGACATAATGATGGCCTTCACAGCACAGTGGTGGTCAAAGCAAGCTCAGTGTGAAGAGATAAGGGCTAAAGGGCTGATCACACTCTAGTGGTAGCACTTGATGACTTCTGTGCTGGTGATTCATCATTGGAATTACTGTGCCTGCCCAGATGTTGAGGTTATTCTATTCCTCTTCAGCTAAACGTGCAGCGGAAGTCAAAAAAGCTAACAAAACATTAGAAAAGTGATAGAAAATAAGACAGAAAAAAGATCCTAAAAAATCCATGGTGCACTCACACCTTGAATCCTGTGTCCAGTTCTGGTTATCCAATCTCAAAAAGGATATAGTGGAACTCGAAAAGGTTCAGAGAAGGACAACAAAGATGAGCAAGGGTATGAAATAGCTTCCATATGAGGACAGATTAAAGATTAGGGCTGTTTAGAAATGAGAGAAATAAATGGGGATAGGACAGAAGTCTATAAATCATGAATGGTGTTGAAAAAATGCATAGAGAAGTGTTATTTACCCTTCCCCACAACACAAAAACCAAAGGTCACCCTATGTCTAATACCAAGAAGTACTTTTTCACACCACGCACAGTTAACACATGGAACTCATTGCCGGGGGATGTTGCGAAGGCCAAAACTATAATTGGGTTGAAAAAGAACAAGATCAGTTCAAGGAGGATAGGTCCATCTATAACTATTATCAAAGATGAGCAGGGATACAACCCCATGCTCAGGGTGACCCTTCTGACTCCCAGAAGCCAGGAGAGGAAGATGAGATGGATAATGCTACTTGTCCTGCTTTGTACACTCCGCTGAAACTCTGGTCCTGTCCACTGTCTCAGACAGGATACTGGGCAAGATGGACCATTAGTCTGACTCAGAATGGAAGTTCTTATGTTCACTCTCAGAGCTACCTTAAAACTGGGATTTTTATCTATGAACCTGGATGACCCCTTCTGTGCCTGCTGTTGTGTTTACACAAGCTTGGCCCCAACTGTTATGAAGCAAAGCCTTTGTTCACTACAAATGACTACTTCTGGATGACATCATCCAACTGTGTGGAAAAAATGCGAAGCTACGAGTAGTCAAGCATGTGACACACTATAAATAGGAAGGACAGAACAATATTATAAACTATATTGGTACAGCGGAGCTAAAAATAGCATATTGCTGATTCATCTGATAGGTGCTGTTGAGATGGTATTAAAATACTGCTATTTTAGCAATTAACCTTTGAAACTAAAAGTCCATTACTTTTATCCATGAATCTGTTTAAATGTCTCGTGCTTTTCAGATGTCACTTGCCCTTCAAATACTTGTTCTTTATGCTTCAGTCAACTATCACTGAACACAATATATAGGGCCTGAGTCACCTTTTGTGTGCACTACTGTAAACCATAACTCCATTGAAATCAGTGGATTGGCTCTGTGTGACAGAAAACAGAGAAGAGGCTCCAATCGGGCGTTCCAACCCTCCACCGGGCCTGAAGGGGTTAGTGGTTCAATTGGCCCTCACCTCAGTCATGGAGAGAGGAGATCAAAGATGAAAAGCTCAGCTCTGTGGGATCTGACTGAGAGAGAGAGTAAACCTCTTGAGCTAGCCCTGTGAAGTGAGGCTTGCCTTGAAGCAGCCTGGAATAAAGGATCAACTGTGGCTAGCGCCTAACTAGGGACTTTTAAAAGTCAGAGCCTCCTTGAGGCAAGTAGACCTGGTACAAAATTTTTTTGTTCCTCAACTAGTTTGGATCCTCTTTGTTTTGGGTCCTGCAGAAGAGGCAGACTAGGAAGAGACTGTGAGAAAAGCCTAGCTGCAGGCCATGTTAGGAAGCAGCCCATGGATACAGCAGAGGTTCTGAACAAAGAGATTTCATCTGATTTATACAATATCCCTGAGTTGGAACCCAGAAGTAGGGCACAGGCCTGGGTTTCCCTATCTGTCCCCCAGAACTTGGGGCCTTGAAGACCCCAGAGCCAAAGGCTGGTAGACCCAAGAGCCTGATATTGAGCTGAACCTCCGGTGTGATGCTGCCAGACCAGTAGCGTATTGACCTTGGGTTTCCTCATCAGAGGCAGGATTAAAAGTGACTTGGCCGGAGGGCTGAGTTGTAAGAAGAAGAAGACCACCAGAAAGCTGGGCTGGCTATCAGCAGGGGTTGCTAAAGGAGGAGCGGTCTCTACACCATGCCCTGCAGCCAGAAGGTCACAAACCCTGAAAGTTTTGGTAAATCCAAACCCTTCTGAAATGCAGACATTTTCTACCAAGTTATTTCTCTATTGGGTCTACCTTTATAAATCCCTTTAAAATAAGCGACTGATCATTACTTCAATAATACAGAGAAAGTGGAGCAATACCTTAAAATATATGAATGAATATGATCTGTACCTCATTTTGTAGTCTATAGCTAGACACTGTCACAATAAAGAAATGCACATGCTCTTGTACATTACAAAGGGACATTTTTTAAGCCTTTGAATGGATGAACTGCAGATCCCCCTCATCTCCACCAAGCCTAGAAACATATTTTAAAAACTGAAGCAGAAATGAAAAGAGAACAAAAGGAAAAGATAAATTCCTTTTCAAATTGAGTGACACATTAGAAACAATTGTCTGAATTTCCAAGGTGCCACAGATAATCCAGAATTCACTCTGGTTATTTTTTTAAGGTTTAAGGATCATAAGATCAATCCTTTTGGTGACATACTTTCCCCGCAAAGAACAATTCACAAGGAAAGCAAAATGTGAACAGCAAGGAGTTGGTGCTAGAGATACAAACTTAGAGGCAGTTGACTGGGGGAACAAAAACCTTGCTTACTTCCAGAGTACACAGTACAGTAAAACTCCATTCTGCATTGACAGAGCACCATGCTGTACAATGTTTATTAGCCAGACCCCCCAAATAAACATGCAGTTTCAAGACTTCCCCTCCTAGGGTGGGTTTCCGTCCTTTGACAACATTCAGAGAATTATCCCCCACCACGGGCAACATTTTTAGACATGTTTTAAGAAAGGGATCTTAAATGTTTACAACTTCACTGTATTGTCTTTTTAACACCACGTTCTTGTGGCAACCCCCCCCCCAAAACACCATTCAAAATAAATACAAATATGTGAATAGGAAATATCTCAAATGGAAGACTCTTCTGTGTGTTAGTGTTCATAAGCTCAGAGGGTACTCAGACACCTTGTCTTGGGGCTACTGAACTGAACCTGAAAATTCCAGTGACCAGTTTGCTTCAACTCCTGAAAGGGCTGTGGACTTCTCAGTGCCGACTATCATCTGCAATGTGACTTCACAACCATTGCCAAAGGATGCAGAAACTATCTGATTTCAAATAAATAATTCATAGCTTTTAAAATCTTTCCCTGGCAGACCCCCAGAGATGGTGGGGAAGGGGAGACCCGCTTTTAACTTCTTTGGTTTTACATTTCTCCAGAACTCCATTCTACCATATTAGTTATCTATTGCTTAAGACTCTCTGGAGTATTACAGGACCAAGAAGATATTCTGTTCTCCGTGAACATTATCTTACACAGCAAGTTCTTTGTCCTGCAACACACTCAAATGAGAAACTATTGCATTAAAACAAATGCATTGGAACCCATAGAGCTACGCTAATTTACATCAGTTGTGGATCTGATCTGAGAAAATTAACTGCAGTTGTGGAATTTTCCTACATCATTTTTAAAAAAAACATGGTCCAAGTAACAATCTGAATGTTTATTGTTGCAGTTTCTTACTTACAAGTCAGTACACATGTAATGATATCCTGAAAAAAAAAAAAGAAAGAAAAGTGACAGACCTGGTGTAAAGACAGCATTAAGAGTAAAGTGGTGCAAAAAGATAAACAACAAAAAATCTTCAAGGAATTATGTGCATCTGGTTTTAGTCCATTCCCCCTCCCCCACCACCTGATATTCTTAGAAGAGAACCAGTCAATGGGTTAGTGAACACAAAATCAATCACATCTGAAAAAACAACATTATTTGATGTCTTATTTGATCTTGATTGATTTTGGTTGCTCTCCTCCTATTTCTTTCCTTGCCCATTGTAAATCTTGGCTGAGAGCCACCTCAGAGGGAAGCCCTAACAATTACTCCTTGGAGTTCCCATTTGCGTCAACATTCTTCTCTCGGCCTAGTTTGTCTTTCAGGAATGCCCTTCTGGATGCCATTGCGTTTTTGCTGAGCCTCTCAGTGAATGTGACTTTATGGATATGGCTACACAGCAGCTGGGAGTGTGCTTCCCAGCAGGCGTAGATGGGCACATGCTAGTTCTGCTTGAGCAAGTGCACTAGAAACAACAGGGTGGCTTTGACTTGCTGCCCAAGTATATACCCAGGGGGTTGACCAGGATTGTACTCAGGCAGCTCGCCCATGTCATGGCAGCCACACTGCTATTTTTAGCATGCTAGTTCAAGCAGAGCTAGCATGTGTTTGTCTCCACATGCTGAGAAGCACCTCCCAATGTAGACATACCCTATGTGGAGTACAGGGGGAAATGATGCTGTAGCACAAGTATAGAGTAAGTTCAGCAGTCAATGGATAGATACTGGACTAGTGACAAATTGGGAGTATCTATTCATCTAATACTACTCTGAATGTCCCATAAGTACTTATTCATTTACATTTTTATTACATTACACTTTTTCCATGTTTCACAAAAAATATGCACCCACCTTATATCTCCTTTCACAAGATGTCATTCTTCCAAATTGGTTAACATGAAATATAACACTAATCTGTAAATCATTTGCACACCAATGTTTCATATTTTATAATAAACATCTCCCACATGCAGTATTTTCAGCTTCATTACAAGTTTTACTAGTTCCTCTGGAGTGCTATCAATATTTACCTTGGACACAGTTTTGTATCCTTTTGTTTGTAATACCAGAATTCTCCAAGACAAACTTATCGTTCCTGGCTTGGCTTCTCTCTGTCACAGTTTAACACTTTCATTAACATATTATAGATAGCAAGGCAAATAATTTGGTGAATTTGTATCAGTGGCTGGATAATCCTAATCCAAATGACTAACACCATCACACTTACTCCAGGACAAAAATCTGCTCTCTTTACACTGATGTAAATTACTTAATTTAATTGGGCTCACTGCAGATACTCTGGATTCAGGCAGGTGACCAAAACCCATAGGTAAGTCAAGAACATGGAGACCCATGAGAAACTTTGGAATTTGGAAGGGAGCATGGGCTGTTATAGCAAGGATAAAGGAGACAAGACAGATCTGGGGAGGGGGCGAGAATCAAATCAGTATCTTATATGTCTGGGGAATAAGCAGGAAGAACTCAAAATACTAGTAAGTAAACACAACTATGACATAGTTGGCATCACAGAGACATTGTGGGATAATACACATGACTGAAATATTGGTATAGAAGGGTACAGCTTACTCAGGAAGGACCAGCAGGGAAAACATGGAGGAGGTGTTGCCTTATATATTAAAAATGGATACACTTGGACTGAGATTAAGATGGAAATAGGAGACAGACCTGTTGAAAGTCTCTGGGTAAGGATAAAAGGGTAAAAAACAAGGGTGATGTCATGTTCGGGGTCTACTACAGACCACCTAACCAGGAAGAAGAGGTGGGTGACGCTTTTTTTAAACAACTAACAAAATCATCCAAAGCATAGGATTTGGTGGTGATGGGGGACTTCAACTACCCAGACATCTGTTGGGAAAATAACACAGCAGGGCACAGATTATCTAAAAGGTTCCTTGAAAGTATTGGAAACAATTTTTTATTTGAAAAGATGCAGATAGCTACTGGGGAGAAGCTGTTCTAGATTTGATTTTGACAAATAGAGAGGAACTGGTTGAGAATTTGAAAGCGAAAGGTAGCTTGGGTGAAAGTGATAATGAAATGATAGAGTTCATGATTCATGAGGAGGGAGAACAGCAAAATAAAGACAATGGATTTCAAGAAGGCAAACTTTAGCAAACTCAGGGAGTTGGTAGGTAAGATCCCATGGGAATCAAGTCTAAGCGGAAAAACAATAGAAGACAGTTGGCAGATTTTCAAAGAGACATTATTCAGCGCATAAGAGGAAACTATCCCACTGCGCTGGAAAGATAAAAGGTATGGCAAGAGACAATCCTGGCTTAACAGGAGATCTTCAATGATCTAAAAATCAAATAAGAGTCCTACAAAAAATGAAAACTAGGTCTAATTACAAAGGATGAATATAAATAAACAACACAAGTATGTAGGGACAAAATTAGAAAGGCCAAGGCAAAAAATGAGATCAAACTAGCTAGAGACATAAGGAGTAATAAGAAAACATTCTACAAATACATTAGAAGCAAGAGAAAGATCAAGGAAAAGGTAGGTTCATCACTCATTGAGGGGGGAAAATAACAATAGAAAATATGGAAACGGCAGAGGTGCTTAATGACTTATTTGTTTCAGTTTTCACCAAGTAGGTTGGTGGTGACTGGACATCTAATGTAGTGAATGAGGTAGGATTATAAGAGGCTAAAATAGGAAAAGAACAAGTTAAAAATTACTTGGACTAATTAGATGTCTTCAAGTCACCAGGGCCTGATGAAATACATTTTAGAATACTCACGGAACTGACTGAGGAGATATCCGAGCCATTAGCGATTATCTTTGAGAAGCCATGGAAGACAGGAGAGATTCTAGAAGACTGGAAAAGGGGAAATGTAATGCTAATCTATAAAAAGAGAAATAAAGACAACCCAGGGAATTACAAACCAGTCAACTTAGCTTCTGTACTTGGAAAAATAATGGAGCAAATAATTAAGCAATCAGTTTGCAAATATCTAGAAGATAATAAGGTGATAAGTAAGTCAACATGGATTTGTCAAAAACAAATCATGTCAAACCAACCTGACAGCTTTCTTTGACAGGGTAACAAGCCTTGTGGATGGGGGCAAGCGGTAGACGTGGTATATCTTGATTTTAGTAAAGCTTTTGTCCCACTTGACCTTCTGAGAAATAAACTAGGGAAGCACAACTTAGATGGAACTACTATAAGGTTGGGGCAAAACTGGTTGGAAAACTGTTCCCAGTGAATAATCAGTGGTTCAGAGTGATGCTAGAAGGGTATAATGAGTGGGGTCCCACAGGGATCAGTTCTCGGTCTGGTTCTGCTCAATATCTTCCTCAATGATTTAGATAATGGCATAGAGAGTATACTTATAAAGTCTGCGATGATACCAAGCTGGGAGGGGTTACAAGTGCTTTGGAGGATAGGATTAAAATTCCAAATGATCCAGACAAACTGGAGAAATGGTCTGAAGTAAATACGATGAAATTCAATAAGGACAAACGCAAAGTATTCCACTTAGGAAGGAACAATCAGTTGCACACATACAAAATGGGAAATGACTGCATAGGGAGAAGTGCTGCGGAAAGGGATTTGGGGGTCAGAGTGGACCACAAGCTAAATATGCATCAACAGTGTAACAGTGTTGCAAAAAAAGTGAACCTCATTCTGGGATGTATTAGCAGGAGTGTTGTAAGCAAGACGTGAGAAGTAATTCTTCCACTCTACTCTGCCCTGATTAGGCCTCAACTGAAGTATTGTGTCTAGTTCTGGGAGGCACATTTCAGGAAGGATGTGACAAATTGGAGAGAGTCCAGAGAAGAACAAAAAAATAATAATTAAAGATCTAGAAAACATGACCTATGAGGGAAGATTGGAAAAAATGAATTCATTTAGTCTGGAAAAAAAAAGACTCAGAGCGGACATAATAACAGTTTTCAAGTATATAAAAGGTTGTTACAAGGAGGAGGAAGAAAAAATGTTTTTCTTAACCTCTGAGAATAGGACAAGAAGCAATGGACTTAAATTGCAGCAAGGGAGGTTTAGGTTGGACATTAGGAAAAACTTCCTAAATGTCAGGATAGTTAAGCACTGGAATAAATTGTGTGTGTGTGTGTGAGATCTCCATCACTGGAGCTTTTTAAGAGGAGGTTAGACAAACACTTGTCAGGAATGGTCTAGATAATTAGTCCTGCCATGAGTGCAGGGGACTGGACTAGATGACCTCTTGAGGTTCCCTCCCATTCTATGATTCTATGATTTACTAAAGGCAGAATCTGGTCTTTCATTTTTGGTACCATTAAAACATCAGTGGTAGCCTTTTCCATTTATCTTAACTTCTGAGAGTGATGGTCTGGAATCAGGAGCCTTTGCCATTTCCTGTTTCCCTTATTCGTCCTTGACATTTTCTCTTTTGTGCACCCTGCTGTGTTGCATCGTGAAAAGCCTCAAACCTTTCCTAGGGAAGCTTACTGCAGTTCTTTACGCCATCACCCCCTTTCCTACCCTTCCGGGACTCTCTGTTCATCATTCCTGCTGCAAGCTGACCCTGTGCCTGCATCTCTGATGCAGCAAGTATGCAAAAAAAAAAAATTCTTTGAAGGTTTTCAAGCCAGGAATCTTTGGTTCAAATGCAAATAAGGACAGAATACAGTACAGCATCTTGTAAAATGGCACCCTGCACCTGATTGGGACCTCTGGACACTACTGCAGTATAAATATTATAACAACTAAAGGAAGTTTATAGGGACCAATAGTGTACTGTGAAGGGACTCAGAAAATGCTTTCATGATGAATTCTGGAGAATGATTAAGGGTCTTTAATGCCTTACCAGACTTTTTTCAGTGAAGGATGGTGACATCTACAAATGGTTAGACAAACTGACATGTTATTTACTGCACTTCCGGCTGAGGGATGGGCCTCCTTGCTTTTCTCTTTGAGGTTTGCACAGACCCTGGAAAAATACAATACAATACAAGCCTGCCCTGCTTGCTCTGGATCTGCTGCCTCTGGGTTCATTGTAGACTTGTTATTACAGAATTTATACAAGCCACTTGCATTTCAATAACTCAAAGGTACTGTGACTTATTAAAAGCTACCTGAGTTATTTCACAGAGAGTGGTATTCTCCTGGAATCTCTGAGACTTTTCAGAGTAAAAAGAGAAAATTAAATGGCATCATAACCACAACAGATATATTCTTTTGGAGAGCTGGCTTCATTTACAGAATAAGTCTCTGATCATGCAGTTCAGTGCATTCAGGCAGACACCTGCACAATGCCATCCCCAAAGAATTGCAGGGATCGACACCTAAGATGTAAGATCTACCAATGCAAAGAAAAGATGCAGAGAGACCTATAATGTAAAGATTAAATCCTAGAGCAACCTGGCTGGAATGGGAACAGAAGGGCCCAGGTTGCAGGAGGCACCGGGAAGCCAGGCTGTGCGCACATGGCTTGAATGCTAGCTGCAGTTGCAAAGAAACAGTTTAATTTTAGAAACAGGGAGACTTTCATGTTATTACCGCTCAGCACACAGTATGTGAAACAGATCCTGCTATGTGCTAAGCATTCCATGCAAGGTGCCCGGAGCATCTTTAACTCCATCTGTAGTCAATGGGAACTGAGAGTACTCAGCATTTCCCAGGATCAGGCCCTTTATTTATAAATCCTAGTGCAATAGGGATAAGTGTAAATCCATATGAGAAAAGTATATTCTAAAAAAAGTTTGGAAAAAAGTGGTGTAATTTTCTAGACGCTTGTGACTTCTTCAGTTCATGTTCTTGCTCGAAGCATTAGCACTAAAATGTAGCACCAGGTTTGATATACATGTACTTGTATTGAAATAAAACATCCTGAAATGTATATTGGGTTATGAGAGAATCAAGCTGGCAAAGTGCTCCAAAAATAAAAACAAAGGACTTTCATCTGGGTTTGTTTGAGGTCATTTTATCTGTTGTTCTTGACAGTTTTTAAACTACCTTTAGACTGACAGAAAAGGCATAGATCACTCACTGAGACCTGCAATCCATAGAGGCACGCCACTGGGCACAAACCACATGGAGACATCTGGGGAAAGAAACTCAACTTTCTGAGTTCTTAAGAGCCATCCTGGGTGCCCTCTCTACCTAGCCACATCTCCTAGGTGGTGGCAGAATGACGTCTGGATAGTCTCCATTGTCAGTCAACTTCTTTCTAGCTGGTTGAGAATGCTATTTTGTGCAAAATTCTCTTTATGAAGTGATTTTCTTAACAAGTCAAGGAGATCATGTTTAGAGCTGGATCCAGATGTGACTAGGTTTAGGACTAAAGTTCATTGTTTGTCTGAGGCTGATTGAGGGCTTGCATTGGAGTGGCGGATAGGCCGTGCTTAAATCTTGTAAGATGTTCTTATGTGATTTGACCAAAATGGCTGTAATTCCCTAAGAATGGCAAATTTTGCAAGATCTTAGCCACATCCAGGTTCAGAAAGAGGAATCTTCCCATTTTGACCAAACCCAGAATCAAGAAAAGAGATGGATTTGAATCTGGAGATTTAAACCCAAACCTTTGAGATACCCCAATGAAGCCAGGGGTTTGGATCTCAGGTTACAGTTCTGGCCCATCTCTCAGTGATGGTCAATAGCTGCAAAACATTCCCCAGCATAGAAGAAGGGAGATGTGACACATGCACACACAGAAAAGATAAAAGGGAAGAGTTCAATAATAAATGAATGAGTTTGATGTAAATGTTCACTCACAAAGACCTAATAAATGATATTCTGCAATATACTGTGTTTTTCAGTCACTTTTGTTTTGCATTTGTCCTTAGAAAATTTTCGTCCATAGAGGATAATGTTTAAGCTTTAAGATGACAGTAACTTCCTGTGAAGCAATTGTTCTATGGCGTGGCTCTCTCTTTTGTTTTACTGTGTTAGCTTATTATAATGGAATATTTAGGTAAAAGTGCTTTCATTTTGCAGCATTGCATACAACAGGGGTGCATGTGCAGGAACTGAAAAAACAGGATGAATAAATCACAGAAATCTTAGTGGGAAGCAATATTTTCTAAACAAGAGGTTTTAGAAATGTAGGAAGCGCCTAGCCTGCCAATACTACAAACGGGGTGGATTCTCAGCTCATATGAATGGTCAGAGACTCTGTTGGGCAGTCCTTGCACCCCCTTATGGCCTGATATAATACTGCAGGAGCACCCCACCTGAATTTCCCGATGGGCCACGATGGATTCACTTTAACAGCTCTGGCCAAACAGCTGCCAAGGCATGTTAACAAAACAGCATCCCCACCCACCCCTTTTATTTATTATAAATTCACTGATTAATATTATTCACTGAATCCAGCAATTGTTCCGATGGAGATCAAAGGCTTTATAGTTACACTTATTATTTCTTTATATTCCATCTGGCTCACTCGCTGCTGACAAAATTTGTTGTAGTCCTCCCCACCCACAACACTTGTACACAGTTAACTTTAGTCATAGAAAATTGACTAGCAATAAATATTTAGACACAGTTTGTGTATTTAATGTAAAAATGAGCACCAGTGCCTGATTCAACCACTGGGGAGAAGTTATATATATATAAAAAAAATAACCTGAAAAGAGACTGAAAACATGAGAAAGTAGCGAACAATACGGCAGGCAGAAAATCACATCACAGAAGCCCTATTCAAATTAAAATTCTAAATGAATGACTCTAGGGAAAAGGACAACATCCATCTGACAAGAAAACATAACATATTATTTTTACTAATGCTATCATTCCCTTTTCTAATTTGTTCCAGCTGCGACCTTGATGAAGCTAGGAACATAGAGATGTTGATATGGGAGGATATTTTAGTATGTTTCTTTTCACAGAAGATCTCAAGAGCACAGATAAGGGAATGCAACATTGCATCCACTGTGCCTATACTCCCTGTCCTTTCAATGCTTTACATGTATTGTAGTTTATTGTGACTGTATGCAGCTTAACCTTAATTGCTTGAAACACAGATTGGAATTCTGTGGTGTTAAATTACCAAACGAAAGGCCATACATACACTGCCTTTACAACCTTTCTTATGGTCAGATTCTGATATCCTTATGCATGTTAGGTTGCATCCTAATCCTGAAGTACTCCAATGAAATTATGTGTGGGATAAGGTGCCACCCACCATGAGTGAATGTACCAGAATTTGGCCTTCATGAGGAAACATTCACTTTCTGGATTAATTGGAGGCAGGATAGTCTCCCTTTGCTTTAGTGCTTTAAATGGGTGCATAGGCCCTTGTGTGATCCCAATGTACTAGGGTAAATCCCATTCTCCAGAAATACCCACCAGGCCTTCTCTGTCCTCCCAAACACTATACCTGGGAAAGAAAAGGAGAAAAATGGCCTCCTTTGGTATGGAGAAGGAGGGGAGGGATTTAACAGGAGAAGGAGGACGGGGAAAATGGAGGGAGAAGAGATTGAGGGAAAAGATGAGACTGAGGGGTTGAAGCCTGAAAAATTCTAATGGAATCCTAACAGTTATAAATGTCTGAGCAGCTTTTCTCATATTTTATTTAAGCAAACGTAGAGGATAATATAACCCCCACCCACTAAGTGGTGAGCCTGATCTCAGCACATAAAGGAATAGTCTCTCCTGGGTACCCCAGGAGTTAAGCTGAGGAGCTACAAGTACCAAAAGAGAGCTTAAAATATTAGTGGAAATCTGGAAAGTGCTAAGTGATTTTTTTGCTGTGGGCACTGCAGGGATGATGAGATACTAAAACTGGGCTTTTCTATTGGGAGGACAGAGAAAGCCTGGTGCATATTTTCAGTATGTGAAATTTCCCTCAGTGCATCGGGAACACAAATGCCTACATGCACCATGTGAGCTCTCCAGACAGGGACTGTGGCTTCGTGTGTGGAGACTTAGCATATTGTTGGTGCTGGTTGAGCATGGTAATACCTTGTACAACACAAGAGCTGAAAGTCAGGGTCTCTTTCACTTATCTGCTAAGATGATTTCTAGGCCCTCAGGATATTAAGGGAGTCCTTTACATCTTTACTCCATCCATATAGCCCTGCGGGGCTCCCAGAGGCCTTGATTCAACAAAGCACTTAAGCAAAGGCTCACTTGGCTCCTGTGGGACTTAAGCATTTAAGTGTTTATAGTTAAGCATATGCTTTGCTGAATCAGAGCCCGGCCCTCTTATTTTTGACTCTCTCCCTTTTACGTTATCCTCTCTATTCACTTTATCCCACATGCCGACAAAAGATTTCAAGCTATTGAGAGTTTGTTTCCAGTAGCCAGGTTGCCCTCTTTTCCCTGAGGGGAGCTCAGGTGGTGAGAGCAGCACCAAGGGGCCTGTCTTATGATTTGTCCTCCTTCCTCTATTTTACCTATGCTATATGCAGAGAAGAGAGCAGAGCATCCATCACCAAGGGCAAAGCTGAGTTGGCATTTCAAGGAGAGGCTTCAGCTTTTACTTCACCTTCATACTTAGCCACTCCTGATTTCACCCACTCCCAACCCCTCCCCCAGCCTCACTTCCTTCAGTGCTAATCCCAAAAAGTAATGGTCACCAAGGATATTGGACAATATGTCCTCTGTTCCCCACTTCCCATTCTAGGGATAGGTGGGTTTGCAGCAGCAGATCTGCTTTTTCCCCTTCAAAGGCTTGGATGGGGATTGTTTGCTGCATGGGGTTGTCCTCTCTGATTAGCACCACCTCTGCTCCTCCTGTTGTCAACTATTCTTCATGCCTCCTTTCTTTGCCTCCCCACTGCACAGTATGGAGGCGGAAACACCTACCAGGGAGACCACAAAGACTGGAAGATGCAGTGGGCAGACAGCTGCTGCCAACTTTGGATGAGAATCAGTCAGAGAGCAAAACAGCAGAGAAAAGGGTTTGTTCTTTCATCTCAGCCCTCAGCCTGCTCCCAATGTTCCAGGGCAGGGTTAGATACCATGGTGGTAGAGCAACTAGAAGTCAAGGAGGCCAACCGTAGCTTGTTTCTCTTTTCTTCTCCCCACTTGGGTAGAGTGATGAGGCCTACAGGAGCTCTTTCCTCCCCCCTCCCCCACCTCTCTTTGGGGCATGGAAACTCTGCAGTAGCCCTCGACCCCTCTCTTTTGTGGAGTAGACAGGGGAGCCAAGCAGCAGCAACAGTTTCTTCTTCCTTCCTGCTCTACCCCTAAGAGAGGGAAAGGCACTGCTTTAGCTTCTGCAGCCAACAACAAATAAGAACATTCTCAGCTGCAAAAGAGTTAATTTAGGCCCAGAGATGCATTATAGACAGTTGCTACAATTGTAAGCTTGGAAGGATTTGCTTTTTATAGGTAAACGTTGATTCCACTGTACACACACAAACTAATGAAAAAATATTTCCATGCACAGTAATCAAAATTTGTAGACAAGCAAAGTAAGAAAAATGCTGCTTGAGAACTGGAGTTTGTGTTAAGGATATTAACTTTGTATATTTTGATATGTGATGCAGATGATTTATGTTTTAGTGGTTATGAAGCTTTAGCTTTTTGAATCTCACTATTCACCCTCATTAAATAATTATTTTCTGACAGCTCCCTGAATTTCTGCAACTGCGAAAAGATAAATTAATAGTTTCAAAATTCTTAAAAATAAATATGGATACTATTCAACAAAATTATTAAAACATCAAATTCTGCCAAGCCTGTCTATCACAATCACCGTGGTTACATTTAGCCATCTGTTTATGAGTTACACCCACTGCACTTACATGTCAACTGGTCATCTGCATGTGTGCTTACCATGGATGTGAAGGCTGGGATCTGGAAATCAGGTCTTTGAATTTCTCACTGAATAAAGTTCTTCTCCAGCTCTTTTGACTCTCACCTAAACTCACCTCTTGATCTCTCTTTTCCTCCCTGCTAACATCCCTTCCTCATCACCTTCCATCTTCAACTGTTCCCTTCCCTGGCCTCTCACTCCTTTATTCTGGAGAAGGGGAAGGGTGGATTGAGTGTATTTGTGGACAGGGATCTGGCTAGATTATCCAGATTCAAGAACAGCACAGAAAAGAACTCTACAAGAGCCAGAAAGCACAGGACTTCAGTTGTTGAATTATTGATTAAAACCATAACCAAACAAAGACAAAACAAAACAAAACAAAAAACCCCCGTGGTTTTGATTTTAACATCACTCATTCCAGTGGCAATCCAGAGCAACTCCAATAAAGTCAACAGAGTTACACTGGTCTGAGGTCCCAATCAAGATTGCATGTGTCAAATCAAGATTGTGTGTAGCACTGAAAATAATTATCACATACATCTCATCTCTGGCTTGTGAGTTATGTAGAAGGTTTACACAGCAGCTACTGTATTTGTGAGCACAGCAGAATTTCAGATTATGAACTTTGATTGCTCATGGTTTATTCAATATCTTTAATACAGTTTGAAAAGGTTCCATTCCATCAAAGAATGTCTCCTTTGATTAATCAATTGAATTTGATATTTTCTCTATGGGGACCGCAAGGCAGTATATCCCTTTGCCAGTTGTTTACAGGCAGCTTCTCAGCACATAATAGAACAATTATTTTCTAAGTCAAAGAGCTGTGATTAGAAATGTTAATAAACCACTCAATAAAGTAGCATCTTTCTCTTCCCTTAAAAACACATAACAGGGAAGAATCAAGTCATATTTGAATATAATCTGCATAATTTCAAAATTACATATTAAAGTGAACAGATCGTTTTAAATGCCCCTCTTTGCATTTACATCTGGAACAGCTGCAGTAGCAGGCAGCTCTGCTGGAGTTGACTTTATTCAGTGCTTAAGAATCAACATAAAATCTAGGCTGAAAATTAAGGTGAGTAAATTTACCTCTGACATTCAAAGAAATGTCTGAGAGAGCACTTCTGACCACGACTCATTTCCAAAAGCAGCATTGAATTTGCTTTGCCATTTGTGCTTGGCCTAGCTCCAATAAACGCTTTTATGATTTGTTAAATTTTCTGTAGAACCAGGAGACCATTTATTAGCCCAATGGTTATTGTACTGTGCTTCAGTTATATAATAGTCATTATTCTGCTGAATACTGATGCTTTGTAAGGAAGTTAACCTACTAGAAAGAAATTTAGAAGGTTCTCAAATAAATGATTTTGAGGAAGATCAAACTTCCCCTTTTTGCTAGTTGAAAGATGGAAAGGGCCCTTCTTGATATAAATCATGAATAATTGAAATAGCCTTTTTTCCCCTAAAGCAAAACTCCTTTTTCTTCTAAGGGCATTGATAACTTGGGATTCAAGAAGAAGAGTATGAAAAAGAAAGAATAGCTTATTTCTAGAAGAGAACCTGACATGCAAACTCTGAGATTAGCAGGATTTTAATTTAATTCTAACTGGGAGAATGTGTGTATAAATGAGGATGGGAGAGGGAATCTTCCCCATAATCAGTTTTAGGGAGTGACAAACACAGGGGAGAAGCATTGGGATGGGGGCAGACCCTGAGGTGGTGTAAAAACTATCATGTTCCATTGGTAGAGCTATGATAATTTGCACTATACAGAGTTTTCAGATGACCACCAATAGCCCAAACTGCTGAGCACCTTATGTAAGATGCTGAGCGATTTCTACTTCTGCTGAGTTATGGTCAAACAGCAGCTCACAGGATTGAACCTCAAATTAACAAGCGCCCCACTTCTTCCCTTCCCCCAGCAACACCTGCCAGAGGTTTCCGTGTATCTTTCTCTTCCAGCCTAATTTCATCATTTCTCTTATTCTACATTGAAATGAACATTTAGCAGCTCTGAAACTGATTCCAACTAATTCTCTCCCTTGAACCGCACTGTCTGGTGGGTGCCACTGTCTTGAGCTCTTCAAGGAAGATTGAAGTGCATGTGAAATTTTCTCTGCACTCATTCATAGCCATTCAGTACAGTGCCTCTGACAAACAACATACAGGAGAAATGTGTCTTCGGCTATCTCACTGAGTTCTGAGAGGCAAGAATATGGACCACTCTACTAATCTTTGAGTCTGAGAGTAACAATACTTGAGTGTTTTCAGCAATAAGCAGGAGAAAGGGGTGGAAAGGAATGGCTTGCCAGGAGTGATGCAGTTCAGAAACATATACTGTAACACTTTCTTATTCTTTACCACATATGGCCAAATTCACTCTCAGATTGGTGTTTCAGTGGAGATTCTCTGGATTCACACTTGTTTAAATGAGAGAAGAATTCAGCCAATAGGTTGTTGTTGACTAACATTACACAATTTTATTTTTTTTAAATCACAATCTGTGTTAATTTGTAACACTGCTGCCCCATCTACACTACAAAAAGAACCATGTTAAACAAACATGATATGACCACAACTATGGTATAATGTATTTTTCCCCCTGTGAACACAAGTAAAAATAAACTATTATAACATGGGCTGGCAATAACTATTTAGCATATGGTTATTTTCGTAGTGTCAAGAGGTTCCAATTGGATCAGCTATGCTTACTACCTGGATTTTATTTTTCTATTCCAAACAAATTTCCTATTTTTCACACCAAGAGAGAGGAATTCAGATACCTATTTTAATGTTAAAAATTGCATTTGAAGTAAAAGTTTTTGCATCTTTCACACACAGGATCAAATGAAAAGTGCCAGATGCTGGTGTCATGTGCCTCTATGTAAATGACAACTGACTACATCAAGGTCAATCATTACTGCAGATCCACATGATTCAGAATGGAGTTTGACCCACACTTATCACAGAAAGTGTTTCCTCCACTGATAAAAGTACAACTGTGTTGCTTCATGAAAAGTTGTGTGTTGAGTTCTAACAGAGGCATTCACCATCAGTAGCGTTGAGCTCAAGATAATAATAAAACCAAAGGATAAACAGAAAGATAATCTACTCTCTAATAATCTATTTATATATTTATTGAATTCTGACATTTAATACTTACTGCCTTCATCTTGCAAACAATGAGACAACAAAAGTCCCATTGAAATCAATGGCAGTTTTGAGTGGGGAGCAATTGAATAATCAGGCCTTTACTTAGCAGTGAAAAAAAATGGCCAATTTTTCCTGTCATCCGTGTTACTCAAACTCTAAAATGGATTTGAAAAGTGAAGTTAATCTCATCAGCAGAATGAGAAGCAGAATTGTCCTCAGTCTGAAGTGCAGAGAACACCATTATAATTTTTAACTGATTTTCATACAGGTGTTCCTTTCAATATAAAATTAGCCCCTCTTCCCTCCATGAATGGTCAATGGAGAGCATTAAACTAAGCTATCACTTCTACCAGTAGAAAAATATTTACAGTCAAAAAGCCAGAAATCAAGCTGACATCCAACCGCTGGACTCAATCAAATGCTAAATCAAATAAATGCATCTTGCATCATGCGCTGATACATACAATGCTGAATCTGGAAAAGAGAATGTTCAGCAGAGCTGTAAAATCAGTGGAGATGGACAATCAGGGATTTTTTCAATGGTGTTTGTAATGTAGTTGTTTCACAAAGACAGGTTCAGGTGGGCTGCCTTAACACTGCTTATCTGGTCTGGGCTTGGAGAGACATTTGCTCTCTGTGATCAGCTAAGTATTGAATTTGAAGGAATTTAATCATTCTTTATGAGTTTCTCTCCAACCTTTCCCCTCTTTTCTCTGGAAGCCTGATTAAATGAGTATTATTTCTTCTTAAGTAATTTTACAGGTCATTTATCTTAGCTTTATGGGTATCAATCTACTTTAGAAGGTATTAGATAGCTTTAATGTTTGACACATTCTCCAAATCATTTACTGTGCTTTCCATTTGCACTAGATGAGTAGTAATCTTTTCAATATTAGATTTTATTGACACTGCACTATACAGAGTTCTATTTCATTATATTATAATGATGTAAGATAGGTGAAAGATTAGGAATTAATAAATCCAAAGGTTTACCCCGATTGTTGACACAAAGCGCAGGAATAACAAGTTCTTTCATATCAAAATGTTTTTCACTGATACAAAACATGGACATTTCCAATCCTGAGTATAGACTAGAAACTATAGTATACTAGAATTTCTGATTTAAGACTGATGGACCAAATCCTGAAGTTCTGTTCTTACTCAGCTAAAACTCATTAAGTTCAATGAAGATTTTAGTTGAGTAGAGATTTTTTTTTTTAAAAAAAAAAAACCCAACACCCACCAATCAACAAAAAAAAACCCAGCCCTCTTCAGAATCTGGCCCATTAGTTAAAATTTGTATGACAATCAACAAAAATGTAAATATGACCGTCTTCATATAACATTATCCAAAGGACCAGATCCTCTGTTCGGGTAAATCAGTCTTATCCATTGACTTCAATGGAAAATTTGGCCCAATATTTATATTATACATGGGAAACTGGAGTTGGATGGAAATGTTAAACTACACAGGGCCCCGTCCTATTCACGTAAAATGGTGTATGTCCACTGAGTTCTGTAGCATTATGACCCTTTAAAGCAGCTGAGGCTTTTGTCCTCACAAGATATATTTTTAATACTCTTTTATTTTGTAATGTTTTGCTGCAAATTGAAACAACCTGTTGCCATTAGAGCTGATTGAAACATTTCAGAATATAGATTTTTGGCAATATATTTTGCTGAAACCTCAACTAACAAAGTTCACCCTGATACTTTTTTTTTATAGCAAGTCAAAAAATGTTGCTGAAATGATCTTTGTGTGTGTAAGAAAAATATTCTTATTTTTCCAACCAGCTGTGGCTAATGTTACAAAATGTAGGAACTGGCATACATTTGTGTAACTGCGAGTAGCAACAAAATCACAGTGGACTCACTGTTTCTCACTTTGCTAATTCAAAGAATCACTAGTTGTGACAAATGCCATGGCAGGCTCTCTCAGCTATTGACCCTGATTTAGTAGCAGAGGCTCTGGTCTTGCAAGATGCTTCGTACTCTCGACTCCCTCTGAAATCAATATTGGACCCCGGGTGAGGTAGTAAATGCTGCTAGGTTGCATTACTTCAGTAAAACATTGTGCAATTAGCAAACATACTGTGAAATATTTCAAACATCCCAAGTCCCATTTTTTCCTAGTAAATTAACAAAATGCTTCTTTTAATGCAGTACCTAGGTTGTTTTGGTTTTGTTCACTCACTTGCTAAATTGGGAAAATGTAGTAATTCTCTACGGGTTTCTCAATCAGTACAAATTCATTAATTACTGGGGGAGGGGTCAAGAAGGCTTGGGAAAATTTGTTAGTATGATCCACAATATGTATCTATCAGAGAAAGGAATTGAAAACATTTCTTTGGAAAGCAATCATAGGGCAAAGTTCTCTTCTTGGAGCTGCCTGGTCATTCTTGATTTAATGCTGTACTCTGGGGAAGGTTGCAACTCTGAACAGTAGCGAGAGCGGAATAGCTGGGCTGAGGTCTGCCTAGTGGATCAGATAGTAGAATTTTTTCCCTTTGATAGTAGAAATGTATTATTGTTTATACAGTACCATAGGTATGTATGGCAGTTTAGAGGTGATTACTAAATAACAACCTTTGTCCAAAAGATTATAATTTAAATTATACAGCACAACAAGGAATGACAACAGATGAGGACAGGGCTGTGGGGAGGAGATTGTATAATGCTGGTGATAAAACAGATTAAATTTACCAGAGATGTTTAAGAAAAGATTTGTCTTATCTGCATGTTGGTATGCATCTCAGGCAGGTCAGTTGGTCTGTAACTTGCTGATTTTTTTCCATCGTCATACTTGAATAGGCATAAAAAATATCATAATGCCACTTTATAAATCCAAGACACCTTGAGTACTGTGGGCAGTTCTGGTGCCTCACTTCAAAAAAAGATATATTAGAATTGGAAAAGGTACAGAGAGGGCAACAAAAATGATGGGGAAGGAAGAGCTTCCACAGAAGGGGAAATTAAAAAGATTGGGACTGTTCAGCTTGCAAAAGAGGAGGTATGAGAGAGGCCTATAAAATCATGAATGGTGTGGGAGAAAAAGCATTATTTACCCCTTCCCATAAAACAAGAACCCAGGGTCACTCAATGGAATTAATAGGCAGCAGGTTTAAAATAAACAAAAGGAAGTATTTTTTCACACAACCCACATTCAACCTGTGAAATTCATTGCCAGGGGATGTTGTGAAGTCAAAAGTGTAACTGGGTTCATAAAAGAACTATATAAGTTCATGGAGGATAGGTCCATCAATGGCTATTAGCCAAGATGACCAGGGATGCAACCCCATGCTCTGGGGTCTAGTCTATACCACAGACTTACATGGGTATATCATCACACAGGGGTGATGATATACCCACTAGTCCCCAAAATGAGGAGTCTCCCTCCTCACTTGGGAGGACCTGCCAGTCCCCCAAGTGAGTTATACCAACCAAACCCGGGTAGACAACACTATGTCGGCAGCAAAGCTTCTGTCACTGACATAGCTACTGCCTTTTGGGGAGGTGGATTAACTACGCTGAGGGGAGAGAGCTCTCTCCCATTGGCATAGAGCAGAGGTTTTCAAACTTCATTTCCCTCTGACCTCCTGACAACAAAAATTACTATATGACCCCAGGAGGGGGGACCAAACCTGAGCCCACCCAAGCCCCACTGCCCAGCATGAGGGGTGGGGTGGGGGTCAAAGCCAAAGCCCGAGCCCCACTGCCCTCATGTGGGGAGGCCAAAATCGAAGCCCCAGAGCTTCAGCCCTAGACAGGGGACCTGCAACCTGAGCCCCACTGCCCAGAGCGGAAGCCCTCAGGCTTAGGCCTCAGGCAGTGTGGCTCGGGGTTTGGGCCCAGGTGGTGAGCTCAGATTTTGGCTTTGGCCTGGGCCCCAGCAAGTCTAAGCCAGCCCTAGCAACCCTATTAAAAAATGGGGTTGTGACCCACTTTGGGTTCGTGGCGCACAATTTGAGAACTGCTGGTAGAGTCTCCTCACTAAGGCACTACAGTGGTGCAACTGCATTGGTATAGCTGTGCCAATGCGGCATTTTAAGTGCAGTCGTGCCCCAGATGTCCTAAGCCTTTAACTGCCAGAAGCTGGGAGTGCACAATAGCAGACAGCATAATTTAGGAGAAATTAAGCCTGCCAACACTTAATTATAGGCTCCAGAAAGGATGCATGGAAGTGCAGAATTCATGGGGTCCACTTTGTGTGCACAAGGCAGAGTAGGTTTGGATTGGTGTCCCAAAACACTCTAAGTGACCCAAACTAAAGCTCATTGAGTTAAAAGATAAACCTTCTCCACTCAAAGAAGAATTTAAAAGTTGTAGGTTCTGTCTTATTGGGAAAAGAAAAACAGTACTCCTCAAGCCCAGAGGCTCCTGGGACAATGGCACTGGCATGGTTCCACTGCACATGTGTGCGCCTTTTGGAATTGGCAGAATTCCAGGAGGCCTCACAGCGTAAGGGCATATAAAGGAGCCATGTAGCTTGCTACAACCGTTGAACTGTAGGAACTTATAAAGAGAAGCTCAATAGTTGCTCTGGGAGTCCTCCTTCCAACTCCTGTTCCTCCAATCTGCCCTGCTGCCTGGGCTGAGGATTTGCCCCTACCTGTATTTTTAAGTCTTCCCTAGACTATACGTTACATATCAAGAAGGGGTTCAAAAGGAAATGTTTGCTCTGAAGCCACCTCAGTATGGGTTTTAAATGTGTTCCTGCTACATTAAATACTACAATAAACAAAACATTGCCACACTCATGCCAGTATTATATGCGCATTCCTTAGTTTATATAAATAACTTTCAGGGAGGAAGGACTTTACCTCATAGTCTCCAACAATCTGTTTACTATTCAGCACTCTGTTCAATCCGCCTTGAAAGGATATTTGTTACAACTGACATTTTTTTTAAATCGACTGTGTACATATGTAAAACAAATACGACTATCAGTTGGCATAGCCAACAATGCAGGTGTAAAGCTTTACGTCAATACAAAAATATTCTTAATGGAGTTATTGTGCAAACTTTCAAACAGTCCACTGCTCTACAGTGTGAAGAGCATGAGTTGTTTGCCCCTTGGAAATATTTCACATTCTGTTCTTCCTACTGTGAATATTATGAATTCAAGTGGGACTATATTAATTTATTGGGAAAATTAACTGATTCACTATGACTACAGTTTGATTTCAACTGCCGTGTGTGTTGTCTGGTTACCCAGCTGTTATAACTTGAAGCTTGCTATATACAATGAACATCTAAAGAGACACCACCAAATCATCAGAAGCTAAATAATTTTCATTTTTGACTTTGCTCATTTACAAACATCAAGTGTTTCATTTGCATGTTTCATGTACTTTGTTAGAGCTCAACTCATTCCTCAAAACCAGGGCGAATTTAGGCATTTAGTCAAAGCAAGGAGTAGGGAAGAGCTGCTCTGCCCCAAGGGAAGTTTTAAACAGGGATTTTACCTCCAAGAGAATCTCTGACTGAGTTGCTCCCATACAGGGGACTGTGTAGGTTGCATTATCCTTTCTGGACTAATTATGGACTCCTTGCTGATGTTTGATGATCACTTAACTGAGATGAGAATCCTTCAGGTAGCTCTAATTTATGCCAGGGGACAGGCTGGACACATAGCCAAAACAAGAACAGGGCAGTAACAAATGTAATGCAAAGGTGGGCCAAACCCATCTTTGCACCCTCTCTCCTGAGTGGCCCTCTGTTTCTGGGCTCCAGCTTAGGATCATATCCATAGTGGGTAGAACAACAATAGTGGCATCAGGAGCACTGTGGTTCAGAAACAGTGGTTTCTGCAAATCTCACAGGAATGAGAGGGATCACACAACCACTCTGGGGTGTAATTCCAAGTAACTTTTAAATGGCAAACGGGCAGAAACAGAGACTCAAAGTTCTACATATCCTGCTGATTTTCAGATTGAGAACGTGTGACTAGACAGCTAAACGAACATAAATAATTTAAGAAAATCACAACACAAATAACTGATATATTTAGGAGTGTTTGTAGGCAATCCCATTACACAATTAGTTCAACATGTGCAAAAAACCCCAAAGTCCTATGCAATGAAAAAAAAATATTACACTTGGAATAAAAGTCAGCAGTGTGAGTGCACTTGGAAAAACCTGCCGTTGCATGCACAACTTGGGGCTCAACTGTACAGCAGTGCTTATCTGTCTGATCTGCATCAATGTATGCCGATTTTGTGGGCATAATGGTGTGTGGATTTTTTGCAGGTATGCTTATGTCCATTTGGGAAAATTTTTATTTCACATCTGTGAAAAGTGATTTGTAAATAACTATTCTGAAAATGTCACCAAGAAGTTTAAAGAGGAAACCTAATTATTTGATGCATTCCAAATTCAAGTGTAGTCTTGGTGCAGTGGGACAGGAGGCTGATTCAATGAGAGAAGCCAATCAAGATATTAATAGATGAACGAAATCATTCTCTCTTTGTCTCCAACTCCCACTCTACCTTTTTTAAGACCAGTCTCCCTCTCCTTCAAATTGCTCCTTGCTTAACCCTCCATGTCTTCCCACACTAAGGCTAAGTCATCACTTCAAAACATATTTTTAAACAGCAGGATAACTGATGCACATGAGCTTTCCTGCTGTAAAATCCTATTGGATATAAGCACTTGTTTATACCACAAGGTAGCTAGGCAAAGTCAGCACTGTACCTCTGCCTGTGGTTGACCTCACCTAGCTACCTTGCAGTAAAACTCGAAGTGCCTTCTTGTTGCCAGCAGGATTTTATAGCAAGGTAGCTAAGACACATTAGTTATTCTGCAGTAAAAACACACCCTTTTTATTTTTGGCAGCGAGGACAAAGTCAACCACCTTTTCCTTTCTTTATATTGAGTTTGTCCAACTTCTATCAAAAGCTCTTCAGAGCAAAGACCTGGTTAAACAATTTAAATTATGTCCATTTGAAAGCACTGTGTACATCTATAGTATAACAAAAGTAATAAATAATAAAGACTGAGTATACTAAAAGTTGAAAATAGTCCCATTTGTTTGCACAAGGAATGACAATGTAAGCTATGTTTAGACAGACACTTACACAGGAATGTAACAATGCAAGAGATCTTAAAAACAGTAAGTCTGATTTTCATCATAAGAGCCAGGAATCCTTAATTCATCATATTGCACATACATATTGTATTAATACCAGAACATTCACATCCCAAGCATGATCTGTTGCATTTCATGTTAGCATTTTAAAACATAAAATGATTTTCCAGTTTTAAATTAGGGCTGTTAAACGATTAAAAAGGCATGATTAATTGCACTGTTAAACAATAACAGAATACCATTTATTTAAATATTTTGGATGTTTTCTTCATTTTCAAATATATTGATTTCAATTATAACACAGAATACAAAGTGTACAGTGCTCACTTTATTTTTATTACTAATATTTTCACTGTAAAAAAAAAGAAATAGTATTTTTCAATCCCCTCATTACAAGTACTGTAGTGCAATCTCTTTATCCTGAAAGTTGAATTTACAAATGTAGAATTATGTACAAAAATAACTGCATTAAAAACAAAACAAAACTATGTAAAACTATAGAGCCTACCAGTCCACTCAATCCTACTTCTTGTTTGGCTAACTGCTCAAACAAGCTTATTCACATTTGTGGGAGATAATGCTGCCCGCTTCTTGTTTACAGTGTCACCTGAAAGTCAGAACAGGGTGTTCGCATGGCACTGTTGTAGCCGGCGTCACAAGATATTTATGTGCCAGATGCGCTAAACATTCATGTCCCTTCATGCTTCAACTACCATTCTAGAGGACATGCATCCATGCTGATAACAGGTTCTGCTTGATAACAGTACAAAGCAGTACAGACTGACACATGTTCATTTTCATCATGAGAGTCAGATGTCACCTGCAGATGGTTGATTTTCTTCTTTGGTGGCTCGGCTTCTGTAGTTTCTGCATCAGAGTGTTGCTCTTGTAAGACTTCTGAAAGCATGTTTCACACCTAATGCCTCTCAGATTTTGGAAGGCACTTCAGATTCTTAAACCTTGGGTCGATTGCTGTATCTTTAAAAATTTCACATTGGGAACTTATTTGCATTTTGTTAAATCTGCAGTGAAAGTATTCTTAGAACATGTGCTGGGTCACCAACTGAGACTGCTATAAAATGAAATATAAGGCAGAATGCGGGAAAACAGCAGGAGACATACTATCCTCCCTCAAGGAACTAATTTAATGAGCACATTATTTTTTTCAACAGGCATCATCAGAATCAAAGCATGTCCTCTGCAGTGGTGGCCGAAGTATGAAGGAGCATACGAATGTTTAGCGTATCTGGCATGTAAATGCCTTGCAACACTGGCTACAAAAGTGCCACGTGAATGCCTGTTTTTACTTTCAGGTGACATTGTAAATAAGAAGTGGGCAGCATTATCTCCCATAAATGTAAAACAAACTAGTTTGTCTTAGCAATTGTCTGCTTAAGAAGTTGGACTGAATGGACTTGTATGCTCCAAAGTTTTACATTATTTTGGTTTTGAGTGCAATTATGTAACAAAAAAATTTCTACATTTGTAAATTGCACTTTCATGATAGAGACACTGCACTATGGGACTTTTATGAGGTGAATTGAAAAATCTTATTTCTTTTATTTTTAGAGTGCAAACCTTTGTAATAAAAATAATGTAAAGTGAACACTGTATACTTTGTATTCTTTGTAATTAAAATCAATATACAGTGGATTCCGGTTAATCGGGCCACCAGTTAATCGGGACACATCGCTAAAAATGGAAACAAAGCATCCTTTTTTATTTAATTCGGTTAATTGGGGCAGCCGCTTAATCAGGCCAAATTGTTCTGGTCCCGATGTGTCCTAATTAACTGGAATGCACTGTATTTGAAAATTTAGAAAAACATCCAAAATATTTAATAATTTTCAGTTGGTGTTGTTTAACAGTGTGATTAAAGCTGTGATTAATTTTTTTAGTCACGATTAATTTTTTTGAGTTAATTGCGTGAGTTAACTGCAATTAATCAACAGCTCTATTTTAAATCAGTTCTTACATGTTGAGAATCAGATGGTATGTCTGATCATTCATCCTGGTGTCTCCTTACAGAACCCATCGGTGAGAACCTGGCCCTACTTAAGTCAATGGGAATTTTGCTGTTGGTAGTGTTAATTTACTTCAATCGGACAGGTTTGTACAAGCTAGGCCTGTGGGATTTGAACGTTGTTTACGAATTTTAGTTGATTCCTCAGCTGTTCTAGATATACACTAAGTCTGCATGTTAAATCAGTGTAACTTTGCACTCATATAGTATTATTCATCTACCAAGTACTTTATAAATCTTCCAGAGCATGGCTACACAGCAGTTAAACACTTGTGGCTGTGTCAGATGACTTGGGCTCGCGGGGCAATGGGCTGAAGCCCAATATCAGGGATCCTTCCACCTCATTAGGTCCCAGAGCTCAGGCTCCAACCTGTTGGTTTTCATAGCTGGATGTGAGCCCTCAGGAGTTTGCTGACCAATGCTATATGAACAGAGCCCAGAAGTGACAAAATCAGAAACATGAGCATAAATCAACCATAATAAGTTGTCAGAAAGCTAACCTTTTTCTGACTAAAAATATTCTGCCCATGCAAAATTCTAAACAGTTGCTTTACAAGGTCACGATGTCCATATTTGAAATATGCTCTCAAGTACAAATTCACAGCCCCTTCCCACCCCGATGTGTTACTGGATGTTATTTGTTTTTTAATTTACTTTTGATGAATAATGTGCAGCCACTGCCCCCTTCTGGTTTTATTCTCAGTTCCGAACACACCAAGTGTATGCCCATGCAAGTTAAAGAGTGACAAACAAAACTCTTCAGGTAACTCATTCTCTTTCCTAACCAGGTTTAGACAGGTTTTTCCATTAATATTTATTTTCACCATCATAAATGTGGATGGAATGGAAATCATTTATTAAATATATTATGAGAAACAAATATGTAATTTTACTTCTTAAAATGTTATTTTCAAATATTCCATTTAATATTTAGCCCAACCTTAGAAGCATGATTCATATTTAACCAAGTGGTTTCAAAGGGTCAGAACTCTGTAATGTAAAAATTATACAATTAGTCTCTCATTTATTTTTTAGGTTTCATTTTGGGCTAACCAACATTTATATAACGTGAAAAAACATGGAACAATGCTAATGTATACTGAAGTAACAAATACAATCAAAGTGTTACAAATTTTCAGATAAAACTCCTATTGAAGTCAGAAGCAGCTATGTTTGAGAAAAACATAGGACTGGATCCTTCAGTTCTATGTAATTTCAGTATGGTGGACATAAAAAACGTTAAATGATAGAGTTAACAAGTTCAGCAAAAAATTTAATCTGAATTTAAGAAAATAATCATAGCTCAAAAGTGTATAATACATGTTAATGACATTCTCTCCTTAATATATCTGCAACGTCTTCATATGGTGTTCTCTACTGTAAGCCAATAATGTGCATCTCCATCAGTGAAAATTTATGAAAATATTGTAGATAGAGGGTGGATGGAATGCTAGAATCAGATTTAAAAGTACTTTACAATAGGAGGAACACAAAGGAGTGGAATTACTGAGAAATTTAAAATTTTATCAGAAATTGCTATTTAGAAGTAGACTTCACTTTTATATTTTTGAACTACATATCCTTCTAATCCTTTTATCTTACTAAGTATAGAGTAAATATAAATACTATTAGGGGACAGTAAAGTTGTGAAATGTGGATATTTTCTCAATAAACATTAGCTCAATAGTTTCCTTTGTAAAAAAATAATTAAATTAATGCCAACTGTCTTCTTTTGTTTTCACAGATTTCTCTAAAGCTCGGCACCACTTCTTGTCTAGCTACTCAAGTCTATTTTAATTTGTCTATTCTCACGGTATAAGCCTCTTCCTGCATTTGCAATTTTTCATTTATCTCAGTCTGTGAAGACAATCAGAAAAAAAAAAAAGTGGTTACGATGGAGCTATTTTGTGCTGCACATTGTGTCTGTGGTTTTGACATATTATAGTGACTGACATATTATAGTGCCTTAAGACAGACATTATCATGCACACACCTTCCTGTTTTGCAGACATTATGGTGTTCCAGCCTGTACTTACGTGATAACACTTTATCATATTACTGTGTACAATCCCAATGTAGTATGTCTGCCATGAACAGGAAGTGATATTGGGACAGCCATGTTTTGTATAACCTTAAATTAGGAGATAGGCTAATTTGTCTGTATTCTCAGACAGATTTCACCACTAAACACCAAATCAGAAAAATTGGTCTGGGGTTTAGTTATTGCAGTGTTTTGGGGTTTTTTTCTGCTGCAGATATTAGTTCTCTAGTATAAAACATTTTACTGACCCACTACTGGAACTTAGAAAGTATATTGGAAATGAACAATAAAAAAACAAGGTTTAAGAGATGTTGCTTGTCTGTCTTGATCATATACACAATAATGAATATATAGGATACACAGGAACTCCAGATTTCTGAAGAATTTTAGTGCTTAAATTTCGAAGTAATATTTGCAATGAAGGTACATGGGATGTGACACATTTTAGCAAATTCTTTGGCAGTGAAAATATGTAGCTGTCTGCAATTCTGTTGCCTGTAGAAATCTGGGCACACTGGATCTAATTCCACAAATATCAGAGGCCTTGGAATTTATGTAACCTTTTCAGTATGCATAGATGTATATGTCCATGGAAACAGATGGTGTTTCATAACAAAAATAGATCAGAAATGGAAGAACAGAAGATAAGGTCCTTCCAAGTGTTTTAAGTTTTCTATGAAAGTTTGGAGAGGGCAAAAATATACTTCACTGACTCCACACAAAACGATCATTGATTTAGGGCCAAATTCTCTATTCACTTCATATTTAATTTCAGTAGAGCTATGTAATTTATACCAGTAGAAAAACTGGTACTTAAAATCAAGTGCTGAATTCCACCCAAGAAAATTTTTAGTAGGTTAACCTTTAGTCTTAAAATCCCTATTATTGCCATGCTCCAACATATCAAGCAGTGATGGGCAAATCTCAAAATATTCTGAAAAAATCAGTATTTGTACTTTATCCAGATCGTATTTGAACTTGATTCAGATCTTATCTTATCTACCTTGTTCACTATGTTTGGACTACTGTCAAGTATAAATGAACAAGTCCATATCCTACTGACCCGAGTCTTCTAGGTATGTAATCACTTTCCTGAGGAGAACTGAATCTCCAAGTTAATTCTCTCACTCACAGCCTAGCTGCCCTTTTGTTCCCATTCTTATATCTTTCTCTGATAAATGTCTTTAATGAAAATCAGCTGTCCCTGTGGCAGCTCCTGCTTCAGTCCACTACCATTACCGTCACACCTATTTTGAGCCCGCACTGTGATCCAACACTTAATGATATTTCCTTGATTCAGCAGCACCAGAGGATGTATTATATCCACTGGAGAAACAATGCAGAGTTATAAGATCACAGTTCAATGTCTAAGAATGTAGTGGAAGGATTTTGATCATGGATCAGACAGAATCTAATGATAAGAGCAACTGCGGGAGGGGGAATGTCACAAAGCAGAGGATTCAGCTGCAGGAGAAGAGTCTGCGGAGGATAGTTACTATAATAAAGAGGATATTATTCTCTGGGTAGGTAACCAGAGGTTAGTAGATGGAAAAAATGCATTTCTCACTTGATCCTGCAGCTCTTTTTCATGCAAAACTCTCAATTACTTCACTGGGAGTTTTGCCAAGGCAAGGTCTGCAAGGTCAGAGAAAAATGTGTATTTAATTTCTTAGAAAAGATGCAGGTTCTATATGCATGGATAGGAAAGCCACAACTCAGGCCCAGACTTTTTCACCTATTTCTATTGACAAGTTGAATGGAAATACGGAGTCAAACCTGGAAGGCATTGCACTGGTGTCAATTTTCCAGATGATGTTTCCCATTCATGCATAATTCATACAACTACAGTTTCTCAATATCAAACTATTCTCAGATAATGTGATATCGTTAGTAATAAACTGTTTCTCATTCAAATACATATATCACTATAAGCGAATGTGCACCATATAAGATTTTAATGGCATGTTCTGTTTACAACAACTAATACAGAGTGATAGGTGCAATGAAGACAATAATAATGGATATTGAACAAGGTTTTGGCTGTTTTTCATCAGTATGTTCAGATATTTGATGCAGCAGGATGCAATATGAGATGGTCAAATAGTCTATTCCACTGGGGCAATTCTTATGTAACTGCATACAAAGAAGCTATAGACTAGACTTACATATGTTTGTAATACAGAACCTACATAATAATTAACTGTGTGTATAAGTTTCAAAGCTGCAAGTTTCTGAAAATTCATGTTGAACATATTCAGTATGGCATGTTTCTCTCATTGCATCAGATCCTACACTACTGAAAAGGAATTTTTCCATTGATATGAAAGAGAGCAGGATTTAGTCCATACTTTCTAAACACCACAGCAATTGTGAAGCCATGTTTTTATGTTACTGAATCTATTTTTGGCTCTTATTACATGTGAGATGAGTAATTTGCATGTTATGTATACCTGTTAAACCACATTCCTACAGCAGATGAATGTGTTGTTTGTCAGCATAGTATGTGTACAGTAATTAATTAGCTAATTAACTACAATTAGAATTAGTGAACATATTTCTAAAATAGTACCTGAAGGCTTCCAATAATTTCATTTGTGATCTGACCCAATACTGACTTAACATCTTCAATAGCGAACCCAGCCATAGGATCTATATCCAAGGATTCTGTTTCTGGTTGGAGCCCTTCTGGATGACATTCTTGATCGATTTCCTAATAAATTAAAAGTAAATGCCACAAGAAATGTTTGAGTTTGAACATTCCACTATTATAGACAATATCAAAGAGTTACCAGCCCAAAGCCACAACAGCAATGTGCTGTGCTGGCACGTGATAAAATCTAATTTGGGAGAGATCTTCAGAGTTTTTTTCATTGGTCAATACAGAGAAGGCACACTGCTGAGGTACTGTGATTGTTTCCTGAGGAATGGTGGGAGAGGCTGACTGAATACATGACATACATGCTCCCTTGCTGACCAATTAATGCAACAACAGCAACTTCATTCAGTCTTAAAACTGAGTGCACATTATACCCTGGTAGCATAAGATGGACAGAGGAATGAAACTGGTGACTTTCACTGTGCTCCTATGGGAAAAAAGTGGTGGGGGCAGGGGAGGAAGGTGGCTCATAGTAAAGATGAAAAAAGAAAACCTTACCTCAGTTTCCACCTCTGTTTCTGGGGGTAATGCAATAAACGATGAATACACATCATAAGATATACCTTCTTCTAGTGGAGCAGGGAAAAGTGTATCCATTGGTTTAACTAGTTCAACCACATTCTGTTTGGATTAAAAAAAACCTTCATTGTAATATTGGATTTAATTCTTGCTCACAGCTTGGTGAAGATGTTGTGAAAGGAAATAAAATGCTTGGCTCACAAAAAACATAATACCCGTTTGTTACCATCCAAGTGTTTGAAATTGAAAAGCCTACTGCCCACTATTATAGATCACAGTTTACTTTCTGACATATGCTTCCAAGGGCCCTCATTAAAACTGAACAATTTACCTGGAAAGAGTTGTTGATTTCCATAGCTTCCATAGCACTGCAGTTCCATACCCAACCATGGATAATGAAGTTTGGAAACTAAAGTGTTGGGCATATTGTAAGAGTTATTATAAAATATAAAATGGTCACTCCTGAATAAGAATATTTGTTGTATCTTAGGGTCAAAGATCCCAGTTCATCACTGCATTATTTTATTAATTCCAAAGGATTTATATTGGGGTTACACAGTGCCAAGTCAGGCTCCAAGATTATATGACGTAATAATCTTCCAGTATATTACTATAATTTAATACTGTTCATAAGTGATAATCTAACTATTGCTTCTAAATCAAAGAAGCAAAGAAACCAGTATAAACAACAACTACTAAGTTAGCTTTTTTAAATCAATTCAGATTTAATCATTGAATATGTTTTTTGAAACAGATACGTTTTTGGGGGGTGGTTTTTGTTTGTTTGTTTGTGGGGAGGTGGGTTTACCTTTCAGTTTCCCTTTAAATAGAGTTATATAGTTAAAGGCCAGGAGGGACCACAAGTTTATGACCTCCTATATAGAATAGGCCACCAACCCTATCCAGCATCTGCCCATTTAAACCCAACAGCCGAAAAGGGGACCAAAATAAATGAGACTCACAGGAGACTAAATTATTACATGATATAGACAAAGAATAGGAGGGACAGAATTGCATCCAGTGCTTGAGGCCCATGCAATGGGAGAGAAATGATTGAGAGATACCCAGATAATCCTGGCAAGTGGCCTGCAACCACATGCTTGATAAAGACAAAAAACCCCAAAGGTCACTGCCAGTCTGATCTGTGGGAAAATTTCTTCCTGACCCCAAGGACTCGTCCTTCCTTTTCTGTTCTGAGTCTTACAACCACCCTTGAACTGTAAGATTATAATTAAATTACAAAACAACTAGTTTCTTTTATAAGCCATAACAGTCACAAAATTCAAACAAAAGATATTAAAATGTGTCTGACATAGCAAAGTAGACTATGAGCAGCATTATACTTCAAAGCAAAAATGCAGTGAAAGGGCCATTCTGAATTGTCCCTTCCTATATGCTGCATTCTTAAGAAGTGCAGGGGAAAATTAGAACGAATGAATTGTAGTGAAAGCACAGAGCCAACAACTGTATTTAAATAAATGCTTCTAATGCAACACTTTCCTTTAAAAACTACAATTAAGTCTTTGTAGTTTCTTAGAAATGTTTAACACCAGAAATGGTTCTATAGTAAAATCTATTTAAAAACACAGAAGGAGACAGGGTCAATATTATATTCCTGCTTATAAACGGTTACAATTTCTCTAAAAGAAACTTATAACTTTCTGAAGTCTGTGAATAGATTTAAGACAAATTACACTGATCTATATACAAATATTTGCACTGCTTATTGAAAAATTCTGAAGATTTTTAATTGTCAGAGTTATTTACTCCTGACGAAGTTCTGTTGTTCAATATATCCTCTTAAATCACTATAATTTTTGAGCTGTGAGAAACAATTTGATGGGGGGAAAAGCTGACAAAATGTTATGTTAATGGATTATGCAATGTAGTTGTACTAATATGGTGTTGCACTTGCCACAGAAATGACTCAAATCCTCACTTATTGCTATAGTCCAGTGGTGCAAAGGAATCTTAAACCACCTTTAAAGTGACTGATGAGGATTTCCCCATATTGGAGGAATCCTGGGCTGGCCCCACCAGTGCAGAGGGTGTCATGATCAGCTGGGGACAAGAGGAGATGTGATATAGATAGAGGAAGTGGAACTAAATGACAATATGCTTTGCCAGTCTCCAGGTGTGCAATGCTCCCTAGGGAACCATGCTAACTGTAACAAGTTACAGCTGCCTATTGGCTGCTACAACTTGCACTAGAGGTCAGTTTGGTAAAGGTGGTTTAGAGCCAGCTTTGGATTCCCCTTAAGCTGCACCAAGTATGAGCTTGGTACAGCTGAGAATTGCACTTACTGTTTCAATGTTATTCTAAACCTATAACCGTATACAATTATTTTTCATTTAATTCTTTTCTACTGGAGATTTGCATAAAAATGGACAATTCTTAAAATGTAGTCATATTGTTCCGTGTGTATGCCATTTGTATTTTTTGTTGAGAACTAGCAGACTGCCTTTTTAGAAATGTTGGCATAGCCCAGACAATAAAATAGTATAAAGGAATATTTCTAAACAGAATAACAGCAGGATTAGTAAGAAATTCTAATAAATGAGTTCTACAGATGTGGTGGCTGTTATAAAATTAACTTTGCATAAGTTATGAATATAGAATTACATTTCCCCCAGATGTTATCTGTTACTTAAATGAATGTTGCTTAAGTTACCATTATAATGCATTTTATCCAACATTGTATTATATTAGTTAAGTTTCTATTGCATAAAAACAAGCAATAGCTGATGACATAACTTTTAATAGTGTATGTAAAGAGTTTTTAATATTCTATAAATGACTGTTTGGTATATCTTAATAGTCATAGCACAGATGTCCACTCTCAAAATATTATGGAGATTTAAGCCAGCTATTGACTTATGCAGCAATTCAAGTAATTGGAAAACTGCAGTATTTACATATGCAGTATGAAGTGAACCACTCTATTCACCGAATAAATGTCAGAGTTTGAAAATCAGCAAAAGCTAATATTCAAGTCAGTTTGAATTTACTAATATGTTTACAGAAAATCAGAATCTTGTTTGTTGCAGAATCAGATGCTTGTTTGTTTCTTCTTGAATGAGAAAATGTAATATTTTGGCCCGAAGCTCTGTTTGCTTCAAGCTTTTCATATCCTAAAGAAACTTTGAACTATTTTTCCCATCTTACAAACAGCTATAGTACTGTACTCTACGTTATTAAAACTTTATTTCTTTGTAGTAAATCTTACCAAAAAGGCAAAAATGTGTGCTATATAAAGGATGAAAAGTATTCCCAAATTTCTGCCTTATGACCCAGAGCTAAAACCCAGTGTATGCACCAGTGAACCTTTCCACTGACTTCAGTACGCTTTGGATCAGACCATATATGAATGATAGCAAAATTAGAAACTATTCCTTGTTGTTTCTTCTGTATAAACACACGTGCCATACTTGCGGATTTTTAAATGATATGCCTTGGGGCCACATGCAGAGCAACACGGGCTTACCTCTAAAAAGTGACTTAAGTGAGATTTCTTGTGAACCAGAACACTTACTGCAGGATATGCAGGATTTTAGCAGCTACTCCAAACATGCTTCACTCCAGATCTGCAAATCTTCTGAGCTTTGGACATTGGGATGAAAGTCTGTGGTTTATATGGTAAAATACTTGGAATGAATAAACTGATGACTAGAGCGCTCACACTTTTGGCCAAACCACCAGTTTAGCCCCATCTTCAAGCACATGTGCATACAATTTGCCTACTGCAGCTGGCTTAATAGGCATTAAGTGGAACACCAAAATTCTAAAAGAGCACCATTTTATGGGGAGGCTGCTAGCTCCTCAAATAGATTGCTGCAACGTGGTGTGCACATCTGAGGACATAAGCAAGCCCAAAGAGTGAAGGTTGTTATCGGCCAAACAATCATTCCAAATATAGGATCTATGAAGTCTGAATAGAACTGAATTCTACTGAATAGAACTGAATTCTACACTAATCAGGGGCTAAATTTTTCCTCAACTTCCTTTACTTGCATGGGAGTTGTGTATGCACATTCAAGGGCTGAATTTGGACCACATGAAGGCAACTATAATTATATAAAAGAAACAGAACAATACATTTCTCCTTTATGTTCCTTTTCTTTATCTTAGAATTTATGTTAATCCATTTTAGAAATGGGTTTCTCAGCTATAGGAACTGAGCAATAAGCAAATACTTGAACTGTGAAACTTAACTTTACCAGGAATGAATCTGGCTCAGAATAGCTATTTTAAATAATTTGGTGCTATACCTAAATTCACAGAACAGGATATTTCCACCGCACAAACCCATAAATCAGTCAGTGACATCTGGCCTCAAGGACATCAGAGTCATCTGAAATGTGGTAATTTATATTAATGAACATCAATATTAATTTTTAAATAAAAATAATTTGCTGCAGCCATTATGTTTACATATGGGATATTATTTATCAGTTGTGTTCCTCCTTTTCTACATTTTGCCCATAAATTACTGAAGGAGAAACAGAGTCATAGTTAAATATTTTCCCTCTGAGTTTAATCTTCTAAATGTCCTCTTACTTTTTCAGTAGCAAGACAAGGCACTCCCCTGTTAGCCAACAGGCAGGATTTTCTTGCTATTCCAGCAACTGCTGCCAATTTAAATGCTTGGACAACTAGAAAAGGGTGCTCCTATAGGAAGCAACCAAACCCTTCCTTTCTAGAGGCTTCTCTGTGGAAAACACCTCTTAATGTCACATTCAGGGGCAGCCACAGTCTCAGGGACCAAAGAAAAGGAATAATGCCTCTACTGTACTGGATTGCAACATGCATTCTTTGTTTTTAACTAGGCTTTCAATTAAAATTGCCATTTCTGAGATCTTAATACATTACAGACATCACGGAGGGGGACATTGAAAATATCTCCAGTGTGCTTCCACGCGGAAGGCATCAATGCAGTACTGATTCACCTTGGAATAGCAGCTGTAAATTCGTATTGTGTTCACAGTAATGCTAATCTTCATGAAGTCATGGGATTACATGAGAATTTCAGCTTTCATTTTTTTAAAAAAGTTAGTGTCTAGCCCTTGTGGTTGCTGAGAAAAGACTGCAAATATAAATCATTGAGGCTCAAAAACCAGAAGGCAAATAAAAGAAACCCAAAAGTTATTATTTTTAACTTAATACCATGATTTATTGGGGCTTGACTCATGATTTTCAAATGCTTGGAGTTGGCAACACTGAGGTAATACGTCTTTAAGTCATGTACAGTGTTGTAGGAGTTTGGGTTTTTTTTTAAACACCAGAATGCATGGCTCCTACGTGTTTGAACCCTGTAAACTACTTACTGCCATCCCCCAGCCCTTCTCTGTCATGGAAGTTCTGCCAGCAAATAAAGCACAGAAGTTGGCTCCAATGTAGGTTGCAGGATTCTGTTAATATAGAGACACGTGCGCCTTGAAGATGAAGACTCAGAGCATGTGTGGTTGACAACTTTTACAAACCGGCAGGCCAGCCTTGACATTCTTGACTTGACATCAGAGTCGTTCATTATACACAGAGCTAGAGAGATCTGAAATAAAAATCCAGGGACATTTGGACACCAAGTGTCCATCTTAGTTGTCCAAACATTTTAAAACTTAGATGTTTTACCAGTCACAGGATACAACTGAAAAGACATTAAATTTGTACTCTGCATGTGTAGCTACATCTAGGTGATGGAAAATAATCATTCAGAAGAAGTGTTGCCTATAAAGCCTCCAGGTAAGCCACAAAGCAAGCAGTCAGAAAGGTGACAAAACAGCCTTAGATGAGCTATGTGAATTGAACAACTGCCCTCAGCTTGCCAAAAAGAAAATATATGCAGTCGCATGGACAAGAAACAAAAGCAAGGAATATGGAAGGAACACACCATTTGTAAAGATGTGGGGGCAGACTGCTTGTGATGAGAGACACAATATGTAACTATGAGAATACTATGAGAATCCAGTTAATGAAAACCCTTTATATGTTATACTAACCAGCGTGAATTGATAATTATGGATATGATGACCTGTTAGTGGCAGTGGTCAAAAATGTACTGTTGAAGATGGCACCTGGAAAAGCAGCAAGTCCAGATAAAATCATGGTGGTTATTATCAAAGTCTTGAGAGAGTTTGGTCACACTGCATGGAACTCTCAGAGCAGTGGTTCTCAAACTTTTTTTTTTCACGAACCTCTTGAAAATTGCTGAGGATTCCAGCGGACTACTTAATGATCTTTCCAAATGTTATTTGTACCGTCCGTTAGCCAACTATCATAAAGCGCTTTGGTTAAAAGCGCAAAGGCCAGTTGCATCTTAGGCGCATTTAACATGCACGAATTTAACTATACGCAGCTGGCCATGAAAAAAACAAAACAAACAAAAAAAAAAAATAATCGGGGGTCGGGACATACAGCCCACGGCAGGGGCCGGGGTAGGAGCCAGCAGTCTGCTGCAGGGGCCAGGGCTGCAGCTGGCAGCCCATGGCAGGAAGCCGGGGCCGGCAGCCCACCTGCCCACCACCACAGGGGCCAGGGCTGGAGCTGGCAGCCTGGCAGCTACCGCAGGGGCCGGGGCCGGCAGCCCGCCCGCCTTCGCGGGGGCCGGGGTAGGAGCCAGAAGACTGCGGCAGGGGTTGGAGGTGGGGCTGGCAGCCCGGGGCAGAGGCCAGGGCTGGCAGCCCGGCAGCCCACAACAGGGGGCCGGGGCTGGAGCCGGCAGCCCGCCCGCCCGCGGGATCGGGGCAGAAGCCCCCCCACCCGGGTTAGAGAGCCAATGTTCAATATAGTGAACTCAATGAGAGTTTCACTATACACGATTTCTGCTTTATGCAGTAATCGCAGAATGTAACCCTCGCATAAGACGCGACACACCTATATATAAAAAACACCTTTAATTATTATTAATTTTTTTTATCCTACAAATAAAAGCACACAACTCATATTTTAATCTCAGTAGTCCTAGCTTTCTAGTGCAATGGGTGTGTCCTCTCTCCTCGCTGCAGTAGCCCCCAAGCAGAGGATGGAAAGGAGCGGGGTCTCTCCATCTCTCCCCTGTCACGGCAGCACTTGAGCTGGGACTGGGAAGAAGGGTGGTCTCTCTGCAGCATCCACAGCCCTGGAGCTGGGAAAAGTCACCTCTTTCTCTAGCCACTGCAGCCCTGCACATTCAAAATTCCCCGCACCCCCTCTTCTCACCTCACTGTCTCCTCCCACCTATCTCCTATTCCCCCCAAGGCTACCACCTCACCTTACAAGTGCATCGTCTCAGGGGCCAGGCACCTAATTAGTGGAGCCACGCCTGCATGGCTCCACTAATTAGGTGGATGACTGTTCATTCTCTTGTGTGTGGCCACCCAGACCTGCACCTTAGAGGGAAATATCTGTGGACCACCTGAATGGAACTCATGGACCACAGTTTGATAACCTCTGTCTTATAGGGAATCTCTTACATGTGATTGTCACATCTGCAGAATAGTGGAGCCCATTTGAAGGTAGGGGCAGTTTAGTTGTAGAAAAGGAAAAAGGAAGACAAATGTTATGTTCATTGTTAGACCGTTGGTAGAAAAGAAGCTGGAAAGGAAGAGAGCACGACTGGGTTTTCCTTGAATTGGTGAAGGCATTCGACAAACTACCAAGTTGATTGCTGGTGCCTCTGCTATGATTCTATGAGGTACTGGAGGATCTTGTCCAGGTAGTGTTGGGTTTGTCCTGTGGTTTTAAGACAAAAGTGTGGTATAGTGGAAGATTTCAAGGAGAAATCTGGATTCTACCAGGGATCAGCATATAGTTCATTACTATTCATAACTGATGGATTTCATAATTAAGCAAATTCAAAGAGAAGGTGGGACAAAGTTGATCTATGCAAATAATGCACTAATTGCTAATAGTGAGGAAGATTTCATCCAGGCGACTGATGCCTGGAACAGGGGACTAACACATCTTGTCTCAAAATGAGTTAAAAAAAACACCTTAGCCCTGTCACTGACTCACAGAGAAATCAAGACAAATGAATATCATCATTGAGGGCCTGCTCCTACATCAGGTTTCTGAATTAACCTTAAGGGATGGGTTAATAGCAAATGGAGAAAACAACAGAGAACTGCAAGCAAGGTGCATGAGCGCACGGGAAGTCTGGTGCAAGATAAGTGCAGGATTTATGATATATGGAGGCTCAGACTATTTAAGGGACAACTATACAAAACCATGGTAAGATCAGATCTTCTATAGGAATCAGAGACATGGTAACCAAAGAGAGGCATGTCAAAAGACTTGAAATGAGATGTTTGAGGACAGTGAGAAGGGTGATACTGCTGGATCCCATGTTCAATGATGCCTTTAAGAGTGAGACCAAGGTCTGCAGTATTAGAGAGAAGTGCCAGAGAGGAGGCTGAGATTGTATGGGTATGTACAAAGGATGGTTGAAGGAAATCCTATGAGGGAGGCATTTGAGACTAGAGTTTGTGGATGGAGAACAAGAGGAAAGCCCAGAAAATAGTGGAGAGACTGTGTTCGGTAGGGATGAGTGGATATGGAGTGAGCACTGGACCAGCAAGCCTGGAAAAGACTGTTCCAGTGAGCTGACCCTAGTTAGTGAGGGAAAAGGGTAACAAGAAAAAGCATGTGTAGCTATATCTTAATATCTTGTGGCATATTCTAATTGGGCTGTAGCTTTAGATTCCCACCCACATCTCGTTCTCACAATTGTTAAACCAGTTGGGGAAAACAAACATAAAAATGTTAAGCTATACCCAGCAAACCACCTTTGATTGTATCATACAAGTTAGTCAGTGAGGTAAGAAGAGGGATTTGCACCTTTAGTGAAGATTCCTTTCACGTCTATCTTCTTGAAAGGGATGATGGCAAACATATCTGCATGAGTACCTGCTGAGTTTAGCTGCACAATGGCATACAATATTTTGAATACTTAGATGTAAAAAATGTGGTGGTGCTACATTTGTCTCCTGTGGGACCACCACAATAGCAGATACTAGAACCCTGCATGGAGCTGCACGTTAATTACTCTTGGTTCACCGGGGCAGTTGCGGCTTTTCAGACTTCATCGGAATATAAGGGAGGTGTTAGTGACCCTCACCCAAAGCTAAAGTACTACAAGTGTGAGGGAAGGACCCTGAGAGGCATAGGCTCGAGTTAATGTAGTGTTATTTTGGAACTGCCTTTCTGCTAATAAAACCAAACTATAGAAGGGGGACTTTTTGATTCCGTGATTAGTGGCTAGCTATTGTTTGAAGCTAGACAGAGATTCAACCAGCTCACTTATTCTGTGAAATGTCAAAGACTTGCTTGTCATACAAATTTATTGTACATCCTTTTCTTATCTTAACCCTCTGATTAGAGAGCTCTCTGCATGCAAAAGTGGTCATACACAACTCCTTCTGCCCCAAAACTACACAAAACAAAACCACCTAAACCAAACAAACTATGCATTGTATGCAGCCTCCAACTGTCAAATGTCCAGGAAACAAAATTGTCTACATTCCTCTTAGCCCATGGGTGGATCCAGTATCATTAGGCTATCCTCCTCCATTAATTCTCCTCCATTAATTCTTTAATCAATTAATTATCCTCCTCCATTAATTCTTAGCTAACGTATAAGTCAAATAGCTCAATTTTTAAAAGGTTGGCATTAAAAAAAAACACCCCTAAACATAATATTGATTCTAAACTAGTAGGATGTACAAATTGCTCATGTGATTTAAACAGTGCAATGTGGTATATCTTTCGAATACGTCGCACTGTCAAATGTTCTGTATAGGGTGATATAAAGACAGTAATGTTGCATTCTGTGCTATTAGACATAAAATATGAAGAGCACTGGCTTGGAATGTGTAAGTTTCTGTTAAAACAACAATTTGTCCTGTGGACTATAAATTCAGTTTCTGTTTTTATTGGAATCACATTTTGCTTTGGAAACAAGCATGCAGAAAAACAACCAGTAACTTAAATATTTTAAAAAACATCTCAAAACAGGCATGATTGTGAGATCAAATGCTATTATTCTTCCTCTGTGAACTGTAATGTGTTTTAAAACCATTTCCATATTTTTAATTAACACCTAGTTCAAACAAAATCTTACCATGGCCATTTTAATCACAAATGGAAAAACAATTTTATTTTATCAGAAAATTGACTAGAAACTGTTTGTGACTTATTTTTATGTTTTTATCATTAAGTTATTAATATGCATTTTTAGATTCACAGATGTATACTCTGAAATAGTTTTCTGCTAAAATTTTTAAGTTACAGATTTTAAATTGCACCTCTGCATGTGACACTAATTTGAGGTATTACCAGTTTCTATCTTCATACTACAATATTTGATCGACACTCATCAATTTAACAAAAGAAAATACATAGCTTAAAAATACTCATCTTAAAATGACTGTCAAGGTATCAGCATTGCATGACAGTTGTGCTACTGTATCAATTCTAACTCAAGAACTCCAGCCATATCTTTTTTTGATCTGAAAGAGGCCATTGCCTCAGTATACCATATAAAAAGTTGACCTACTTTACATCCTACTATAAACAAGCCAATACTGACTGGCTCTCTCCTGTTACAGTATATGTTCATCAGTTTATTTATGTTGGGTCAGAAAGTAAGTTGAGTCTTTGGAGTTTGATTAAGTTGTATTGTATGTTCCTACAATTTAGGTTAAATAGAACTGCAGTTGTAGAGCAGATTATGTTTTTGTAGTATGACCACTATATCAACATAAAAACTAATTTAAATTTGGGTTAATTCTGCTCTGGTGGATTATTGGAAATAAACTTCCTCTTAGTTAGCTGCCAAAGCCAGCTGCACCTTCGAGGCTGAAGGTTTGGCTGAATCGGAGGTTGTTATTGACGGGGTATGAATCTCCTAACAGAAGGTTCTTCTTCCTTCCAGTAAGGGTTGGAAAGTTTTTGAGAAGACATTTTCCAGTTCTGTTAGGTTGTAATGGTTTCTGATGGAAGAAATCATTTCCAACAGAATAATTTCCCCTGAACTGAGTTTAAACATAACAGTTACTTAAGTCTGTATCCTTCACCAACTGTAACTTAATCTCCATTATTTAAAAAATACAGCTGAATTTGTTTGCGCAAGATCTCCATAATCATGTAGAATTTTACCTCAAGCTGGGATTCATGGCAAAGATTTTGAGCTTTAAAATTATACTAAGTTTAATCTTTAGTAGCTGCAGAGAATCTGGCATTTAAAATGGCTGTTTGTATAGATATTTTCTGTTTATTGGCCTCTTTGGATTTCTAAGTGACTATCAGGGTATGTCTTCACTACCCTCTGGCTCGGCGGGTAGCGATCGATCTTTTAGCGATCGACTTCTCGTGTCTTATTAAGATGTGAGAAATCGATCGCCCATGGTGCCCCCGTCGACTCCATAACTCCAGCTTGCCGCAAGGTGCAAGCTGGAGTCGATGGGGGAGCACGCCGCCAACTGCCGCCGCCATGAGTACGACAGGTAAGTCAGCTGAAGATACACCAACTTCAGCAACGTTATTCATGTAGCTGAAGTTGCATATCTTCAGTCGATTCCCCCCCAAGTGAAGACCAGCCCTTAGTCAAAGATTTTGTTATTGACATCCTTGTTTGTAACTGAATGTTCAAATGATTTGATTTATCACTGTAGGCCTGTTACACGTAATCTCAAGCATTAACATTTCAGTTCTATGTCAAAAATTATGAAGATTTAAGGTTCAACCAAGCATCACCACAGCACTGAGGCAGAAGCCTTGACTCTTGAGATTAGTGACTGGATAGATAAAATGAATGTTGTACTCTAAAGGGAAAAAAAGCCCTTGATATATACAAATTGTACCTTGTTCTAGATACATATTTTACTGCTCCACGTTTAACACTTTAAAGAGACTTTGCATTTTTTACATTTGTAAATTAACATACTCAGTAACCATATAAAGGTGTGACAAAGAGTCCTGTGGCACCTTAAAGACTAACTAAAGTATTAGAGCACAAGCTTTCGTGGGCTAATACATGCATCCGACGAAGTGGGTATTAGCCCACGAAAGCTTATGCTCTAATACTTTAGTTGGTCCTTAAGGTGCCACAGGACTCTTTGTCACTTCTGCAATTCCAGACTAACACGGCTACCCCTCTGATTCCATATAAAGGTGAGACATATTTTAGAAATAAGTGGATAAGTTTACAAGATTAAATCTGAATCTTGATGTTCATCCTCACCCTCCACAATCAAACACACTTCAATATACTTGAGGGTAGATGGACTGGCAGAGAAAATGATGAGTGGTGTGAAGACAGTTGTGTCTACAATTAGGGCAGTATCTCCATCATGGTCAGTTTTGGAGGAAAAATATCAGAAGAATTTATTATTTACCCATTCGGAGAGCACCTATTACCATGGCAGCTAAGCTCTTCTTCAGTTCCAGATAAATGAAACATAAAACTAACACAGGTAATCAAATGTAAATCAAAAGATACACATTCTGCATCATTACCTAGGCTATGGCTATGATGAACAGCCAAGGGGACTGAATGCTAAAACCCACGTCTCTCAACTGAGAATGTCCTGCTACAGTACATGTTGAAATGTAGGTCTCAGAACCACTCTCAAAAGCTTCAAATCCTCCCTTTTTCAGAGCTGTGCACCCTTGACAAAGCCTAGCACTAGAACCGTTCGGTTTCAACCTGACCATCAAAATGGGAACCACATCAGGAACACCAGTTATGTCAAGACTGCAGGCCAGAGATGTTGCGGAGAGAACAGATGCAGAGCTGGAGGCAGGCAAAAGTGTGTGTGGGGACTGACAGCGAAGGAAGGGTGGGAAAAGCACAAAAGTAAATCAGCCTTGTGGAGGGAAAGGGGCTTTTGTGGTGGCTCAATGAGATGAATGAGGGGAAAATGGGAGGCAACTAATGAGAAGAGGTGGAATAGCTACTGGAGTTGCCAGCGGGTGAATGAAAGTGAATATATTCCTCTTTACAGTCCCGCCAATATACTTTATTCTTGAACTGAAACACCTCTGCTACTGGAGTCCGGCATTTGTCTTAAGCATTAACTGCCCAGAACGTCAATCTGTGTCAGGTGGATAAGTGACTTGATCGAAACCATCAACATTCATTTCAGTTGTGACCCAAGTCAAAATTTAAACTAAATTCTCCAGAGGCAAAATGACAGACCCTTAACCCAATGTCAATAACTCCATTCAAAAAAGTGTTTTGAGAACCATCACATTCCTCTGGCCTACCCAGCCAGCCTTTTACATAATCTTCTATCAACCTAGACAGGCCAGCATACATTTTATTTATGTAAAATAAAAAAATTTATGAAGCACTTTGTTAATGCCCTTTTCCCTTATGTGGTTTTCCTGCTCAAGCCCTTTCTCCATCTAACATACACTTGTGTTATTCTAGCGCCACAGGATATGTCTGCAGTGCAATTAGACACCCACAGCTGGCCCGGGGCCTGCTGACTTAGGCTCATGGGGCTTGGGCTAAGGCTTGGCCTACACTAAAAAAATATGTCAGTATAACTACATCACTCAGGGGTGTGGAAACTCCCGGTGTAGACAGAGCTGTGCTGATGGGAGAGCCCCTCCCAACAGCATAGCTTCCGCCTCTTAGGGAGGTATACCTACATCGATGGGAGAAGCTTTCCTGTCGGCAGAGGTATTATCTTCTGTAAGTGCTACAGTGACATAGCTGGTTAATTGTGGTGTAGACATTTGGGTTTGGGTTGTGGATGTACCCAAAAAGCCACACCATGGGGCCAGGATCCCACTGTGCTAACTACCATCATTGGCATTGGGTTTGTCTTTTACATCAGCTAGAAATACTCATTCCTGCACCAACAGACATACTCTTTCTCCAGCTCACAGAATGTATTCATCCAAGAGTGCACCTATGCAGCTGCTATTTATCACATTAGACTAAGGCATTTTTAAGCTTGACTAAATAATACAAGCTAAGAAACAACTATGCCAAATATAAATGCCAAATTTTCAGGTCATGGCTTCTAATTTTACACACAGTATCATTTGCAGCATTTACACATGCAAGTACTGCTTCCAGGAGCTCATTATATCATTTATACATGCTAATAAATTATATCTCCTGCAGAACTCCATATGGAAAAACTACAGATTGACAAGATGCCCCATTTAGGAAATAAGACCCCCAAACCACAAATAAATTAGTTGTTGATGACGTGAAATATCCTAGGTGCATGTTTTTGTCCATCTACAGTATATTAGTCTCAAGACTCCACCCTAGTAGAAGCTCTTCCCATGGAAGGAGATTACATATATCTCAAGAACATCATATGCAGCTCCTTAGCTCAGACTGGAATTAAGTCAGCAGCTGATTTAAAAGTTTTAACAATTTTTTTTGGCATATAAACTCATTCTTTATTAAAATTGTTTGTCTTCTTTAAATATATACGTCAACTGGTGTTTTACTACCTCTCATCCCCTTCCCAACCTCCCACTTTTAATTTTCTCGTTTGCAGCATCTCCTGGCGGAGAGTAAAAAAGAAAGCACAAACCTTTGCTGATCACTTTCCAGACAATCTGATTTTTTTTTTTTTTTTTTTATAAATTAGAAGTTGCTGATGGGGAAGCAGACAGAAGCATGCTTTGATCATGATACACATTTTGATGTCTTTTATCATTTTTAAAAAACAATATTACAACAAAAAAATCATCATACAAGTTTTCCGATCAAAGTGTGTCACTGTCTGCTTCCCAGTCAACATACTGCCAGAAAGTTGGCAAGCTGCCCAGAAGGAGCCGGCAACAGCTGGTGGATTTGATGATCATCTATGAACTCTCTAACGTACAAGATAAACTGTTATGTCTCCATCTAGCGGTCTACAGCATTTGGCAGGACATTTGAAGTCAAGGAGTTTTTGCCACTGACATCCTAGGAGCAGGATTTGGCATAAGATTTCCACCATTTTGGAAAACTGAAGGTAACAAGAAAGGCAGAGAGACAGATACTTAGGCCCCATGTACCATACATAAAAGTGTAGTAAGTACCATATTATAGATTATTTTAAACAGAGTTCTAGCTAAAATGTTTCCAACACCTTTTGGCCAGCAGGTGTGTACTGAGTCAGACCATATTTAAAGAGTAGCTCTTCTCTGAAAAGTGGCTTTGAAGAGTTTTATATTTATTGTCTCAATGATTTCCCGGTAAAATTTACTCCATTTATATGTAACAAGTTCCCTCCTGACCCCCAACTGCAAGGTAAGCATGGAATCTGAAAAGCAACCTATGTTTCTAACGGCTTGCACATCCTCACGAGTTACCCGGATGAAATGGAGATGTGTTAACAGAAGTAGTTAATGACCAATTGTGGTACACACCTCTGCATGGTGTGTGAGTGTGAGTGTGAGTGTGTGTGTGAGAGAGAGAGAACAGTTTCCTGCAATATCCTTGAAAATCTTATTGAATTAAGTATCTTCAAGTCCATTATACTATATGCAAAGTTTATATATTACTGTGGGCCAGAATCGTATGCCACTTCTGTAGCGGGGAGATGTGATCATCCCTAGATGATCAAAGGACTACACTGAACAAAGTGCCATACAAGAATGAACTTTCTGGGACAATACATGTGAAGTGGATTTCCTGGGAAATATCTAGGGGGACATGAATGCAAATTCCAAAGCTCTGGCTGATCATCTGTTATCTGTGGCCAAGCTCAAACGCCTGAGCTGCATAAGGGGAAAAAACTAACTATTTATGGTTGGTCTGGCTTTGAATCTGAGACAGTTATGAACTTGTAACCCTGAGGAAAACCCATTTGTATGTTTTGAAGGACTGACACCTACAAGCCCCAAGGCTGGAGTTGGGGTGACTCCTGGGAAGCTTTTTATCATATGTATACGTTCTTTTATTGTTTTTAAGTGTCTTCTCTCCAATGCTTTCACCTTAAGAATAAATGTGTGTGCTTAGAAAGAATTGTGTGGTAACTTATAACTGCTGGCATCTACAGTTGTTTACAGCCTCTAGAAAAAAAGCACTGCAGATCAGTGATGGAGTCAGAACTAGAATCCAGGTCTCGAGTCCTAGATTCATCAGACCACACTGTCTCTCTGGTTTTTAGTCTCCTCTAGCAGCAGCACAGTCACCTCTAGCACAACATTTGGACATGTGTTCATGATAGCAACTCAGAGGAAAGTGGCACAATGAAAAATCACCACCACCAAAGAAAATTCAGGCTGTTGTAGAATCTGGACTTCTCCCATCCAAATTCAGACCAGGTCCTATCCTCCTTAACTTGAGAAAACTGTTGAGGTCACGGCCCAACAGGATATAGTTCCACTTAATGCAACAACTGCTGTGGAAACAGGTGATCTTTTATTTTGCTAGGTATTCTCTTCAATAAAATGTGTGCACCAAGGCCAGTGTTTTGATTTGGCAGATATAAAATGTGTTAATGTAACTGATGTATACTTTTATGAGATCAGTTTTCTATTGTATTCTACCATTTCATGCACTGAAAGCAAGTTTATTACTCTATAAGGAATTAATCTAACAGGACTCCAGCATAATAGCAACTGATATATACGCAATATGACCTAAACCAGCACACTAGCAAATGTCAAATGTAATCAGGTATCTTCCATTGTTGTTTGCAATGCTGTTGTAGCCGTGTTGGTCCCAGGATATCAGAGAAACAAGGTAGATGAGGTAATCTATCTTTTATTGGACCAACATCTGCTGGTAAAGGAAATAAGATTAGAAGCTCTTCTTCAGGTCTTGAAGGTGCAACAGACCTTTTCTCTTTCACCAACAGAAGCTAGTCCAACAACAGCTTTACCTCATTCACCTTTTCTCTCTAAATTTAATCAGAAGCAGATCTACCTTATAAAGATCACCTTATCAGAAGAAGTGTCATCCTTCAAGCAGCTTAGCTGTGTGAACTAAAATAAATCTGATATCTACCACAACTGTTGTGCTAATTTATTATTGTTTTTATCTGTGTAGGTATGAGATGATAATTAAATTTAGGTTGAAATACCTCTCTATTTCAAAAAGAAATGGGAACCCATGATATTCCATAAACTGTTTGTTATGATAGGGGTTTTATTTTTCTACTAGGTAAGCACTCACCATTTTTGATTTCTCAGTATGCAGCATTTGTGAACATAACAAAGACTAAACAAGTATGCTTTAGTATATTAGGGAACAGAAACTGCTGACTACATGGTGAAGAAGTAATGATTTATAATATATGGATAGAGGCAATAACTGGATAGCAAGCTGTACTCAAAAAAGCCTTAACTCACAGATCTGACATCAGAAAGTCATAACCCATCGATCTGAAATCAGAATGATGGATTATGACTAAGAATATGTAGGCATGTCAGTTTCATGAGCATTCCGGGAATTGTAGTCCAAATTGTTTTACTGAGCTCATTTGAACAATTTCAGCCTTTTCCAATATAGCTGATGCACTAATATTTTTAAAAGTAAAAATTTTGTTGGACCCATATATTATTTTTAAAAACCCAGAAAACACAAATACTGGAGGCCACTGTGAGTTGCATTGAATTTTTGTAAATTACAGCTGGCCATCTATTGTTCTCTCTGCATAACAACACTAAAAATCTAGTCAATTTTCAACATGTACCTTTTATGTCAACAAGATTTTTTTTTATTAAAATTTGGAAGTGAAAAATTTATGCTGCAAAGTGAAGGATTAATTGTAGTGATTTGAGCCAGGCATAATGTGGAACGGCGCTGTGCAAGTAAACTATTGCCAATGCATTTTAAGGCTCGTCTCCAAGGAACAGCAATGCACACTACGGGGGTGTTATTCCTAAAGCGCATTAATGTGCTGCGCTAACTGAGGCTGTGTAGACCCTGCTAGTAGTATGCATTAAAAGCTCCTTAATGCATTTTAGTGTAGCACTGTTTGAAAGAGCATTTCATTAAAGTGCATGAGGCAACTTTTAATGCACACCAGCAGGGTCTAAACAGAGCAATTAATGCACAACACACTAGGGCTCCTCAATCACATCTCCATAAGTGTGCATTACCCCCACTGTGTGGACAAAACCCTTAATTTTGATCCCTAGCACTTCCCAGCTTCAGCGCTGGGCATTTCTTAAGCAGAGACATCCATAAAGAAAGCATTTGAGCAGTATTGACATGTTCACAAAATAGGGTTGGGGTCTAGTATAGACCACTCATTTTCTTTTTGTGACAGACAATAGCTAGACCTGGAACTCTACTCTCAAGTGGTATTAGGTTAATATATCAACTCAATATGCCATCTAGTCCCCTCAAAAGAGGTCTTTTGAACTACACCTTCTTAATGAAAGCAAGCATGGATAGGGCCATTACAACAAAATTCAGAAAGTTCAAAATATACTTATATTGGACTTAGTGTACTTAGCAATATATCAGCATTTGACAGCAAGATCTGCTAAAAAGTTCCCCATTATAAATCAATGCAATTATTTATAAGTGATCTAATGTTTCAGGGAAATTCAATAGCTCCAGATAGCTATTTGTCACAAAGTTTGTTCTTTCCTCAATAATTACCAAAAGCCAAAGGAAAACCCCTCCTGAAATATAAATATAGGGCCAAATATTTTCAGTTTGTGGATACATTAAAATGTAATTATTTATCTTCTAACAAACATTATCTTGCAGAAGTATTTCATCTGGTCGCAAGGGCTGAAGTCAGGAATTACAGGGCCCAGGACATAAAACAAGGCCCCCACCTCCCATCTATGTCTGTATTTTTGCACAAATTCCCTCCCACCCACCCACAATCACATTGCTTTTCTCTCCATCCATTTTCTCCTCATCTAACCCCATTTCCTTCACTGTTTTTTAAAACTTTTAACAGCTCTCTAACCAGTACAATTGTGCTAATTTTCTTTTGCATTAATATTTATCTTACTATATGTTCCCAAGTTAGGTCACTCAGACAGGGGCCACACTGCAGTCAGGTAACTGAGCTAGCGGATCGTTATAATGGGTCAAATCCTGGTTCTATCAACATGAATTTTACCACTGACATCACTAACATCAAGATTTCACCCAAGGACCCCTGAGTCCCATGTTCAACCTAGTTTAAGGACAGTATACAGACTGTGGGGCAATAGTGATTTTCATTTAAATCACTTAGGGCAAAAACAAGATGTTGTTAATAAATTGTACAGATACAAATTATTTTGGACAGCTAAACATAAAGTGGCTAATAATAATAACTAACTTGTTACATAGTGCCTTTTATCCAGAGATCCCAAATCTTTCACAAGCTTTACAAAAAGAAATCACATCCCTGGAATGCAGTCACCTCTGAAAGGAAGCCTTTAAACACCAATCACAGTCAGAACTATACAGCAGATTCATATTTATAGACTCCAGGGAGATCATCTAGTCTGACCTCTTGTACAACACAGGCTACAGAACTTCCACGAAGTAATCCCTAGAGCATATGTTTTTAGAAAAATATTCAATCTTGATTTCTAAATGGTCAGAGATGGAGAATCCACTATGACCTTGGTAATTTGTTCCAATGATTAATTACCCTCACTGTTAAGAAATTGTTTGATTTCCAGTCTGAATTTGTCTAGCGTCAATTTAAGAACATAAGAATGGCCATACTGTATCAGACCAATGGTCCTTGTAACCCAGTATCACATCTCTGACTGTAGCCAGTGCCATGTGTGTCAGAGCAAATGAACAGAACAGGGCAATTTTGAGTGATTCATTCCCCGACATTCAGTCTAGCTTCCGGGAGTTGGAGGTCTAGAGAAACCCGGAGCATGGGTTTGTGTCTTGGCTAAGTTCCAGTTATTGGATCATGTCATACCTCTCTCAGCTAGACTGAAGAGCCCATTATCAAATATTTGTTTCCCATGCAGGTACAGTGGAACCCTGCAATACCGCGAATCCGCTTATAACGTGGGGTGTGCGGGTCTCCCAATGGCGGCAGCGGGCGCTGCTTTGACGCAGCAGAACCCCGCAATACTGCGGCCCCACATTTATCATGATCAATATTTTTGGACCCCGATCGTCGCGGTATTGCGGGGTTCCACTGTACTTCTGAATTGTAATTGAGTCTTCCCTTAACCTTTTCTTTATTACCCTAAACAGACAGAGCTCCTTGAATCTATCACTGTAAGGCATGATTTCTAATTCTTTAATCATTCTCGCAGCTCTTCTCTGAACCCTCTCCAATATATCAACACCCTTCTTGAATCATGAACACCAGAAGTGGACACAGAATTCCAGCAATGCCAAATATAACAACTTTTCTACTCTGAGTTCAAATTCCCATTTATGCATCCAAGGATTGCATTAACTCTGTTAGCCACAGCATCACACCAAGAGCTCACATTCAGCTGATTATCCACCAGACACCCAAACATTTTTTCAGTCACTGCTTCCCAAGACACTCTTCCCAATTCTGTAATTATGGCCTATATTTAAGGATAAGATTCTTTCATGGATATTTTTAGTAAAAGTCATGGATAGGTCATGGCAATAAAAAAAATTCATGGAAGCCCGTGACCTGTCCTGACTTTTACTAAAAATATCCCTAATAAAATAGGGAGCCCAGCTACAGGGTCCCCATGCAGCCTGCAGAGGTTGGGCAGCTATGGGGGCTGTTCTGAGATCTCAGGACCCCAATAGCCTGTGGGGGCTCAGAGCTCCAGGGTCCCCTGGCTCGGAGCTCCAGGGTGCCCCTAGCACCCACGGCAATTCTGAAAGACCCCCGATGCTCATGGCAGCTTAGAATTCTGGGGCCCTCACTGCCTGTGGCAGCCAGGAGCTTTGACCCTGCAACCTGCGGCAGCTTGGAGCTGTGGGGAGCCTCTGCTGCCTGAAGTGACCAGGAACTGTGGCCCTGCCACCCATGGCAGGGCCACAAGCTGCGGCAGCTGAGAACTCCAAGAGGCCCCCAGTACTAGTGGCCACGGGGAGCTGTGGGTCCCTCTGGCAGCAGGTTACCCTACAGCTCCTGGGTGACAGGGCTGAATTCACAGAGGTCACTAGAAGTCACAAATTCCATGACTTCTGCGAAAAATAAATCATAGCCTTACCTATATTCTTTGTTCCTAGATGTATATATTTACCCATATTAAAATGCATATTTGTTTGCTGGAGCCTAGTTTACCAAATGGTCCAAATCACTGTATCAATGACCTGTCCCTTTCATTATTTACCACTCTTCCAAATTTTTGTGCCATTTTCAAGCTATCCATGATGATTTTTAATTTCTTCATTCGTAAAAATGTTGAAAGAGGGTAGGGCCAAAAACCTGCAGGACCCCACTAGAAGCACACCTGCTCTATGAGGATTCCCTGTTTAATTGCATTTTGAGACTTATAAGTTAGCCAGTTTTTAGTACATTTAATATGAACCATGTTAATTTCATCAAGAAAGATGGAGAGAGTGAATACTTACCTCAGCCAGTTGAATTAACAGAGGAATTACTGTAGGAAGGCTGTAATTACTCATTTGGAATATAGCAGAATGACATTGTGGTTAACACTTACTGTTGTGTTTTGTGTCCTTGAGCTTATGATAAGTGGTCAGGCTATCAGTTTTATATCTTCTTGAATAGATCCTACTATGCAATGCCTACCACCACTAAATCATGGCATTGTGTCACCAATCATTTTCTATGCCACCTAGGGTTTTTGGGGTTTTTTTTAATATTTTCAACCATCAACCCAACTCAATCTTACCTAGCTATGAAATCTGATGAGACAATATCTAAAAAGAGTATAGCAGCTTAGGATTCCAAAGTGAGGGGATATAGACAAAGATACTAAAATTCCATCTCTGTTCCACCTCTTCTCAATCCCTTGCAGCACTCACCTCCTTTCTCCTAGTAGACTGGTTGTTCCCCCATCTTGACTAACACCACACATTCATTCTGAATAGGTTACCGAACAGCTTTAGACTTCAATAACTTTCAGTCACTATTCCCCTGGGCTTGAACCAGTGATTTGAAGTGAAAGACTCTAGATCAATATTAATCCCCTGAGTAATCCAGTCCCCTATACTGATCCAGTTTTATATGCATCTCATATATTATATAAATACTTTTGCAAAACTACTGTTCTCTTTATTTTGTCATAGCAGCACACTGCAGTAATAAAAGCTGAATTATAAAAATTGTGTGTTAGTGAAGTATAAATCAAGCAAATGTTAAACCATTTCATCTATTTCAAAAGTTTTGACATATTTAATACAAAGGATTTAAATTGCACTTCTAGCCTTAAGGCTTGCAATGTGGAAGCCTGCCTGATTAATGTAATTAAAAGGACCACTTAGCTCAAAATTCATTAAAAAATTAAATAAATTTGGCCTTATTGTTTGCTTCCAACTGGCAATGTGGTTTGTAGCTAAAAATGTCCGCTGCTTTATACATAACAAATTATTTTAGCACATCCCTTTTCCCTGCTGTGCATATGATTAAAGGAACAGAGGTTAAATACAGCCACAAAGAATGTGGTAAATTCTATTTTTGTTAACACTGGCATCCAGCTTTCCTGTCGCAGTTTTACAACCGTCTGGAAATATAGTATCTTTACTCTGAAATTAGTTAAAAACCTACTTCTATTGCAAAAGTTGTTTAAACATCTCATAGTTTCCAGCTGTACTAATTTTGAACTGTCCTTGATCCAGTGTACCAATCAGCAGTCCCTTCTAGAATATAAGGAGTGGTGGAGAAGAAAAAGAATGAAAACAAGTTGGAAAATGTACATAGACAAATATTTCATTCTGGGACTGTTCTGTTTTTAGAAAATATTGGAACAGCAGTATATGCCTGCTCCCTTGATCATGGATAATTAAAGCCAGTAAAAATAAGGGGGCGGGGAAAGAAAAAATCAGGGCTAAAATATTTTCAAAGGCATGAAAGTCTTTAATTACAGCTCTGTTATTTAAATTTACTTGCCATTACTTGAAATTTACTTTAGTCTATCTAAGAAGAATGTAAATGCTACTCACGTATACTAACAGATATAGTTTCTACTATAAATGCTACTGCAACAATAAAAATTAGTCATAAATGTTTGGAATATGAGGCCTTCTTCAGGACTGATCTATAAAGAAACTACTACACCACTTTCTCCTATCCTGAGCAAAAAGCTGTACCTAGCATTTTGAGGGACTATAAACTAGGGATCTTTGCATTCTTGTGAGATCATCCTTGTGTTTAAATTATCTGTAAGGATTCTAACATGGAGCCTGATTTTGCTACCTTTACTCACAACGTTACTACAGTAATTTACTCTCCAAAACAGCCACTGACATTGTTGGGACTACTCATGGGGTAAGATACTAGTCAACGTGTACGAGGGTGGCACAGCTAGATCCTTGTTGAATACTCAACAGTTTTCCCAAATAGCTGCAATAGTGAGTGAAATGCATCCCTCCCCATACAAATCTTGTGTAATTTGGGCTTTGTGCAACATACTAAATCAGGCAGAGGAAAACAGAATTCACACAACTCTCAGACGAGCTGTGAGGCTGCAACCCAAACCCTGCACAGCCACTCTTCCCCCCATCCTCCAACTACGCAACCCTTATTGGAGCTGCTACAAAGACACCCTTAGTTGATGCCCAGGAGGTGCAGCAGTCCTTTCTTGCTCCCCCGCCCTCACCCCCTGCATAGTCTTATGTAGGTCCTGTGCACCTGGATAAATGTCACACAGTATGTGTTTTGTTCACACTAACCCTTCTGTGCTCCCATCCAAAAGATGTGGGAAGAGTACAGGGGAATTAGGGGGGTGCGGAAAAAATCACTTGTCCTGTACAGATTGATCTTGGAGGCTCTATTATGGTCAAGCAATTTCTGAAGTTTCCAAATTTCACTGTTTGTTAGCAAATTGGTCAGAGCGGGGGGTTTTTGTTTTTTTAATTATCTTTGTTTATTAGAAAGGGGGTGGAAGCCAACTCATTTAACACAGTCTGCTGAACAATTACTCCATATTCAAAATGGTGACTAAGTAGAGAAAGACCCTATAATCTCATCATTATTTCCCTGAACAATCCAGTTTCCCCCATTTTATTATATTTGATATGCTGTCTGAGGGGCTATATTTCTTGTACTACCCTTCTGAAATCTTTGCTCCAAATAAGTTGCATCATTCCAGACTTTTACATTTTATTCTAATGTGTATGTTTCATGTATTAGTTTATTTAATGTATACTGTACTATGAAGGAGAAAAAATAACGCACAGAAAGACAGTCTCATTTTCTCTTGCATTAGTCAAACACCAAGACTCTTAGTCTGTCAGACTTCTAAGCTTGTCTAATGTCTGTCATCTGTGTCTAAAATTAATAAAGTCTATCCATGGTGTATGATTTTTCCATTGCTCTGATATTCAATATATACAATAATTTGTAATTTAAATTCACAGAAAAATGTTGTAAAGTAGCTATGTGTTTTCATTGTGAATTTTAAAGGCTATGAACTTTATGACTGACACCAAAACCCTGTTTTGTCCCCCAACTCATTACATCGCTCTAACAGTGCTTGGGCTGACCAATTACTTCTAGTAATTTGATTGTGTATCCTTTTCCCTTTATTACTTACCATTTAATTTAGGTTTGACTGGAACAAGGAGAGCCTATTAAAGATAGGGCAATAAAAATACCATTAATAACAGTAGGAATTTGAGGGCTTGGCTACACTTGCAGATGTAGAGCACTTTGGGTTAAACCAACCTTTGGAGAGTGCACCAGGGAAAGCTCTCCAGTCTGTCCACACTGACAACTGCAAGCACACTGGCGTGGCCACATTCGCGGCACTTGAAGTGGCATTGAGAGCGGTGCATTACTAGCAGCTATCCCACAGAGCACCTCTTCCCATTCTGGCGCTGCGGCTTGTGGAAAGGGGGCATCGGGTGCGGGACATTCTGGATCCTGTCCCAACGCCCTGCAATGCATCGCTCTGCACCCCAGCAACCTGTGTTTCGATCCACATTTGGCGTCACCTTTCAACGGCTGGTTGAACCTTTCTGTGTGGTGCCTGGATAGAGTCCGCTTGGTGCTCCATTAGTTCCTGATCAGCAATTCTGTGGTTTGCTGCCAGAGCACGGCGTTTTGCTGCTGGCCATCCTCATTCTTCTGACATATCGTCAATTCACTCTCCCTCCACTTCTGTGCCTTTTGATTCTCTTCCACAGACTACCGAATCGCTTGGTGCAGCATGTCGTCTTTATTTTTATGCGGCCTCTTCCTGAGTTGTCTTAGTCTGTCAGCTGTTGATAAGACTGATAGCAGAGATCTCAAGATTGCACCTATACAGGCAAAATGCTACACTTAACAGAGGCAGCATTGTACATACCAGATAGAGCAATGATTCCCCCGCACTTAAGGAGGGCAAACACAGCCTATACAAAACCATACTTTCCCGGTCCCAAAGCGAGCGCACATAACCTACGGGAGCCCCAGAAATAGTGAATAAGCACAGGGTCGGGGGACTGATTGTTTCATGGTTGTACTGTCCTCTGGGTTTCTGTGCCGTGGGGAAGAGCCAAAGCTGCAAGGGGCACCTACACTGAACACTGTCCCCACATTTTCAACAGGAGTTCATCCTGGAAGATATCTCACTACTAAGGGTATCCGGGAAAGCAAGGGAGAGTTTTCTACTACAATGCGGCTTCCATCCTGGCCCATACACAGCTTGCCTACGTGCAGCAATGGTCCCCTCAACCCTCATGGCAAAGCGGTGCGGACACATAAGCCTGACTGAGACAAGAACCACACTTGCTCTCCTGCATTGCCCACGTTCTGGGTGAGACTTTTGAAGAGATCACCGATGCCGATTACCGTGATGTAACAGACCACATCAATGCCCTATTCCGCATCGAGGCATGCATGCAGCCCTTACCATCCTCGTCCAAAGAGTCCGCACCTAAAAACTTCCTTCCCGAAAAAAAGCCGCTTACTAGGAACCTCCTCTGTTGTTTGTCCTTCCCCAAGCACTGGACGCCACGACTGGCTGCCTTCCTCCTGGGTCGAGAAGAGCTCCTGGCTGCATGCCTCAAGAGATTCCGGGGTGTCTCCCCCAACTTCAGCACTCTCGGTCATGCTTTCCTCCTCCTCCCTTGCTGTGCTGGGCTCGGAAGTCTCCCTGGTAGTCGTTGGAGTGGAGGTGGGGTCGCCCCCAAGTATCACATCCAGCTCTTTGCAGAATTTTCAGGTTGTGGAGACAGCACCGGAGCAGCCGTTTGTCTCGCAGGCTTTGCAGTAGGCATTCCACAGCTCCTTTACTCTAACATGACACTGCACTGCGTCCAGGTCATGGCCCCTTTCCATCATGACCCTTGATATCTGCCCAAAGGTATCGTAATTCCTACAGCTGGAGCACAGCTGGAACTGCACAGCTTCCTCCCCCCCAAGCACTGATGAAATCCAGCATTTTGCCATTGCTCCATGCTGGGAACTGCCTGGCGTGTGGAGGCATGGTCACCTGGAAAGATACACTGAGAGCACTCCATGCGTGGCTGAGCAAACTGGAAGGGTTTTTTTAAAATTCCCAGGGAATTTAAAGGGTGGGTCTGACGTTGGTCACCTGAGGACAGGGCAGCAGAGTTCAAAAGTGATGACCAGAGTGGCTGGAACAGGCAATGTGGGACACTTCCAGAAGCCAATCAGATCACATTAGGTGTTCACAGTCGCACCGTGGCGCTCCAGCGAGAGCGCAACAAACGTTATTCCTTTCAGGGAGGTGGAGTACCAGGAGGGCTCCAGCCGCAGAGTCAGAGTGTGGACAGGTAGTAAGTAAGCGCTCTTGGCAGCTTTATTGCACTATAAAGTGCCAGTGTAGCCAAGCCCATAGTTACACAAGCAGAAGGTAGGAAATGCAGAGATAAGACTAAGATTCTGTTTCTAACCTCTCTCATTGGGTTTTGCTATTTCAAGGCTCCAATGAAGAAGGGATTATTTTACATTTCAGTACTAAGTCAGACAGTTTTGTTTGTAAATGCAGCAGAAAAGGACAAAAGGTAAAATCCTTTTGGGAACTAGTCTCATGAGTAGTGTGAACAGGATTTGCCTCATAGCTCCCATTCTCAGAGACTGGAATGTAATTATGTTTTTAGAACTCCCACATGAGGGCACCACAGTGCACCTCTGGCAAGAGATTTTTTAAAAAAAGCCTCGCCTCCAGCCACCAGTTCCTTTTAACCTGGGTCAGAAGGGACAATAATACATATATATATACATACATATATCCAATAACAAGAATAGGTCAGAGTAGAACTACATTAAATATTTCCTTTGAAGTTACATCATTATAGGTAATTTAGCATTTTTCCAAAGATAAACCTTCAACTAATTCCTAACTCATGGAGAATACAAAAACTAGCAAAATGTCTTTGTTAGAACAAAGAAGGATCATTAAAGGGCCTGAATTGTATAACAGATAAAGATTAAAATGATAAATGGACATCATGAATACTAAAAGAATTCTATGTGAGAAAAAATGTTAGAGTATTCAGCAGATATTCAAAGAATAATAAGAATTAAGAAGTGACCCTTTCACACCAGCTTTCTTTTTTTTTTTAATGAAACAAAAGGCAAAGCCAAATTAGTACAGAGTCTAAGTACATTTTCAATGGTGCACATGTCAACACCTCTAAGCCTGTATGCACAACACATAAAATGCATAAATGGCTTCAAGTCTATGAGACACAGTCATGAATTCCAACTGCCCCATGTCCAAAACTCCTGGAAGTTTTGCCAATCCAAAACTCATCATTGAATGATTTCAAAAGCCTAAAACCACATTTGGATTGACTTACCTCAGTGGAGTAGAATACTGTGTAATCTATACATCTGTCACTTAAAAATTATGCTATTACCTTATATGGCGTCCAAAAAGAAATTCCCATGCTATATTTGCAACCTGCATTCAAATACACCACTGACGCACTACCATAGTATACAGCAGGCAGTGCTCTTTGGGCAGAATAGAAAGCCACTGAAACTCTTGACACCTACAGGATATCTGAAGTGGTGGAAATACAATACTTGTATAAATAAATAGTGTAAAAATGTGGGTCCTAAAATGTGTATTGTAAAAGTGTCAACATTAACTTTTATGGCATATTTTCCCAGTGTTATATGTGGGGTTTAGTGCAGAATCTGCCACAAATGTCAGCAGGACCAGCATACAACACAACACTGAATATTACAGGAAAAATATAATTACAATTTAAATGGGCGCATTCAGGACAGGATGTGGTCCAATCTTTGGCCCAACACCATCCATAGGATGGAGCCTCCAAAAGCTGTGCAGGCTATCTAGGCTCTGCAGTCACAAATAAAGCAGCTCTTGAGTGCAAAAGCAGCTTCAAGGAGGCCACATGATGCCTACACAACCACACAATACCTCCCCATCCCAGGGTCAGAGTAAAAGATTATACCCATTGCTGCACACACGGGCATCAAGCACCAGGGGATGGTGTAAGGGGAGACATTGAATGACGTGCCAGTGGGTAAGAAAAAGATTCCTCCCTAGTGAGTTATAAGTCAGTCGAGGAGAGACTAAATAGGGTTACTCAGCTGAACTGTTTATGCCCACAGTATAATGGGAAACTGAAAAGGGTAAACCAGGAAAATAATCTCTTTGCTACTTTAAGTGTATTCAGACAACACTGGAGTTCAAAGATCCAAGAGCTGTCTTCTTTGCAGCCTGCCTTCGAAGACCCAACTCTCATCCTCCTTTAATCTATTACATGCCACTTTCATGAGTGTGGTAGTTGTGATCACATCACAAGCTTTTGCAGGCAGTCCTGTAAACCTAAGAGAAATGCCCAAAGCTGGAAATTAGGCAGCTTTGCTGACAGTTCCGAAATTGACCTCAGCTAAGACCAAGCCAGGCCCAATGGGCTGATATAATCCAACCTCCATGGCAATGGCAGAGAGGTTTGGGGCAAGAATAGAGAGTCCAAAAGCCACCACTATCACCATCACCCCGAAAAATCATTTTTTTTTCAACAATGAAAGAGTATAAGAATACGGACCCAGTCCTTTCCCCTCCAATCAAAAGAACTGCTCTTGGATTACTACAGCTCTAAGGTTGGAATATGTCCCATGTTCTTCTTGACCACTCATTCTCTTTGGGGATGTGAATAGGGCAGAAAGCTCATGTATATGAATTTCCCTTCTTGGGAAGCGTGGCAGCTCCCTGTTGTATTAATGGTACAGGGTCCCTCTTCTTTGTGCACCAGGGGCACAGTGTATTCAGACTGCCTACCTGGACTTATGTGCCTCAATCTTTTGCTACATGGGGCCTGTGACTGGGCACTATTGGTGAAAGTCTCTCTCATGCAGACAGTCCATACAGAAATTATGCACTATTTATGTCCCACTTTTAAACCATTTAGTTTAAATGATTAAGTGGGACTCAAATGGTGTATAAACAACATTGCGCAGGTATCATTTTGGCAGGTTAAAAACACAGCAGGTGAAAATATTTGAAGTTCAAAGCTCCAGATAAAGCAATTGCTTTCTTTATTTTCCATATTCATAACTAGACCTTTAAAAAGTCTACATATCTGTAAATTGGTTAAAAAAAATGCAATCCAAAGAATTGCCATTTCAAGCTTAGCTAAAATATCAATTAAGTTGAAAGAAGCTACCCACTTTTTTCCCTCTAAACAAAATTAAAGCAAAATTTAAACAAAATTAAAGCAAAATTCTAAAGCAAAATTTTAAACATGGTTAAGTGAAGTGGATTTGAAATTTGTTGATTGTTGATTGTTGTTGTGGATTTGAAATTTGTTGATAATTATTTAAATAATGTTATGAGTTTTGATGAGTTTACAAACAAGAGATAAGCAATCAAAATAACATTATATCAATTAAATGCATAAAGATTGTACAGCCAATGTTATGTAGAGATACTTTCCATTGTAACATATGACCACATATAAATATTAAGATGAAATTTAGAGGACACACAACTTTCTGGAGGATTTAAAAGGGTAGCAAAAACTATACTTGACTAGTATATGAAAAATAGAGGTGGGTGGAGCACCTCTGCAAAAGGTAATTACTGTCCCCGTGCAGCTCTACTTAATTATAGAGCTAATCAAGAAAGCCATTAAGAATGTCCAACGGACACAAAGTAACCCAATCAGAAACACTAGAGAAGCAAACAAAATTCATATACAATCACTTTACCCTGAGCTACTTATCTTCACCATTGGAAAGGTCTCCTGGTCAATAAAGTACTGCCAAGCTTGTGAAGGGCTTCCACTAAATTCAACAGCATTTCTCTGACAGTAATTCAATAACGTTTAAATGCCACATTTGATCAATTCCAAAATTTCAGGGAATGTTTTAGGCATCAATGGCCAGAACCCATTTGGAGAAAAAAATCAGAAAACTGGAAGGATGATAGCGGACACATGAAGCCCCTGTTTGCACTTTAACACAGCCATAGCCTCAAGCACCTCTGCAATTATATATAGATCAATTAACCAGTTGATGCCAGCTATTAACACCTTCCAGCACAACACTACCCTTCCACCAATCGCTGCTTCTCCTTCCAATACAGGTTAACATGCTGACACATTGAATGATTTCTCTCTCAGGCAGAAAAAATAATAATGGGCAGAGAAAAGGAAATGGTGAGAAGGGGAAAAGAGGTGTGCGCACACAGCCCCAGCATGGGGGTGAGGGAGAATGGGAAACCCTGGAGTAGGGGGAAGGAGGCACAAAGAATCCTTGGTATGGGAGACAGAAAGGAGACCACAGTGATGGAGGCAGGTGAGAACACAGAATCCCTGACATGGCAGGGAAGGAGGGCATATGGGGCACACAGTACCTCTAGTGGGGGAGAGATTGGGATATCCTGATATGGGAAGGGTGGGAAAAAGCGGAAAGGGATGCATACAGATCCCCTGCCATGATGGAGGGGGAACATAGAACCTCCTTGTGAGGAGAGATTGGAGGAATCCAGCAACAGGGAAGGGGGCTGGGGGCGGGCACAGAGAGCTCCTACTTGGGAGGATACAGGAGCGCACACACAGATCCTGCCACAGAAGGGAATGGAGGTCCTAGGGGAAGGTGGGATGAGTGTGTATACACAGCTGCTGGTATGGGGAAAAGAGGAGAGGCATGGGAGGCACACAGAGACCCCAGCAGAGAGGTTAGCAGGAGTTGCAGGGAGTACTTGAAACACAGGGGGCGACAAATAGCGTGTCTGTGGTGGAGAACGGAGGAATGCAAGGACACACAGAATGTACAATAAGCTCAGCTTACGCAAGTACAAAGTGTGCAACCTCCTAGCTTTAAACAATCATAGTAGTATAGTAAAACTATTGAATGTAGTTTTTTCAATTTGCTTTGATGTTTTGGCTGAAGTGATACCTACAAAACACAGCCAAGTAAAGACATGAACATTTAAAGAAAGACGACAAGCTTTGAAAAGTGTACAATTAACTAGCCAATCACTGTGCCTCTAAGTGTGAGCCTAACGGCAGGTAAACGCTGTCTCATTGGTTCAGACTACAGAGGTGTGAATAACAGTCTGCTTTCAAGTGCTGTCCTGCAACTCCTCTGTGTGGATGCTGATAGTGCAAATTCAAAGGTTCCTACTGCACACTGATGTAGTCCTGTTTGAAGGGGATTATGTTAATGCAAACTAGGAACCTTTTCATTCACACCCACAGCATCCATGTAGGGGAGTTACAGTGCAGCACTTTGGTGGGCACTGCCATTCAAACTCCAGTACTCCAAACTGTGGGGCAGAGCAGACATGTCCTATATGCTTAAAGAAATTTTCTAACATACAGGCTTAGTGTGTAAATGTGTGCAACTACTGAGTTCAAAATATCAGAATTAATCAAAAAACCCATTTTTCATCCCAATCAAGAGGCACCAATTCTATGATGATTATGTCAATATCAAGCTTCAGCTCTTTTAGAGTACCCTTGTCTAAAAAAGCTGTAGTAGAAGTTTTTACAACATAAACAGCATATTCCTGTTCCCCACCCCCAAACTCAAACACAGAAAATATACTATTCAAACTTTTTAAAAAAAATCACATTTGGGTAGACAGCAACCTTAAATAAATTCAGCCCCAAAAGCTTAACGTTTCTGCAAGCTAGGAGCACACAGAAAATGGACATTATAATGCAAATTGTTCTGAAACTTTAAGTGTCCTTGGTGATATCTAGCAACCGCTATAATATTGAATGTGCACTGCCATTAAATTTTATCTTAAATATTGTTATTGCAACCTGACCCATTATGACATCTTTAAAGAAAATGATATCGTAAAGTACTACTTCAAGAAGTGAAACTTAGCTAGTCATCTGGACCATAAAATAGCAGATTACTCCATCGTGCTGGCTAGAGCAGCTAGGAATAAAACTAGATTTACCAACCACATTATTTTTGTTCGGAAATGTTTCAAAGCAAACATCATCCCAAAAGACTTTAGACTCATTCCATCCAAATATACACTGCCGAGAGCAGCAAAAACATGTACTGTGTAAAGTACAATTTGTAAATGTTGTGGAAAAATATTACAAGACATGCTGTAATATATCATTCTATCAAAGTAAAATAAATTAACTGAAGACAGAAATAGAAATAATAAAACCTTCTATGCAACTCATGTATCAACAATTTAAATCTTTATGAGATCTGACATATGTTAATAGGAACTGTTCCACTGAATCCCTGTACATCAAGATTTAGTCTGGTACCCCACTTGATCTCTCTGAATTTGCAGGCTAATATAAGTACATTAAATCACAAACTAGATAGTGAAATCTCTGGACTTGGTATGGGGAAAACAGTACCTTCACAAAAATCTTGAAGTTAACAGTGGTAAGTTAGTTCAGAGTGTAAGTTTTGTATTTGCACACCTAGGCTCTGATATTGCAATAAGCTCTGTAGGACACAACAATCTGCCCCATAAGTTCTCACTGCAGAATTGGGAAACTACTTTGTACTTAATTTATGCAACAATTGTACATATAAATTAAACTCATATTTACATGCCAAAATCTTTTAAATATCAAGTCCAGAAAATTCTTAGTGCTGCCATTTTGACACTGAGTTTGTTGACATGGGGGAGGGATACCTCAGTGGTTTGAGCACTGGCCTGCTAAACCCAGGCTTGCGAGTTCAATCCTTGAGGGGGCCATTTAGGGATCTAGGGCAAAAAAAAATCTGTCAGGGGACAGTACTTGGTCCTGCAAGTGTAGGCAAGAGGCTGGACTTGATGACCTTTCAGGGTCCTTCCAGCTCTATGAGATAGACAGACATCAATAGAGTCATGCTGATTTGTCTCAGCCAAGGATTTGACCCATTTTCTTATCAGAGCCTCTTTCTATACCCAATGGGGGAAGCTACCTTATAACAAGAATACGGTTTATAAGGGGAACATCCATATACTGGTTAAAAACAAAAACTGAAGGGATCTACACAACTACCCTGTAAATTTACACCCCTCTGTAATTCTTATATTGTCATGTTTACCGAAAGACATACATGTATATCCAATTTTTCAGTCTTTGTAGAGCTGCAGTGAAGGAGAAGTAATGGGGTTGACAATTGGACTGGCAAGTTTAAAGTCACCAAATTTGGTTAGATGCATGCTGTGTGTTTTATTACCTTACCAAACATATCACTCATCTCTCTTTCAGTTTTGACCTTTTATTCCTATGCAACATAAGCACTTCACCAATATTATTCAAAATACTTTAGCTGAAGTGAAAATATAGAATAAAAATGTATTACAATCAGTGTTCTTTTAAAATAAACTACCATATGTAGTCTGCCCTTTAAAAAGTTGAAGTGTTGGTTCTATACACTTTTTTCATTAAATTACAGTACATTATATTAAGCACTGAAATGTGGTTAGAGCTGTACAACACAAAGAAAATCACATAAGTGCTGCCCCAGGGCCTTACAGTCTAAAAAAGACAGACAGGCAGGCGCATAATACAGCAGATGATCAGAGAAAATTCCAAGTTCAAAACCGGTGCAAATTTTTCTTATGGTAGAATTTTTGTAAATTAGATTGTTGCTATGGAAGATCATCACTGGAATGTTTCACACCAGAAGTTTATTTTAAGGAGGGATTTGAATATCACAGGATAATTGTGTCCTGATGCTAGATAAATGCCCAGGCAAACTGGGTGACATTCGTTCATGACAGTATTCTTTTCCAGTGTTTTTATTCCTAGTGCACCAAATAATGAATAAGGAAGATGATGTCATTTTGGCTGGTATACGTTGGTTTAGCTGACATTTATTTACTGTTCCATTACTGAAAAGCTGCGTTCTGACTCAGATAATTGATTTTAGCCATTCAGAAATGAGCTTCGCATAAAAACAATTTTAAAAGATTTTCAATTAATGTATAATACATTAAAATGTAATATACTTCATCAATTACAAAATGTATGAGTGAAACGATTTCTTAACTGAAGCTTCACTTTTTAAAAATCATTTTGCTAGTATTCAAATTTTAGCCAACCATTCACCTGATTAGCTAACACTGAAAAAATAAAACAACATAAAGGCTAAGTGTGAAATCCTGATTCCATTGAAGTTAATGGGAGTTTTGCCAGAGACTTCAGTGGAACCAGGTTTCACCTCAGTCAATGAATGGTAATATGCCCTGCTGCATTGTTACAGGTAAAATGTAGTATTCTCTAAAATGCTAATGACTGCTTCAAGAAAGACACTTTCATATGTTTTATTAAGCCATTCAGAAGAAACATGGAAGAAACTGGATAATACCATTTGTAAACACAAACTGCCAGCTTCAAGCATAATGGAAAAATACTGAACATTTTTTCCCTTTAATTTATTTCCATTAATATTTATAAGCTAAAATGCAACCTCTTTTTTTAGCACAACAACTGATTGCCTCCTCTCATAAAATAAAAGCATAAAACCTTTTCAATCTATTGTGAAATATATCCTCAATTAGTAGAGTCAAGCAGAAATAAACAGATGAACCTGAACATTTGATTAAAGGCTAAATCTTGAGTCAATGCATTTTTGATAAATCTATCCATGCACACGCATAAAAATTAAGATATATGTGACAAAGTTCATTAACACAATTACCTGTTGTTACATGAGCGCCTTAGAAGTCTTGCATGTCTAATTAAAATGTTCCTATACAATCAATATAATTATCTTTTGATAGCTGCCATTAAAAATAATGGGCCAAGGTATGCTAGAACTGTGATCATCATGGAGTTACTGTACGTAATCTTTTCTGATTTGAGTACTGATTTTATAGTGGAGTCATGCATTATCTAATTAAAATCCTGAAGATCATTATTAGAAATACTGTACCTGAAGATATTTTTAACTCAACAGATTTAACATTATAAACAAGAAAACCACATTTTTCTAAATCCATAACTCATTTTAGAGACGTATATCATTGTATCTAACTTTTATTCTTTAATCTGCTATTCCGCATTGCTAGCACTTGAGCAATTTTGACGAAGTTGCTTTGAGTTTTATAAAACAGATGTCACAGGGCATGCATTAAATAATTCTGCTTAATCAGTTCTATTCATATAAATTCCTTACCTCGTCCCCTATTACAAGTTCCTCCCTGGGACTGTGGAAAAGATATTCATATAGTTTATAGTGTTGAAATAAACTAAAAAAGAAAAGAAAACACAGCTTCAGCACAGCCACAAATCTTTGGAAAGGAAGTATTCTAAACACATTTGTAACCCTAGGAGTTATTCTCTAGGTCAAGGTGACAGATACCTCAGCACTAATAAGAAGAGACACTTGTTGAGCTCTAATTCCAGCTACAATATGTAAGGCATTTCAGGTATTACAAGATTCATATCAGTTATAATAAACTCAATATGAAAATTAAGATATCAGCCTTACTATTGTGAAACTGAGTTCTGGGACTTAATATTCTGCTCTAAAAAATGATTCGAACATTAATTGTTACAAGGGCATAATTTGACCTGCAGGATCTTTATTATTGGTGATGGCATGGGAGTAGAAAATGAAGCCAACTGGACTTTCAGATCCCAGGCTGGCAGTATACCAAGAAAGACTGAACTGGAAAACCTGAGAGGCAACAAAGGTAGTAGCACATGAAGCCCTTTCTACATAGTCATTTTTCATATTAGAATTGCATTTTAAACGCCAAAATAAATATTTTCTCCAGATTAAAACTTACCGTATATTTACTCTGTAAATACAGTAGGAAAAACTTGGTAAAAAAATGAATTAAGGTTTTTTTCTTCTTGTGTGTCAGAACACAAGAAATGGTACATTTGTTACCTCTTTGTTTAGGTTTGTTTTCCCCAAGCAAATGGAGAAGATGGTATATCAATAATTTTAATTCAGGTGACATACTACCAGAGACCAGGGATTGACGCTGGAGTTTTGAATATTACAACAAAAGTAACTTAAAAGGTACATTCACATTGTACTAAAATATTTAAATATTTATCTTCCTTAATATATAAATACACTCATCTTTCACATGTTTTAAATAATTTTCCTTGCTCCTTTTCTAAAAATGATCAAAGACACAGTATATGTTTAATCAAAGGTGGACTTTATCACAGATCCATATGTTTTCATCCATAGTAGTTGTTCCTGTGAGCAGGGCCGGCTCTACCCTTTTTGCCGCCCCAAGCAAAAACAAAAAAACAAAAAAGGGGAAAAAAAAAGCGGCCGAAGTGGAGTGTGCCACCCTAAGACAGGACAGAATGCCGCCCCCAAGCAGATGCTTCTTAGGCTGGTGCGTAGAGCCGGCTCTGCCTGTGAAGTTGTAATGCTGCACTTCTGACGTACTTCACGATACTGTGACACTCTGATGGCAAACACAGAATTATGACTTTACAGTAAGTTCAAGCAAAGGTAGAAGTCAACTTCAGTGTAGGCCAGAAATACAACACTCTCTCTTCCAAGAGTTCATCCTATTCACACAAGTAGTACTCGTGAAAGCAAGGCAGCAATCAGATAAATTATCTGTGACTGACTCCTGCCCTTCCTGGTTTGTAAGAAAGAGTTGATAATAATCTGGATCTTTACTTACAGATTGTCAACAGGAAATCTACCACCCAGCCTTAAAAAAACAATTGCCTAACCAATACTAAGGACGCTATCACTTTGTGGAGAGCACAAATTACTGCCCAGCATCTCAAATTCCATTTCCAAGCCAGGAATGAAGAAGTTAGCAAAGAGTCTCTTAAGGCCACCTTTCAATTGTTAATACCTTAGTTTTTTCTCTTTCTAGCTTTAGGTCAAGGCAATGGTATTAAGAGAGCATTTGTATTGATGGATAGCCACCCTCCTGTCCACATACAATGGGTGTACACCCAGACTCATCCTGTTGGATCACACCTGCAGCATTTGGTACCACTAATCACCACACACTCCTGTCCTGAAACCAAAAAAACTGCAGTTGTAAACAAAAACACCTTGAAATGGCTGGGTCTTTATTCACAGAAAGCACTTCATCTCCTAAACACGCACCTGCAGAGATCCATGGGGTTCAGTCTTCTCCCCTATGTTATACAAGATACATTGTACATGTATAGTATATTAAATGTCTGAAAAAATGCATTGCTTTCAATACTACAGCTCTCTTGACCAGCTTGTTAAAGGATCCGCACCCCCAAATCACCAGAAGCAATCCTCTCTCTTAATACAGAAACAGCTGACAGAGAGGCGAAAAGCAGAAATTCCTAAAATTTTACAAACAATTCTTAATATGGAAGAACTTAGAGTAACTAGTTTAGAAGGAAAAATGTTTAAGCTTGCTTAAGGTATTCAGCCACAGAATTCTAGAGAGCAAAGAATTCTAGATCCTCTCCACAGGCATGCAATAGTAAGGTACTGGAAATGCCAGAAACAGAGTTAGCATTTAATCTGCAATATTCCACCACTGCAGGAACTGAGCAAGACAGCCATAAAAGCTGCCTCCCCAGGATCCACTCATGAGTTCAGGCATACGGAAAGGTCAGGGGTGGAGCCATAGCACTAAGGGTCACAAGATTCTAAGCAGTGCTGCAACCACAGAGCAGCCCAGGTCAGTGCTGTAATTAGACAAGACCTCAGGGCAGTCCGAGTTATGCTGGTGTCCTCTCCAGACAAGGGAACAGCCCAGAATCAGGTGGTCTGGTCTGTGCCTTTTGGATGACGATAATAATACTAGTTTTCCAACAGACTTGCACAAATGCATTCACACAACTTTCAAATGTATGTTGATGTGTGCTCAAACAATTTTGTGCATGTAAGTAGATGAATTCTCAAATTTTGCGGGCAACTTTATGTGGCCACTTAAATGTATCTACTGAGCAGGCCCTACAAAATGTAACTGTAGAATATAGCTATTTCAGCCACTCCGTTTAATTTGTTGACAAAACAAACAGATTACAAAACAAAAATATAAACAAGAAATTCAGCTGCGTCAAACTACAAATTCTCTTCACCAGACACAGATTACACAGACAACTATTTTGATCTACAGTATCTGCCATTCCATTTACAGTACATTTTGTCTGCAATACTTCAGCTCCAATTCCTGCCATATCCTGGTAGTGAGATATAACCTTATGTTTACACAGGCCTCAATTTATCTGGAACTAATTTAGATAATTTTGACCTTCAGATGACTCTGACCCTCCCAAGCTCCTTTGCCATTTTTGGTAACATTTTAGTGTGGATCATTTGTAAATGCCAAAAGACATGTTACTAATAAGTCAAATACCTTGTTTGTCTTATTAGCCATTAGTTTTAGACCCTTTTTATTGTATGTATTTACTGAAAATGCCCAGAAAGGAGCCAGACTGACAGTACTGATCAAATCCTCTCTTTATACTCCCAAAATATTTCATGGCATATTGTAGTGGATTGTGTCTCATGTATAGAACACTTTATTTATTCACGATGATGATGATTTTGGAAGTTCTGAATTCATTCTTTAATGGAAGTATTTTTAACCTAGCACCCATAATCCTATGTTAAGGATAAAAATTCTCTTTCTTCTAAAAGATATAAATGTAATGCACTTGTTCTTTGTTTCTGTTGTTACCAATGGTGATTTTTTGGGGGAGACCAATGCTACTAACAATTGCACACATGTAACTATTTAAAGGATCTGACCTTTTACGATGTCATGTAAGTAAGTGAAGGTGATTAAGACTGACATATTTTCCTAGATCAACTGTTTCCTGAAAGAAACTGGCAAGAGATAAGTTGATGTGTATTTGTGAAGGGAAACAAAATGAAAAAGAGGATAACTGTCATCTTTCACCAAACCTGAAAGCTGCTGAACAGTTTGTGCCAACATAGATAAGCATTCGTCCTTATTTCCTTTATATATCTCAGGAATTCATAACTCAACTGTAAAAATTTGATCTGAACTGAAACATAGCATATTCACTCTGAGGAGAAAAGAGCTAAAGACCTATCATTTAAAAATTAAACAAGTAAAAGAAAGATAGAAAAATATATTAATTAAAAATGTAACACAAATTAATTATTTTGTGTTTGTATAATTTGAAAAGGACTTCAAAGCTTAAATGTACCAATTTATTTTTTATTTATTACAAAATATGTAAGCGGCTGAAATAACAGCTTTGATGTATGGTGTACTTTAGTGTATGTATATGTATTTTGCTCAGCAATTTGGGAAGGATTTTCAATATTCATGCACATCCTTGATTAACATCCAGATTAGTTGTTAGCCAGATTAACTTTACACTGGTAAAGTTATAGGGCCTGATCCTACACCTACTGAAGTTAAGATTTTAGTGGAAGTAAGATTAGATCTATGATCTCATAGGTCAAAATACTGCAAACTACATGGACCTGAGCAGTCTAAATACACAGTTACCCAAGAGCCATTGTGGTCTTTCAATGAAAGAACCCTTGTTCCATAAAAACATATGAAAGTTTTAGAAGAAAGAAAAGGTAAAAAGTTAAGATGACATTTATAAATACCAAGACATTTTTTACTTTAGGGCTAGATCATGACATTTTGATCTAGCCCAAAGCAAGGGGCAGTTCATTTTGGCACTGGCACACTCTGGGAGTGAGATTTTCAGAATCCCCCACCTCGTCTTCCCACTGTTCAAGACAGGGAGGGGGTGCTGCACAGGTGTTTACCTAGTACGACGTGTGCTCCTCAATGTGCTGGAGATATTACTCTCCACTACCTCGCATCTCTTTTTGCCCATCTGCAAAAGCAGGGGATACAGTGGCTCTGTGGAGCATGCCACCTTTCATGTGCTGAAAACAAATGGTACTGGAATAAAGCATGCCTTACATCCCCTTACTCCCTTGCACTGGTATGCAGGATAAGCCACTATCCGGCCTTTCATTTGTTACATTTAAAAAATACATATTGCTGCTTGTTTGCAGCCACATCTCTTTTTGTGCTTATAATGGCAGTAGTTTGCAAGCTGGTGATGGATCTCTTTTGTACTCTGGTACAGGCTGCCTAGTAAAAGCAACACACTAATGATTTTTAGAACAGCGCTGTACATAAAATGCTACTGGATTTCCTATTCCATTCATTAGACCATCCCAAATTGGCTTTGAACATAATCTATGTTCAAAGTTCAAATAATTGACATGTTTGGAGTGTTGTTATAGTTGTGCTGGACCCAGGATACTGAGACACAAGATGTGAGGCAATATTTTGTATTGGACAAACTTCTGGTGAGATAGAGAAGCTTTCAAGTTACACAAAGCTCTTCTTAAGGTCATACAGATGAAGGTCACCTGAAGAAGAGCTCTTTGTAGCTCAAAGCTTGTCTTTCAACAACAGAAGTTCCTCCAATAAAAAACATTACCTCACCCACCTTGTCTCTCAAGTAATGTTCATAATTAGTATTTACTCATTATGGCCTTCGGCCAGTACAGTACTTAAGTAAGTACATAACTTTAACCATGTGAGTAATCCCACTGAAATCAATTGGACTACTTACTGGTTTGAAGTTACATACATGATTTAGTGCTTTGCTGGACTAAGGCCTAAAACTATTCCATTTATAACTGAATCATTAAGATAATGCTCTACCCTTTCCCTCCCCATTCCATTCCTCACACACACAAAAAAAAGGAAAAGAAATAACTTGCTGTTGCCCAGTTGAAGAATAGAGAACCTTCACCATCAAGACCATGAACTAGGATTGAGAGTTAGTCTTTGAAGTAAACTTTGAAGTCATTGGGTTGTATCATTTGAGGCCAGAGCCTTGTTATTTAAGTAAATAGTTTTGGGTTGTTGAGGTTTTTTTAGGGGGTAAGGGTGAGAGGTGGGGAGGGATGTTAGTGTAATGTGCAGGAGTTTTTGGCAAAGTTTGACCATGTTAAACTAAATAACTCTCTCTTTTTATTGGCAGATATTTTACAGTGCTGAACTATTGGAATACAAACATAACTGATATTGGAAAAAAAAGAATACCTGATCTTCAAGTAACTGATTATAGCCTTGGCTTGATCAGCACTGAAGAAATCCAAGCCACCACTTTTTTCTGAATGAGACTCCCCTATTCCAGCCATTGCTCTCCCAAGCTCTTTTATGTTGTCTTCTAGCGTCATATGTTTGGCTGCAATTCAATTCAGAAGACAAAAACTAAACATAGATGTGACAGATGTTTTCTTGGCACAGTACTGACAGACATTTTTAATGTTTGAAAAGTTCCATTTGAAGCCATGCAGAATTTTTTAAAAAATGTAACAAATGTTATTGCTTATTTCCATTATTCCTATAAATAACAGTAGTCTTATCATTCCTTCACAACACCATTGACGGTCACTTTGTCCTGCAGGGTCAAAAATAGATGACACACACATTTCTTAATTGATAGCTTATTTACTCAGATATTGTCACCATAATTACATGAACAGAGAAATCAGGGATAGATTCTATTTCAGATGCCTGGTTTGTACAGTATTGAATCTTTTAAAAAATATATCTGGTACTGCTCACGCACTTTTGATGCTGTCCACGGCAACATGAAGAAATAATAGAAGAATCAGATGCCACTTGGGATAGTCAGTATTTTTTTTAAAATTTAATCCAGTCACACAGGATTGATTAAATTTGTAAATAAATTAATTTTTATTAGAATTAAAAGGCTGCATATCAAAAGAGCCAATCAAATGTAATCAAACTGTGGGGACAGGTTTTCAAAGGCATAAAGGACAAATAGCCAACTCATATAAAGAGTCAATGGGAGTTGGGCATCTAACTCCCATTTGTGCTTTTGAAAATCTTCCTCTTAACCATTTAAGACAGGCCAAAATGTGAGCTTTTCATGGCTTCCATTTATGCTACTTCTTTCTCCTTGGTGTCAAAACTTAATGTGCATTCCTTAATGGGAATAAATGTTACAACAAAAAAGTCGTCTGTCAGAGGAGTCAAGTTAAGTCTTTCCAACTGAAATATCTGGTAATATTTGTTTGTTTTGGTTATAGTGGAAAAGGAAGAGATGCAATAATGAGAAAAAGCAAAATCTTAGTCCACTAAACTCTGTATAACTAGATATGACTATCCTGGATAAAAGCATCTCTCTTTTCGGTTTCAGTGTGAACAGATATTAGTAAAAGATTAGATACAATTCTCACCACAATGGAAAGGAGATTTGAAAGCACTGATTGAAGATTAGGATAGCAAATGAAAACATATATTTTCTTTATGCTATTTTAAATTGTTGATGATGTTTAGTATAGGCTGCCTATAGAAGACTAAGTTTCCTCAATGAAATTGGCTAGATAAGCTATTTACTAATATAGGGGCTATCTAGTGTGACAACGCTCCAAGTTTGTACTTGTGGGTCCTGCACTTCGTGGCAGATTTAGGGGCCTCAGAAACTCATCTAGGCCCCAGAGTGACCTCCCTTTCTCAGTATAATTGGCAAGAGTCACCGCCTAGTGAGTTACCTTCATCACAGGCCAGTATGGAAGGTGGAAAAACGGGGGAGCCCGGGCCCACCCTCTACTCCGGACTCCAGCCCAGGGACCCTAATAGTATCAGCTAAGATGGCTGACCTTTTAGGCACAAAACACAATACAATTCCCTGGGCTACTTCCCCACAGCAGTCCCCGCTTCTTCAAACTCCACTTCACCCTTACCTCAGGGCCTCCTTCCTTCTGGATGATATGTTGTCCACCACTCAGTCTCACCAACAGCACAACCTCCTTCCACAGCTCCTGACACCCACAGCCCACCTGACTAACTGGGAGGTTTTTATCTGGATTCAGCCAGTCCCTGATTGGCTTTAGGTGTCCCAATTAGGCAAGCTGTTTCTACTCCTTTCTAGAAGGTTCTTAATTGACCCCAGGTGTCTTGATTGGCCTGGAGTAGCCTTTGTTTGGCTATCCAGGGAACAGGATCCTGAGACTAATATACCTGCCTTCCAGCACTCTCCTATATCCTTCTGGTTTGATTCCGTCACACTAGTTAATAGAGGATACAAGTATAGAAAAAGGTGTTTCATATAACCTACTCTCCAAGATAACCCTTGGCATGATCAATTTTGGGGTCTGATTTTCTTCTCAGTCATACCAGCATAAATTAGGAGCAATTCTGTTGAGGACATGGATTTAGATGATTAAAACTGGTGTGACATTAGAATTAGGTGCTAAGTGTACTTTCTGAAAAAGTAATCTGTATTTCCACAACTGTTTTTTCTTAACTGAAGACATTACACTAAATTGCCATTACTTTTACAGTACAATTATACCTATCATATTGGGAACCATAGTACTAAAAACTATGAAATACACAGCTACCAAAACGTCCATTGTTCTGTCACCATATAAGGTACTTAACTAGACAGTTACTTTACATTTCTATCATTGACTTCGAAAAAAGTCCTACCACATGAGACTAAAATTCAAAAGGTTTTGATGATACCATTGTTTTTATAAACTAGAATGACAGAGGAAAATTTGCAAATGTTTCATAATTTCTTAGAGCAGTGACTGAAACTTTGGTTTGAAGAAAAAGAGGCTTTAACATTATTATTTGTATGCAGTGTCAACCAGTACTACTGTGGACTTTAAGCTTTTTAGCAGTTTGTGTGTTCCTTTATGGCTTATGCTATCATGAATCCAGACTTCATGGTGGATAAGTACACATCACTGATATAGTGGCAACTTTATTTACCATACTATTTTAATTCCCTGTGGATCTACTCCTTTGGTTCTTTGCACAGAAAACAAATCTTAAAAAACTTACAAAATGCTTATAGTGTTTCAGAAATCAAAACCTTGTAATTTCCACCTCCCTCACTGAACACAAAGGTATAAGAGAGGAGAGTAATCCAGATACTCAAAATGGGGTGTGAACAGAGGAGAAGCCACAGGAAGTGGAAAGACTGAATGATAGAATTGGGAATGCCAACAAATGGGAAGTCCCCTAGAAGTAAAGCAAGAAAGAGTGAAGTTGTGGGATTACAACACATAAAGAAGGGACAGAAGTCACCTGGAAAGGAACTGGAGGCCCAGAGCACTCCTGTGAGGTGCCGGGCACCATAAACTTCTACTGACTTCAGTAGCAGCTGAAGGTGCTCAGGGATCTGAAGGGAACAAATTTGGGCACCAAATGTTGTCCATGGCCGTATTTTCTAGAGCCTTCAATCTTCAAGCTAGACTGCAGAATGAAACTAGTCCTACTTTGAATTAGCACTCTTCCAACTGAGGCACAACTAATAGATCATCAATCCAAAGCAGTATTACTTATGCTGCCTCAGGCTCTGTTTCAGCACTGTATTTAAGAATGCGCTTAACTTTAAGCACTTGCTTAAATCCAATCACATGCAGCAAACCATTTCAGCACAGGATGAACATGAAAGACATGCCAAAGTGCTCACTGATTTTAATGGGAATTCAGCATACAATTAAATTTAAACCCAGTCTCTCTCCTCCAACTTCTTACAAGTCACCTCCCCACTCACCTTTTTGCCCCAGTCTCTTTGTCCAGTCAGTCACAGTTCTCTCCTCCCACCTTCCTATGCTGGTTTTCAGTCCCACTCTCTTTGCATAGTGAATCCCAGTCTTCCCCCTAGCTTCCAATCCCTGTCTCCTTGCTAACCAGTCTCAATCTCACCCTCATCCCAACTTCCGGTTCCAGTTTCCCTACCCCTCCAACCAGTTTCCAGTTCCAGTCTCCCAATCCCAGTCTCCTCTCCCAAGTCCAGCTCACATCCCCATTGCATTTGAAAAGGCAGCTTTCTTCTCCATGCTCATTCAAAGAGGGTAGAGGAGGGGCACACAGGAGAGAGACTCCCTTGTTCTCAGATGAGGTGCCTGAACCCGGCATAGCTCATAGCAGAACAGCAACTGCAGGGAAAGTCGTGCTCAGCCCCAGGATGGATCATGCTCAGTAGAGACAAAATCTTCAGTGAGTTACTGCTAAAATCTAACATTTGTTCACATCTACTGAGCATGTGTAAACAGTGATTTTTTTCCCCCCAAAGCTTATAACGTGGCCAAATTTGGGCAGATTTTCATAACAACAGAGAAAGACACATCCCTGATACACAGGCCACCCTCCTCCCAAATTTCAAGTCTCTTGACTTGCTATATCGCTTAAAAGAGAATAAAAGGTCACCTGGATATTTTAACATGGGCAAAACAATGTATTCTTCCACCCTCATTGAAACAGCTGAAGTGTTTTAGCTGAAATTTTTTTTAAAAAAAAATTCAGCCTGAGGCAGACACCTGGCATGGAAAATTTCAGCCCAAATACTTAAAGTTTGGCAATGTTTTAAGCAACTGAAAATTGGGTTTTATAATGGGAAATGTCAGGCAACCCTAACAACAGGTGGCACTACCAGTCTTCCCTATAATATTTTATATACACATACACCCGGAAAAACTCATTTATGATATGCTTCCATTCTTCTCAATAGTTTAATTAGTACAGTTAATTCATATTAAGGTATTTGTGTAGTGAAGACTCTGCAGCAAGACAACTGGAATTCCTAAGAACTATTTTTCTAACCATGCAGCATATGTTCATTCTGACAAAATAACTAGTTAATTCTATTCAAGGACCTTCTGAGAGGTAATAATATGGTAAAAAGTTGTTATGTGTTTAATTTTTTAAAATTCAGCTATTCTGCTCTTAAGGAATCAAAGTTTAACTGCAGCCAAGAATTATATCCAAAATACAATACACACAGCACGTTGATACTCAGGGAAAAAATAATCATTTAATATTTATTTCTAATTAAAATATTAATTACTTACATTAAAAACAAGTAATTTAGAGAACATGATAAGTTTCTGTTCAAGTGAATATTTTAAGAATTATACGTACTGCTGAGGTTCTCCAACAGAAAGTTTAAGATGGCCATGAATCCTGAGAGCTGTAGATGAGTGAAGTCCATCTCTTTAGCCCACCAAAATCCCGACACATAATAATCTAGTAAAACAGCTTCCTTCAAAGATGTCTTAATTTGTCTGAAATTCAGAAACTCTTCCAGTTTTCTGTGGTAGAAAGATGAAATATAAAATCAAGTGAGAGGTTCCACAAGTTTGATTTAGTCTGCCAGCAATCATGTGGGTACTCCTGGCATGCGATTCAGCTATATCATTTAATACATTAATACTGTTCACAGGACAAATCAGTAATTAGCAACATGAACCCAATTCTTCACGTCTCCTCAAGCACTGTTTAAGTATATTAAAATACGAGTTATGATGATACTACATTTAAGTGCAAGATATGAAGAAAACAATTGCATGATAACTTCATCCGTATATCAGTGGGGGCACTTCGCACATTTTTTACTGATCAAGAGTACCCATTCTGGTATCTTTAGGGAGAGATGTGGTACCACAAAAGTCAAAAGTCTTCTATGTAACAAACATGTAAAAGATAAAAAGAAGATCTAAAATTCACAAATCATTGAGTGAAATGAAGCTGAAAATCCAAGAGAAAAATCAGTTTTTATTTTCTTGGGAAGTTTTAGGATGAAATTAGAACAGAAAGGCAAAATACTGTAAACCCTGTCTTCACATACACGTATAACAGTAAGCTTCATTGCAACTCCACTTTCTACAAACGGGTCCTAGCTGCAGCTCCATCTGGGAGCAAAGTTGAGGTTGCTGTCACAACACTATGACTCAAACAGCGTGATAACGTGAGACTTGCTTTCACAATAATGATAATGAACATAATACTCGCTGATATTCCTGATTATCACTACAAAAGGGTTTTTTCTCCTGATAATACCTCAACTTAATTGATTAGCCACTTAAAGTTGGTATGACAACCATCTCCACCTTTTCAAGTTCTCTGTATATACATATCTTCCTATTGTATGTTCCACTCTATGCATCTGACGAAGTGGATTCTAGCCCACAAAAGCTTATGACCAAATAAATTTATTAGTCTCTAAGCTGCCACAAGTACTCCTCATTCTTTTTGCAGATACGAACTAATACGGCTACTACTCTGAAACCTGTCATAATACTCACTGGTGATGGTAATTGATTTTACTATGTTATACTAAGAAGTCTGTCTGGAACACTCAAACACAAATGAGTCAGGTTTAGGCTAGAGATTTGGGTTTGTGGCCAAATCCAGGCTAGGGTTTAGGCTCAGAATGGATGGTGACAAAATTCCACAAGTCATTCTTCCCATTTCAGCATTAAGCGGCAGAATTCTCAGGATAGCATTTATTGTTGCAATATTTCCTAGGGTATCTGTGGTAAGCCACGGCCATTCATGCACAGGCCCATACCCTAAACTGACCCCTGCCATGTCCAAACAATGCAATTTCAATGGAGCCATGCTCCTAGGGCCTCCCCTTGACTGCAACAGTTCCACAGCCCATCAGACGACACAGAACAGATAAAACATTCTAGGCTGTATTTTTTGTCAATACAATGCCATTTTCAGTATTCTTTTTGTTAATATGTTTAATATAATCAAGCATCCTATTTCCCTTTTAACTGCAGCTGTACTGAATAGGCATCGTCACTGAATTAACTCCTCTTAAGTTTCTATTCTCAGTGGCTCCTGCAAAGTCATCAGCACAAAATTTCTTCATCTATGCTTACATTTTTTCAAAATTTAGTTTAACCTGCAATGAAGTTGTCTAATATTCAACATGTTTAAATCCATCTGGAGTTTGTCACACTCCTCTAGATCTTTAGTAATCAACTGCACAGAGCCATAATTAAACTTTCACCAACTCTCTGTACACTTTCTCAGTCATCCTAATACTGGTTCCTGGGACCTTCTTACTATTTATCTCTCTCATTCCGAATATTTCTCACTGCTACACAAGTTTGTTTTTAAATTATAAGACCTTGCTCTTTATCTCAGGCTATTCATGTTCTTTAATGTTCCTTTACAAACAAACCTTACATTCTATCTGAAAATTCAGCTAAATAATGTTGGGTAAAATTATCAGAAGTGCCTAAGTTTCATTTTCAAAAATGATTTGGGCACTTAGGGGCCTAAGTTTCCTTGAAAGTCAATAGGACTTTAGACTCCTTAGGTGCTTTTGAAAAATTCTCATAATCTTTTTCCTAAATAAGTTTAGAAAGGAGCAATTTCTCCTTAGAAAAGCCATACTTTTTTTTTTTGACCATATTCATTTGTGTCTACTGTATTCAAATGCAGAATTAGACTATCCTTTTTTCTTTTCTTTATTTTTTCTACATTAATGTAATGGATTAGAGAGGGACAGGGTTGGATTTGCAATTCTGCCAATGTACCTCAACTGTGTTTTAGAGAAAATAGTTTAGATTCCATGTTCTCTCAGTCCTTGGCCTCTCAATTAAGATGGCCAGGAAAGGTACCAAGTGTGATAATTGTTTTTATTTACCTAAAATATCTGAATCTTTTTTCTCTACTTCTTATTCACTCCTAAAAAAGACAAAGTACTATCAGACCTAAGAATATGCAATTAACTCTTTGTTCATGGTGTTCACAAAGCCAGAAAGTTATATTGTTGAATGATTCAAAAAAAAAAAAAAAAAAGATGTTTTATTAATCAAAGGCTCATTAATAAACAATATGAAGAACATAATTCATTAAGTTTTGTTTAAAGCATTACCTCTGTTCTATATGATTTGTGCAGCTGTACATATACAAGTCAGTTAAAAACATTTAATCATGTACTGAAATGGAAGTGTAGTGGGGCCAACTGTGGGCTTTCCAAAATGTGAAACAGTCCATATCCTCTGTCTTGTAAGCTTTTGCCAACATTATGCTTTCAAATCAGTATTTTAAAGGAATTAGGTTTTTCAGATATTCATTTTTTCCAGTGTTCTGCAATGTATGTGAGTGACACAATGATACATGCATGTGATTGACACAATGATTCTTTATATATCTTATATTATTACTTTGCTATTTTTTCATGGAAGATGCTCAGGTACTATGGCGGTGGGCAGTAGTATAAAAATCTTTAAATCAATAGACAAAACAAGGAAATTGTTATAACACATCAGAAATATAGTCCATCTAGCACAATAGCTAGAAAACTTTACAGTATATAAAAATGATGCCCTATGGTGAGACACAGATGTTTCAATAGTGGTACTAAATTGCTTGTGCCTCCTAAAATGCCCTTGAAGTATCCTCTTTTCAGTCAAATGCAGTACATGTCATAATTTAAAATCCATCTGTGAAAGTGTGTGTGTGTGTATATATATCAGTTGAGCTGAAGAGAAACACAAAGGTCTCTCAGTATTTTCCTTTCTCATCTTAGATGAGAAAGGTTGATAAGAAATTGTGTTACAGAGTGATAATGAAATTTGGTCTCAATTGACGTGAATGTTTCATTTTCTAATGCCACAAGTAGGAGATCTATTGTGCATGGTAAAAGAGTAAATGAAAAAAAATCTTTTTAATATTAGATGGGGAAAATGTCTTTCCGGTTTCTCTATAGAATCCCATTAAGTCAACAATAAGTGATCTTTTTCCTAACAGCAAAGGGAAAGAGTATTTCAAGGTAATGAATCATATTTTTTTAATCTTACTAAAACATTTATATTTATCCACTAGTGGCAGAATTTTCAAAAGTACCTAAGTAACTTTAGAGCATAAGTTCTATTGACTTTAGCTTGCTAAGAACTTACTACTGGATGACTTCTCAATGGGATGTGTGCTCCTCAGTCACACAGGCACTTTTGAAAATGTCAACCCCGAAACTTAAGGCCAACACATCCAATTGTGAACGCCTAAAGTATGACTCCTAAATCCTTAAGAACTTAGATATCTTCCTATGAAGCTTTTTGCCACTTTCCCAAGGGTTAGTTTTCATTACATCCAAACTCCTCTATTTTTACAGCTTTAGACATTAATCTGAAACCTAAAGATGTTGTCTAAGACACAGGTTGAGGCAGTTTAAAGTGCTCAGATTTGCCCTACTCTAATCACGTTGACAATGGGAGCTTTACATTATCTACAATGGAAGCAGTTAGCCCAACACACTGAGCACTCTTGAAACAAATCACACCTGGTATATATTTAAAAATATCAAATGTCCAAAGTCATATCAACTTGCAATATCCATACAAAGAAAGTGAGCAAAGGAGACAGAAAAATGAAAAAATGGAGAGAATATAGGAGAAGAGTACATTCTGAGACCAACATATTTTCTTATTTACTCCATTATTGCCATTATCCACAAGTGTCCCAAAAATTGGATTAAATCATCACTCACTTAGCAAAAAAGTCTTCAAAAAATTCCATTTGCCCACATACATAAATCATTATTGCAGTGCTAGTGGAGGTAATTTAACCAGCTGTATTAAAATAATTATCTTCCCCGGAATACTAGTGTTGTTCATTTCTTTTGCAAATGAGATTTTAATTTCAATAAAGTCATGAATTACTATCATAGTGAAAGATTGAGGTAGTGGCAAGTTCACTACTTTCCACCTCCTCCAGAATTTGATTTAAACCTAAGTCTTTTATGAAGGCAAGACTACACCAAATGATCAATATCACAGTTATCACTCCTGATATCTTCAACAAAAACATTCGACTGATAAATCACACAAGTTCTCTTTCAAGACACAAGCATCAGCATTAACTATATCTGTTATATATTACAGTTACTTACTTCTGAACCCCTTCTATATTTTGTTCTGACAAATCACTAATTTGAGGAAGAGAAAGGAATGTCCATGCTGTAATCTCTCTAGTCACAGTATCTCGTTCTTGGCTTTCTTCCTATACAAAAACAGTAGATTGCATTTAAAAAATCTAATTTATAACACTTTTGATCTCAAAGACCTTTACAGAATGTACGTATAAAGATAATTCATCCAAGACCTAAATAGAAATACAGTAGTAATTTTCTGCCAGCAACGCAATGGTGTTTAGGGAGGGAGGTTTAGTTAGGTGGATACATGAAAAAAAACTTGTTCACTCACCTTAAGCTAAAAGGGGAACATTTACTTTTACAGACAGACACTGCTCTACCATTCTATTTGCGCTGCACCCAAAGAAACAAATACTTGACTTTTCCCTATTCATCTCAATGGCATATTAACCACTAAACCTATTTTTGACAATTTAATTCTGTGCAATTAAAAATAAATACATTGTTTTCTAATAGTCTAACAATAAAAAACCAGAAAATGTATACTGTGATCTAAATTATGCAACCACTTTTCCCAAGAAAATGTATACCCATAATGCTGAGAGTAATTGTTCCCCTGTGGTGCATACAAGACATATTCATTCAGAAGTATTACAAAGTGGGATATGTGGTTGATAGTGGACAATAAACAGAACATGAATTAACAATGCAATGGTCTTCTGAAGTCAAGGGAACTACTTGACTGGATTTTATAATTGATTTCAGTGGGAAAATTTAGAAAGTCAATCAGTAGGCAAATAAAAATTTATTAGAACAGTTAAATGAAACAAGATGTCAAGAAAAGTTATGAAATCAAGGTCAGTGACTGACACTTATCTATTGGATAGTCTACTACACTACTAAAATGTCCGCTGCTGATAATGAATGCCAGCAATTGGTGCAGATGAACTTGTGATGAACACAATTCATACACAAGCTTAGACAAGGTAAAACTGTGTTCAGCACCATTTCACTAACGGTGATTCAAACTTGCTGTGAGGATTCAAAGCGCTATAAAATGGAAGCTATATCATTACAAAGTTTTAAAATGGAATTGCTCTGCAAAATGAATATTTATCAACTAATGGTTTTTGGATATTTCTGTACTGAAGCAAAAGAAAGTGCTGGTAGCACTAAGACATCATGAATTGTATACATTTTTATACTCCTAGGATTCACTCATATACCACTGAAATCTATAAGGATTTTTTCATTGACTTGTATGAGGCGGGATTATGCTCCTGGAATTAGGTTCGTGCTCAGTTACACACACACAGAGAATGGAAGAGGGTCTCCGAAGGTGGCACAGCTTCAGCATCACTGACATTCACACCAAAGCAATGCGAATACTGGTAAGGTGGGTGTACAATTTTGGACTGGTGCTCTGCTAATTCTACCCATAGCCAGAGAGAGAGAGAGAGAAAAAGAGAAAGACACTGTAGAGTACTCCCTCTGCTGCAGCAGAGTTGTAGCATGACTTCCACAACCTTGAAGCTGGCATAACTGGGCAGCTGATTATAGCTGCAAAAAAACAGGACTCGAAGAAACAATGAGTACCAAAAATCTATTGGGCACACCAATATTTGCTGGTTAAGCATTAGTCTATTTTCATATGTACTATAATTGATAATACTAGCTCTTCTTAGCTTTTCATTTTATACTGTCTCCAACTGTAACAATATTGACCTAAAGTGCAGTGTTAAAAACAGATCAACAGCATGAAAGCAATGAAAAAAATAAAAATTTCCCTCTGACACAAGTAATGTGGGATTGCTTTTATTTTTAATGGTAATAAAGCATTTATTACAAAAAAACTACTATGTTAGTAACATTATTATACAGAGTACAATATATTGTGAGATTTTTCCTATCAAGCAGCCTCAAACAAGCAGCGCAATATACTAACATTTTACAAATACATAAAATAAGCTCTTACTTAATTAGAAACAATATTAAAAAGTTTATAAAGTTACTACAAGTGTCATAGGCCAGCATAACCCTTCAATTCATTTGCAACAATGATAACAAGGCTGAAAGAATGGCTGCTACCTGCATTTCTGAAATGTAGTATAATATAAGACCATTTCTCTCTCTCAGAGAGCCGAACATGTAGGGTACTGTAATATGTCAATTTACACAATTTTTATAAAGTAAACATTTAAATATGATTTTATATCTTTCATATTTAAATCATACAATATACTGATGTCTGTGGTCTAAACCTAATGTGGACCTAAAATAAATTAACTAAACATGGCAACTAAGTTCCAAAGTCTGAAAATGGCACCTCAGATTCTCAATGTGTACATGTAAAGGATGCAAAATACATTTGTAACAGATTTTACTCCACCACTCAGTGTGTTTTAGCTGTAATTCCAGCAGTAATATAAGTCTGTAGCTTGACACTAGTCAAAATACGCAACAAATTGAAACAAGTCAGTATTCCTGATAACAAAGAAAAGTATGTGGCTCCATTTACTGCTCATTTCAAGTGAAGAGCATTGGTGAATAACTAGTAAGACTACAACTGATTGTTAGTATTTAATTATGGAGAATAGAGCACATTATTTAGAATACTACATTTTTAAAAGATAAATATTTGCATAATTTAAAACATTACTATTATATTTGTAATGTAATGTTTTGTCTTCCTTGAAATAAATTATTAAGCTTTGTTGAATATGTATTACATCTTGCTGTATTCAACAGGCAGAATTCTGAAACACTTAGTGTCTTTTGTCATTAGAGCACCAGGTAGAAACACCAATCAGACTGCACAAAAGATGGAGGAATCCTATCTCTCTGGAATTCCCTAAGCAAAGCTTCCAGAGTACTCAGAGAAAAACGTTTGCAGGACAGTCATAAGGTTAAACATCAAATATTGAAGAACTCCTAAGTGAAAAACAAATAAGCTAATGGTGGCTTAAAAAGTATACTATCAGTAATACCAGAGAGGGTCTCATGACAGACTGGTGTATCCATGAGGCACATCTGTGAAATTTACTGCTGATATGATATCCTGGAAGAAAACTGCACTATGTCCCTCAAAGGACACTGAGAAAAATGAATGTAAAAGTCTCTGTACTACTCGAAGATATGTATTAATTCACATTTATATGAAACTACAATATAAAGTACTCATCTAATGTTTTAAGCACCCATGAAAATCTTTTTTAAAAATACACTAATAAATAACTCAAATGCATAGAAACCTGAGCTCCTCCTCCAAAACAGTGTCACAGAAGGTCTGGGGGCTATGACTGTGGACAAAATGGAGGCCATGACTGTGGACAAAATGGAGGCCAAATTGTCTTATAAAAGATTGCAGCCCACTTATTACTACCCTATAAGGCATTTCATTATTAAACTAACTATCAAGTATTTTAAATCCAAAATCTGTCTATACAAAACAATTAAGATACAGTTTATTTAAGAGAGCCTCCATTGTCCATTCCATCACTGAAAAATTAAAATCAACAGCCACTATTTTTAACCAGTGTACCTCTCTTGCTGTCACATAAATAAAGAAGAAACAGACAAAAACAAAAATAGCCATGTTAATTTCAATTCCATTCAAAAGAGAAAAACAGATGTGTCACATGCAAAGGACAAAGCCTATGCACTAAGAAATGAAAGTTTGTTCTCATAAGTTTGGTGCACATTTAAAGAAATAAAAAGTAGACATAAACCAAACAGAAAATATCAGAAGCACTTCTGTCCTTTTAATAACAAAACACTATTTTTCTGAGATGCCACAATTCAGATTTCAAGATGATTCTGGATAAGCATACATTTGTTCTGAAATTAAACTTTTACTATTCCTAGACAATCTGCAGCTCTGAAAACAATGAATGATATCTCAGCAATAAAAAAACCAAATGAAGAAATAAGACCCTAACTGTTTATAGTGTTGCGATATTTATGATTTAGATGTTGTGTTTTCTGCTAACAGTAATATATAATTGCATGTTTCTTATAAGGTCAGACAACTAAGACAGTTTAATCAATCTAAAATGAAACTGTGTGTTGAGATCCTGCAGATGATAAAAGAGTAAATAATAGCACAGTGTACCCTGTTTTATGTAGTGCACATGAACAACAAATAACATTAGTCAGCCAAAACCTGAAACTTATGTAATTTAATGCAGAATGCATGATTTCACCAAGTTTGTAATCAAACAAATTCTTGAGATAATGGTATACACCATAAACTTAATCTAAAATACATTAAACTAAGAAAATTTAATAAGATTATAAAACCTAACAAAAAATAAACTATGTGAATAAATTTACTCTAAATTCTTCATAAGAATTGTTATAAAGTTGTGTATAAAAAGAAAATACTTCTGTGGTATATTTCAAATACAATATATTTTCTACAACTTGCCTTCTTCGGTATAGTATGCTTATTTTAAACCGCAATTTAGTTGAATGAACCATATCAATTTTTTGCTGTTTTCCTGACCAAGCTGTTTACAGATACTAATATAAATAAAAGTAGCATTTTGGAAAGTATGTAAATCTCTCATAAAACACTAGAATATTTAGTAATATATTTTACATAATTCAAAAGGATTTCCTTAACAAGGACTTTTTAAATTCCCACTATCAAAGAGAGAAAGAATCTCAGAGTTTTGTATAACAACCCATCACCACAATATCTGAGTGCCTAAAGATGTATATATGTTGCACTCGCTGAAAGCTAACCCAGATTAACTGCTTAAAAGACAGCCATGATAACCACTATACCACCAAGACTCCTGAAAGTGCAGATGACTGGAGCAACAACTCAGTGAAATAGGTCAAGCTGACACATTGTAAAGTATTGTCAGCACTTACCTTTCTATAAGCCAGATCTTTTGTCTGCTCCACTTTGCAAATCTGAGGAATTTAACTTTATACATGCATTTAAACATCTGAAACCAGCACCTCTGACTGAAATTAAGATCGGGTTTATTTTCTCATGATCTAAAGATCTAAAGAGAAGGATAAGGAATCTGCACATTTAGGCATTTGGGGTGAAATAAGCCCCCGCAATGGACAGAATTAGCAGAACAACACTATTTCATGATACCATCTGAAATCCATGGATTTGAATGTAGAAAGTTTGAGCTTAAGCTAACATCGACCTAAAGAGGAAGAATTTGTACTCTTGAGCTTCCTCCGAAATTAGGGTGACCAGATGTTCCAATTTTATAGGGACAGTCCCAATATTTGGGGCTTTTTCTTATATGGGCTCTTACTGCCCCCCACCCCATTCCAATTTTTCACACTTGCTATTTAGTCACCCTATTTGAAATGAAGTCCATAGAGAGCTGTGGCTACCTATGAAATCACACATCTATCAGCCAAATCCAAGATCCTAGCGCAGAAAAAAAGAGCACTCAGGAGGATTGCTGTGAGGATTTGTGAAACTCCCTAGAAGACTTTGGGTACATAAACCAATGAAGGAATTACATGGAGACAAAAATATAATATCATCTGTGAAAAATCTAATCTTGTTCCCACACTGCTCATGTCACAAAATAAAACTGCATGCATATCCCTCAGACCAACAATGAATTTTTAAAAATTAAGATGGAACTCTCAACATGAATAAATCATGAAAAATCTGTATATTGAGAAGTGTTTTTAAAGGACACAGCATATTTCACGTACAATAAATATATATTACAAAAACTTTGTTTAAAAACAAATGAAAGGTGCTGAGTAACAACAACAGACTTACCTATCACATAATTTACAAATTCACAAGCACTTAAAAGCAACTATAGTTAAGGACATCATAAATTTTACAGTCCACATAATATTAACCAATTATTCCTACTAAGATGAAGTAGTTACTTTATCACAGCACATCGTTAATGCTGACAGCCTTAGTTGGGTTATTTTCTCTCTTTTAATGAGGTAATCAGTAAATTAACAGAGTTGTCTGTTAGCAGCCTTAACTGGTTTTAGAAAAGATTTGGTATGGGATTTTCCAACTTGTGTGTGTTCTTCTTTAACTCTCTTTAGTGTAAATATTACAAGACTATACCATGCATAATACTTTCATTTCATTCACCAACATTTTTAATACATAAACTTATCTTTTTCCCTTTTGTGCAGCTAACTCAGAGGTGGGGCAACTACAGCCTGCAGGCCCGACCTGTCCTGCCCCTGAGCTCCCAGTCCTGCCCACACTGCCCCCCCACCCCCACCCGCCTCAGCACGCCAGGCGGGCAGTGCTCTGAGGGGGCGGGACTGCATGCTGCTGCAGGGCAGCACGTCTGGCTCTGCCCGGGCCAGACATGCTGCTCTGAGTGGCATGATAAGGGTGGAGGGTTGGATAAGGGGCAGGGGTCCCAGGGGGCGGTTGGCTAGGGTGGAGGTTTGTGGGGAGAGGGGACTGGATAGATGTGGGAGTCCTGGGGAGGTCTGGCAGGGGTGGGGGTGTGGATAGGGGTCAAGGCAGTCAGGGGACAGAGAGCAGGGGGGAGGGCGTTGGATAGTGGTGGGAGTCACAGGGGGATCTATCAGGGCAATCAGAGAACAGGGAGTGGGGGGAGGTTGGCCAGGAGAGAGGTCCTGGGGGGGGCAGTTAGGGTCAGGGGGTGTTATGAGGGGGCAGTCAGGGGATAAGCAGCAAGGGGGGTTGAATGGGTCAGGGGCTCTGAGAGTGGGAGTCAGGGCAGGGGTAGGATTCCAATGGGAGCATGGCCAGGCTCTTCGGGGAGGCACAGCCTTCCCTACCCGCCCTCTATACCATTTTGCAACCTCTATGCGGCCCTTGGGCCAAAATGTTGGCCCACGCCTGAGCTAACTGGAGAACTAGGAACATCTCAAGCGTTTCAATCAACAGGATGTGACTTGTCAACCGATTATTAAACAAAAGGAGCGAGCAAGAGTCCTGCCTCCTGCCCACCACACCTGGGGCAAGCTCTGCACACGCAAGGCCTGGCCGCCCCGCTTCCCTGCTCCCTGCAGGCGGGGCTAAGTCCTTGCGCTTTCAGTGCCAGAGCCAAGCCGGGAATCGCCTCCCCGCTCCGGCGCGCAGCCCTCCGGCCCCGCGCGGGCCTCCCCGCAAACTCAAGAAGCTGCGCTGACACCCCCACGCCCCGGCCCACAGGCGCTGCCTCCAGGCGGGGTTACGGGGGGAGCCCTCGCCCCGCCACATGCTGCCCTCGAGCGCGGGGAGCCCGGAGCCGGTACCTGCCTGGTCTCCTTCCCCTTCGCCTTGGCCGCCATGCCGGGCGGGCCGCGCGTCTCTGCGTTGCCCTGGGAGGCGGCGGGGGCGGTGTTAGCGCGGGGGTAGCGGTGGGAGGCGCTGCAGGGAAATGAGCGGCCCCTGGCCACGGTCGGAAGTGGCCCCCGCACACGGTGCGCTTTGCGGCAGTACTATCCGCCCCCGCACCCCAGTGTGACCCCCACATAACACCCACCCCTGTGTGACACCCCCACAGCACCCATTTCCAGTGTGACACCCCCACTCCCCACAGCACCCAGTCTCTGTGTGACACCCCATAGCACCCATCCCCTGTGTGAACCTCCTGCCCCCCCCCCCCCAACACCCATCCCCTGGCTGACCCCATCCCCAACATAACAGAGAAGCCTCAGCAAGTGAACTGTGCATTATGCTGCAGAGGAAGGTAAAAACTCCCCAGGACCTCTGCTTTGCAGGAAAATTCCTTCCGGACCTCAGCCATCAGCTAAACCCTGAGCATGTGGGCAAGACTCACCAGCCAGACACCCAGGAAAGAATTCTCTGTAGTAACTCAGATCCCACCCCATCTAACATCCCATCACAGGCCATTGGGCATATTTACCTCTAATAGTCAAAGATCAATTAATTGCCAAAATTGGGCTATCCCGTCATACCATAACCTTATCAAGCTTAATCTTGAAGCCAGATAGGTCTTTTGCCCCCACTGCTTCCCTTGGAAGGCTGTTCCAGAACTTCACTCCTCTGATGGTTAGAAACCTTTGTCTAATTTCAAGTCTAAAACTTCCTAATGGCCAGTTTATATCCATTTGTTCTTGTGTCCGTATTGGTACTGAGCTTAAATAATTCCTCTCCCTCCCTGGTATTTATCCCTCTGATATTTTTATAGAGAGCAATCATAGCTCCCCTCAGCCTTCTTTTAGTTTGGCTAAACAAGCCAAGCTCTTTGAGTCTCCTTTCATAAGACAAGTTTTCCATTTCTTGGATCACCCTAGTAGCCCTTCTCTGTACCTGTTCCAATTTGAATTCATCCTTCTTAAACATGGGATACCAAAACGGCACACAGTATTCCAGATGTGGTCTCACCAGTGCCTTGTATAACGGTAACACCACCTCCTTATCTCTGCTAAAAATACCTCACCTGATACATCCTAAGACCGCATTAGCTTTTTTCACAGCCGTATCACATTGGTGGCTCATAGTCATCCTGTGATCAGCCAATACTCAGAGGTACTTCTCCTCCTCTGTTACTTCCAACTGATGCTTCCCCAGCTTACAACAAAAATTCTTGTTATTAATCCCTAAATGCACTTGTACTTTTCACTGTTAAATTTCATCCTATTACTATTACTCCAGTTTACAAGGTCATCCAGATCTTCCTGTATGATATCCCAGTCCTCCTCTGTGTTAGCAATACCTTCTAGCTTTGTGTTATCCACAAACTTTATTAGCACACTCCCACTTTTTGTGCTGAGGTCAGTAATAAAAAGATTAAATAAGATTGGTCCCAAAACCTATTGCTGAGGAACTCCACTATTAACCTCTCTCCAGCCTGACAGTTCACCTTTCGATATGACCCATTGTAGTCTCCCCTTTAATCAGTTCCTTATTCACCTTTCAATTTCATATTGATCCCCATCTTTTCCAATTTAACTAATAATTTCCCATTTGGAACCATATCAAATGTCTTACTGAAATCGAGGAAAATTAGATCCACTGCATTTCCTTTGTCTCCAGCTGGGGGATGCTGGCATGGGGCCAGAGATCAGGGGTTTGGACTGCAGGAGGGGGTCTGGGCTGGGCCCGAAGGGTTCGGAGTGTGGGAGTGGGTTCCAAGCTAGGGCAGGAGGTTGGGGCACGTGAGGTGTGGGGTGCAGGCCTAAAGGGATTTTGCATATGGGAAGGGGCTTAGGGCTGGAGCAGCAGGTTGGGGTGCAGAAGGAGTTTGGGGTTCAGGCTTTAGGTGGCACTTACCTCCAGCGGCTCCCCGGAAGCAGTGACAAGCCTCTCTGGCTCCTAGATGGAGGCGTAGCCAGGCAGCTCTGCATGTTGCCTCCGCCTGCAGGCTCCACTCCTACAGCTCCCATTGGATATGGTTCCCAGCCAATGGGAGCTGTGGAGCTGGCACTTAGGGCAGAGGCAGTGCACAGAGCCCCCATGGCCATCCCTCCTCCTAGGAGCCAAGGGACAGTTGACGCATGTCAGGAGCCATGTGGAGCCGAATACAGAGCTTACCAGCCCTGTGCCAACTGGATTTTTAACAGCCCAGTCAACAGTGCTGTCCAGAGTCACCAGGGTCCCTATCAATCAGGTGTTCTGATAAAAAAAATGGACACCTGGCAACCCTAACAGTACCCATCTCCTGTGTGACCCCCACCCACCTTCATAATACCCATCCAGGAATGTGTGACCCCACACACCCATAGCACCCCATCCATAAGGGTGTGATACCCCAACACACCCATAGTTCCCATCCAGGAATGTGTGACTGCCCCCTCACACACCCATAGCACCCCATCCTGGAGTGTGTGACAACCCCACACCCAAAGCACCCCATCCACTAGTATGTGACACACACACCTCACACCATAACACTTCGCTGTTGCTGGAGTCTTCCCCTGTGGCAGGGAAAGGCTCTGCAGCTTCCTGCAATGGGGAAAGTCTCCAGCAGCTGGGAGGCAGCGAGACTCCACACTGCTAAAAACAACCAACAGTATAGACATGGGAGGCACTGCTTGGCCATGCAGCCAGCCACACTGGGGACATATCCACAGGGTTCAGCGAGCCTTTACTAGCCTAAGTGGTTTCTCATTTTCTATCTACACTGCTTCTTATACCTGTGCTAGTAGTGGGGGGAACGGGGGCAAGGGAGTTCTATGCACCACAGAAAGAAGGTTGAAGTGTAGACATAACTTCTATGACTTAGTTACCCCTCTGTAAAATGAGGGTAATACTATTTCCCCAAATAGGAGAGATCGTGAAGATGAATTCATTAATATTTTGTGTGATGCTAAAATATTATGGCTATGGTCTCAATCCAGCAAACCACTTTAAGCACCCATTGACTCATTGACCCAGCATTTACTATTCCATAGTACAATAAAAAATCAAGTAAATATCAAATAGCTTTGGAAGCAATTGGCACAGTCTCAGAGCAAACTACTTACAAATTTATACAAGCAAAGTAAATTTTAACATGTGTGCAACTTCAGGCACACGAGCAGTGCCTTGACCCCAAGGGGCCTACTCACGTACTTAAAGTTACGTATACGTGGGGTGCTTTGCCTGATTGGGGCCCATACATTCAATAGAACCTCAGAATTCTGAACACCGGAGTTATGAGCTGACCAGTCAACCACACACCTCATTTGGAAACGGAAGTATACAATCAGGCAGCAGAAGAGACAAAAAAAAAAAAAAATAAAATACAGAAGTACAGTACAGTACTGTGCTAAACATAAATTACTGAAAAAATAAAGAGAAAGTTTAAAAAAGATTTGGCAAGCTTAGGAAACTGTTTCTGTACTTCTTTCATTTAAATTAAGATGATTAAAAGCAGCATTTTTCTTCTGCATAGTGAAGTTTCAAACTGTAGTAAGTCAGTGAAAGAACAAAAACATTTTGTTCAGAGTCACAAACATTTAAGAGTTATGAACAACCTCCATTTCCGAGGCATTCATAACTCTGAGGGTCTACTGTACTTTTTTAAAGAAATGAGTTGGAGAACCCCAATACCCAAACCAACTTTCATCTCAGGTAATTAGTCTCCCTACTGAAGATCCCCCTGTAATTTCAGCTGGACATATTCTTTTATTAGCTTCCTGTCCTAAATTGTTCTATGTTTTTCTAAAAGCTGCTTAAGATCATATGGAGAAGGTGGCAAAAATCCATCGAGTTGCATGACAAAGACATGAAAGAGATAAAATATAAAGCCTCTTACAGAAGTGATGTACCTATTCAAGGGCAGAAGGGCAAGGACAATGGAATCAGTGAATTTATATTTTTTCTCACAGACTTTACACGTTCTTAAGATATAATAATAGTTTCTTATCTTTGCTTTGTATAGCACTGCGTTGCTCTCTTCTTTGGTCTGCAGACAAAATGAAACAAAAATGTTAACTGAAAAGCCTAGTTTTGACTATTTAAATATACTTTTAAGATACTTTTTTTCAAAGCAGAAATGTCTAACCTTCAGCATCAAGCATAATTATTATAGCATGTTCAAGGCTGTCACAAATAATGACAGTCCTTTCCCTAAAGAGTTTAAAATCTAAAAGATAAACATATAAAAGATGAGCTATTCAGGCCAAAGGGTAAGGGTTATTTTTAATACAATATTTTAAATACATATTTTTAAAACTATATTTATAACAATTTTAACATTGTTTGTCTCTAGCTTTGTGATTATACTACTAGTTGTTGTACAGTTTGGGACACTAGTTCATGCTTCTGTACTGTGTCAAATATAAGCTGCTTGTCTTCACTTTCAAGGTCCTTCACAGTCAATCCTCACTCTACCTATCATCTCTTATTCACTCTCCCTCTGGTTGTTGATACTCACCTCTGATCAGCCCATGATATGAGCCTCCTCTGCCCACATGTTAAATCTTCACTCAAAAACTTTTGTGCTTTCTCAGATGCTGCCCCTCCAACTTGGGAGGCACTCCCTGTAAATATCATTGTTTTCTTTCAGTCCCTGCTTACTTGAAAATGGTTAGGTTGCTTATATGCTGTTATGAGTGCCTGTCACCACTACTCATAGAATATCAGCGTTGGAAGGGACGTCAGGAGGTCATCTAGTCCAACTCCCTGCTCAAAGCAGGACCAATCCCCAACTAAATCATCCCAGCCAGGGATGTACTGTCCTGTCTGTATCCATCTGTTGTCTCTTGTCTCATGCTTAGACTGTAAGCTACTTGGGGTAGGAGTTGTCTTTTTTTCTGCATTTGTACAGCTCCTAGCACAATGAGTCCATGATTAGGGCTCCTAGGTGCTACGGTAATACAAATAATAACAACAGCAGCAGCACTCACCTGGGATGTAGATGATCTAATTTCAAATCCCTGTTGCAATGACTATTCAAATATTTGTACAAAGTAAAACAGTTTCAACAGGATTGATTGAGAGAGACCCACCTTTGAATATCCCATAGCTCAGTGATTAGGGCACTCTTCTGATCCTCATCCAGCAGAGAAGGAATTGAACCTGGGTCTTCTACATCCTAGCATTGATAGGCACCTACCTGGTCTTAACTTCTTTTGAGAAATAGTGCTTAGGCCATTGTCACATTCTGGGATGCAATCTACACCACTAGCCCTGTAAACCTAGGTACCTTAAATGCTCTGCTGCTGCAGCACAAGCTTGGACACCAACAATCAGCAGACAAGCATGCACAGAGTGTCAGTGAGTTATGCACCTCTGGCTCAGCACTCTGATTCCAGCAGCCTGCTTGTCACACCTCAGCCACTCTTGGCTGGTAGTAACCAATGCTGGTAGATAGCCAAGTGACTCCAACATGGGCCCAGTCCTGAATTTTCCCCAAACTGTGTGCTCTGCAATGACCAGCCCCTTCCTGGACCATTCACAGGAATAATTATGTTTGTTTGCTTCTTTAAAGAGTCAGTACCTAGCAGCTTGCCACATTAACTGGAGTTAACAATCACTTCCATGCAAATACAGCACTGGTTTGGTTTAGACTGAAATAAAACAAGTTTACTAACAGATTAAGAAATGCCAAGTAAAAAATAAAGGTAGGAGATGATTACAATAACAGTGAAAAACACAAATCTAAAAGTCTAAAACTTAATCTAGCCTTTGATTCAGCCTTGTTTAAGAAGGTATCTCTCACCAATCACTTTTAGGTCAGCATAGCTGACTGTCTGTCAGTCAGGACCTTCCCCAAAAGTATAGGGAGCTGGTTCCCCTTTGTCTTCTAGGTGAAAGATAACTCAAGGTTCTTTGCTCCCCTCTTTTATAGCCTAGTGAAGAAGGTAACTCCCCACCCCAAAATGAAGTTCATTCAAGCTGTGGGGAAGGAGATATGGAGTCTGGTGTTAAAACAATTTTCATGCTGGCTTCTTTCCCTGCTGGTGTTTGCTAAAATGCTAATTGATATTTTCTTCCCTCTTCAGTGCAGATGAATGGCCTCGTGACATGTGGTTGCTAATCTATTCTGATGATACCTAGCTGCAGGCACTGGCTTGTCTATTGTCTGGGAGAAACCTGTTTACCCAATCCCCAGACTTGTCTGGTAAACCCATTTGTGTTCCACATTTCATACATATTTGTATGGTCCCTTGGGTGTTTACCAGGTACACACCTCACAAGAATATTAATGATCAGTGCATTATTAATTTTCCAATGATACCTTACAAGACACATGTCAGATATAGTTTATGACATTAATTAATTGGGGTAACTGAACTGGTCAGGCCAGGTGGAACTCACTACCAGGTACCAATGATCCCCTGACCCTCTTGCACTGGGATGTTGTTAGGGTCACAGGCACACACACTTTTCATGGCATTATCTACTGGCTAGCCTAAAAGGCTCGCTGCTAAGTTTGCTGGTGTTTGTGGATCTCATCCTTAGGTGCCTAACTCCCCTAGGATTGTACAGGAAGCCTGGATGCCTAATTTGGGACTGTGAATTCTATTAGGCGGCAGGGTGCCTAACAGTAGGCATTGCAATGATGAGTCTAAGTCCCCTTGTGTATTTAATACCTTGGGTGAAATCCTGACCCCATAGGAGTTCTCTAATTGACTTCACCGGGGCCAAGATTTCAGCTCTTGTTGCTAATATGCCTAAAGACATATAGTCAACCCTTGTTAAAATATTATTCAGTACCACCAATGTACTTAGTACTGCACAGGACACAAAAAAGGGCAACTCCCGTTCAGAGCTTATGGCCTTAACATTGTTCTTGTTTTCCCTACATCAAATTTGTGAATCTTGACAGTGCATTCCTTTATAAAGATTTTATGGGAGATTCACTTAGAACTATTTTTATACAACTCTTGACTATCTAACATGTAGATCTTCTGAGACACTTGTCAGCTAAGTTATCCACATTTCTTTATTTTGTGTATTAGGTCTTCAGGTTTAGACTCTTAAAATCAATTATACTTAGTGATGACAGAACCCTAAGGGACTCTTAGTTCATGGTGATGACACACTGCAGTACTACATGCACATTTACATTACTCCTAAAATTTATTACATGGTCAAGGTCTAATATGAACTATTGATTCTAAATAAATTCAGTGTTGGCAGGAAAAAGCAGCGGTCCCAGGAGATGGATTACATGTTTTTATTGGTCTTTTCCATCTAATTTCTAAAAATTCTATCAACCTAAATTCAATCCTTGGTGCTAACTATTTACATCTTTTCGCTGAGATCAAGAACAGTATCAATTTATTATTTGCTTCTCTCTTCTTGAGGGACTACTCCTTGAAGGACAAGATGATGGAATCACTGATACAACTCATGTTTTCCTTCTTTCATTTTGACAAACTATGTTATTTTTCTACTTGGCAGTTTGTGAGATTCACTGAAATGAACACACATCATAGATAGAGCAGTGGACTTAGGCTGAGTTCTCTCCCCAGCTTTGCCACTGGCCTGAGGGGTGATGTTGGTCGAATAATGTCACCTCTCTGTGTCTCAGTTTCCCCATCTGTAGAATGGGAATAATGTAAAGAACTTTGAGCTCTACTGATGAAAAGCTCTATAATAGCTAGGTAATAATAAATTATATTATTTTTAATATTAATTATTATTATTAATTAGGAATCCTGACATTCCTACTCCCAAAAAATCTCTATTGATATTAATGGAAGCTTTGCCTGAGTAAGTACGGAGTGAAAATTAAGGGGAAGATTATGAGTTGCACTTCTTGAAGATACAGCATAAAAGATACAGCCATGGGTTGGGTGTACAGGATTGGAGTGGAGGGAAAAATCTCTCACTAAGTAATTTTGGATTTTGTCCACTTTTCATAGTATTTTGGGATGGTAATATCCTTGAAATGTGTGTTATTTGAATTGGCTCTCTTTGGAAGGTCAGACATAGCTTTGTTTATGTTGTAAAAGTAGTGACAACCTGAAGGTTGTGTTTCTTTTTCTTAAAAATAACCATGCATTTTTGACTCTCTGAAGCTTATAGAAGAGAAGGGAAATATAAAACTGGACCACTTCACTGAGGGAAATAATTGTCACTGGATAGATCAGCTTACTGTGATGTCCATTAAATAGGAGGAGTCAGGGGAGGATGATTAATTGCTATGTTAATACTCTTAAGTAAGATAGCACAAGATCTGCTATTAAAAGACACATAGCACTGATGTAGTGCTGCTGTCACAGAGGGTAGATTTGTTATTTAGGCAATGAAGCCTGCAGTGTTGTGCAAGTTCCTAATCCTGATACAGGTTTTCCTGAAACCTAACCCACAGGGCAAGGATTTAACCAATTTGTTGTCATGAGTGGACAGCCAAGGGAATCTGTGCATCAGATGTGGTTGTAACAAGCAAAATTCCATTAAGAATTTCCACTTGCTTTTTATCCTGAGTTTACATACCTGTGACAATTAACATGATTTATGATGCTTAACCAAAGGTGAATGGAAAAGCTTTCGTAAGTAAAAATCTGCTTATGGACTCTATCAATAGTAGGTTGTGTGTGGATATACTTGAAGTGATATATATATTTACATTTTATAATAAGACTTGTGAAAATCAGTGCCTCAATTTTTAGTGCCAAGCTAAGAAACTGTAGAGTGTTTAAGTTGGATTTGTCAAATTTGTTTCCATCTCTGTGGAACCTGCAAATCCTGCATTTACAAAAGTCAGTCTAGTAATTATATTGTAAATGACTCCATATGCATATACTTTAAATGCTCATTTGTGTGTACAAATGTGGATTTTCAGAACATAAGGGGTCCATGCAACAATTATGAAAGAGCATCTTAGTTGCCTGCTTTTGAGAATTTATCCATTTATATCTACCCATATATTTTGATACTGATTAACTATCTTGAATTAAAAATAGAAGAGGCCATGGCGCTCACCATTAAAACTGCAGATTGAGCTCTAGTCTTCCACTCAATAAGAATTTTGCTTGAGGAAGAATCCAGCGTTGGGCCTTTAATATCAAATAAGAAAAATGGAATTACTTAACCTTAAAGAGCTTGAACTTCCATTTCTTGCACATTGAATATGTTCACTGAAGCTAAGGGGCATTTTTGTTGCAAAAGGAACGCAGAATCAGGCCCAAAATCTACTCATTCCCTATCAAATTATCATAAGGAATATGGAGTGTGTTATATTGCATCCAAAAGTCACATTTAATGCCACATATTTTCTTTACACCTTATTTCATGCAGCATTTGTAATTCTGAATAATGTCTTTATGTGGTTGGATGAATATACACAGTAAAAAGAGGAAGCAATTGCAGCTATACTACTGTCAGACACAGAGCATTGCACAAATTGTAGAAATTCACAGTGTGTGATCTCCACGGAGCCAAACCAATTCTGTAAAAAACTTTGAATAATTCTACAAAACACCACGGGATCCACCGCCCTGAACCCCGTTGAAACAGATTTTTGATTATTATTTTTTTGGACAGTGATTGGTATACATATGTCAGGAAAGGTCAGAGTTTCTGAGCAGCAAGAAGCAGTTATACACAGAACTATAAATCACAAGCTTAGTGGGTAATGGGCAGTTTCCAGTTTGTTGTGACCCAACTACGTCCCATGTTTTGTACTGAGCATTTTTGCACATTATAAAACATATAATGACACCCTTCAAAAAGTGACAAACTGCTCAGACATAATGAAAAGCATTGAAACAGTTGCAAGAATCCCAGGAAGTCTAAATAGCATGTGGGGCATGGCAAAGAAATAATTTTATCATACAAGGTCTCTGAACACATCAGTGAACTTTCCAAAATAAGTTAGTTTTCCTGCTTGCTCCCACTACTGTATTGTGAGACATTCTCCTACAAAACACTTGTAATGGTAGTGGATCCTACAGGCAAAGTGATACAGACCTGACGGAATATGCAATACAGACCTGGCAGAAAAAGTACTTTAGTCCATATTATAGTTTATTAATTAAAGTATAGGTAAACTATATTAAAATAAGGTAAAAAAGAATAGGACAAGGGAGTGGAGAAAAGGGGAACATAAATATATGCAAATACTGTACATGCTAATGCAAAAATAGTTTAGGCTATACGTTTTCTCCCACTTGCTACAATTTGTAAATTTTCACCAAATCCCAGGTCAGACAAAGAGCTGTGACCAGACCCTCAGCTGGAGTAAACTGAATACTCTGATTTGTGTCATCAGACATCACTGGTGTGGTGCTCTGCTCTGTTCAATGATGATAACAGTCGGCTGCATGTGTGTGTTCCCTCTGTGTGCTGCCCCAGCTCTGCGCAGATAACTGGCACAGCAGACCCTGCAAGAGCCCCCAATGACCACAGACTCTGATAAGGTATGAAGGCACCTGGCAGGGTTTATTGTCCAACAAAGCACAGTAATAGTTCCCCGCAGACTCTACAGGACATACTACGAATATGTGTCCCCTGACAACGGACCGGCTCAGTCAGTAGTGGGGGACTCTCCATTGATCCCTAGGCCAGACAAAGACATCCACTCAGGGATACATTCTTATACACAGGTACAAACAGGTTACACATCACTCCTGATGTATTGTGGTACCACCCCTCTACCCTTTAGGGTGCTGCCTCTCGAACAGGTTGGTTCGAACAAACCAATCTATCCATCATATTGTCCTTCTGACACTGTCTTTAGGATGGGTCTGCCTGTTCCTTGTTATCTCTGTGGAATGTGTTTGTACCAGGATGTTCTGGTGCCATCCTGGCACATGTTCATCTTATTAGGGCTTATATGAGTATATGTGCTTTTAGCAGCTTTCGTCTTGCCAACTTCTGTGAGCAGGACCCTTTTTTAGCGCACCGATTAACTTTGCTTTATGTTAGCAGAATCTTGACCATTACTTTAGTTCAGGCCTCAGGCCTCATACCAGGCCTCTGATACCAAGGGTTTATGTTTCAGAGACTCATCTTACTACAATTTGCACTAGCTGAGACTAGCCTCTTAGTTTCTTGGGTTGACATTCTCAGTATTTCAGTTACTTATTTCTAATATGCTCTCTTAAAAATCTGTAAACTTTGAGAAATCTGAATGCTTGTTACAGTAATTGCAGGAATAATGGCTGCATGCTACAACCCATATTCATAACAGTAACCCTTACTCACACAAGTAGTCCCTCTGAAGTTACTGGGACTACTCCTGGTACAATGAGTACAACGGTTTGTTTTAATATCTAAACATAAAAGGTCATTCTGTCATCACTGGGCAATGCGATTAGAATTATGACAAGGCTATGTAGTGTCACCCTTCCCCTTTTCTTCCCTGATTCATTTGAGGTTAAGGACATATCTTGGCAGAGTACATTAAAGTAAAAGGTTTTCTAATTCAGTAATCAGTCTTGGGAACATTTTCCTTCTTGGATTCTGAGTTTGAAATATATGCTGTGCAAGCAGATGTTTATAAAAAGCTGCAAGGAGGAGTTAATGTCCATATTCACTCCAAAAAGATTATGTGCTTGCATGTAAAAAATGAATTTGCAGAGCTCTGGAGAGCTTAAACATATCACTGCTAGTAAAAAATAAAATTAATTGAGCAGGGACCTGAGGCCAGCACATATATTTATATAGAGAATATAAGCACTCCATTTTTTAACTGTACAAACACTCTGCTGTGATGTTATATGGAACATTCATAGATTATTCTAAAAGCAAGGTCAAATTTTTTCTTTAGATCTGCATGATGGATAACCAAGATAGGGATTGACATTAACCTCTTTGAGGAAACTACAGTCCACCCAAATTCTAGTATTCTCCAAAAAAATATGTGCTGCTATATCTATGTCCATGTTCAAAATGGGGAAGGGAGAGGGGAAAGATGGCACCCCTTCCATCCACTGTTTTCCTTTTTGTATAATAGCGCCACCTAGAGTCAGTTTGCACACCAGTTCACACATTGTCTATATTTAAATAACCAAGGGATATTCTGATCAGTAATGGGCAGAATTGCCAAAATGCATGAGTTATTTTATGCTAATATATTTCATAAGAGGATTTACATACACTATGCAAATTACAGCATACTTTTGATGGAACAAACTTTTGTTTTTTGAGAATCCTTAGATCTTTAACCAGGAGCATTGTCTGAATACAATGGGATCTGATTCTCCTCTCACTTACACCAGTGTAAATCTGGAGTAAATCAATTTAAGTCAATGGAGTTACATTAGAGTAAATCAGCATGGTTTGAGTGTCTGATGTAACTTCCCTTCTTTCCTACACCCAAAACATGTATATATGAGGATGGCATTTTGTCATGTCTTTTCATATAATGCCCATTAGCAACACTTCATGTAACAGGTATCATTTATCTCTTATTCTTATTATTAATAAGGCACCTATTACTCTGGTACCTAGGTACACTTTACATAGTTTAAATCACAAGAAAACACTATTCCCCCCCGTAAAATAGGGAATATATATACTCTGTGATATTCAGTTGATGGTATACTGTAACGGACAAGGTATAATTTATTCACATCTGATTGGATTACATTATTCCAATAATTTTGCAGTTTCATTTGAGAAAGACCCCATATTGATTCTCTAGTCTTCACTTCCCATATTTTTTTTAAAAAACAGTCTGTGGAAAAACACTTCTCAGCAATTGCTTATGGAGAAGGTATGTAAGGAAGCATGGACAGAGGTAACAAGTCAGATTAAGAAGTTTATCCTCATTTTGGCAATGTTATTTCTATGAAAAACCATGAATCTTTGTATTAAAGTGTGTTTTCCGTCTGTGTAAGGGAGGTCTACACTACCCTCTGGATCGGTAGGTAGCGATCAATCTTTCGGGGGTCAATGTATTGTGTCTAGTCTAGATGCGATAAATCGATCCCCAAGCGCTCTCCTATGGACTCTTGAAATCCACTGCTGGGAGAGGCACTGGCAGAGTTGACGGCGGAGCAGCAGCAGTCGACTCAACACCATGAAGACGTCCCGGTAAGTCAACCAAAATACGTCAACGTCAGACACACTATTTGCGTAGCTGAAGTTGCGTATCTTAGGTTGATCCCCCTCAGTGTAGACCAGGGCTATCTTGTGCAGGGTATGTCCTAATTTACTCATTGATGACCTTGCAGTAGAACATGTCCTTCTGATCAGGAGACTTTGTTACTGTAATTCCTCTTCCAGTAGTTCTTCTCTGCCACTTTCAGTCTGTGCAAGCTCCTGAATTATCAAAATAGTTTTCTGCAAAGCTAGGTTAAAGAGGGCAGCAGCATATCAGTATACACAGAAGCATATAGGAGCTTTTCTTTTTAAGGATTGAAGTATTGAGCTCTTAATTTTTGTTACATGAATTTAATGCAGAATGCACCAAAAGGACCCTAAAGTTGCAGAATCTTACAGTTTTTTTACACCCCTGTACCTATAGCTCTTTTCAGGCCCAATGCTGCTCCTGTTGAAGTCAAGTACAAAATTCCCTTTGATGCCAATGGGAACAGGATCAGGTTCTTAAAAAAAGATTTTGCTTCATGAGATACTTATAGTCTCTCATACAGAAAACAAACTGAGTGCAGCATCTCCCGGGCCTCTAAGGCAAAAAGAACTTGTAGTTCTTCCACCTCCTGTGTGATATCGCAAACTGGGGGAAGGACTCACTGAAAATGATCATAAATTATTTTTCAGTTATTATCCTCCCCTCCCCCATGCCTAACAAAGGCACTACTTCTGATTAAGGATGATTTAATCTTCCATCTTCAACAAATTTTTGCTAGAGCCATGCTTTAAAAGTATTGCTAGATTTGTTTTATAATATAAGAGACTTTTTGCCATCACCATAGGCCAAATGACATTAAAATGTCTCTAAATTCTCAACGAAATAAACAAAATGGCACTTCTGTGCTGACACCAAACTTGGAATGTTTCATCCCCAAGACAGAATATGATAAAAAATCATAAATGTCTCCAATCTGGGAGTTATAATGGAAATAATTGTAAAAGTTATTGCGATAACTTTTACAACTTATAAAAGCTATGCATTCATTTCCATTTGTATAATAAAGGCAAATAGTCATATTTCTTTCTGTACAAGTCCAAACAAGTTCTAACTACTGTATTATTATTAATAAAATGTAAGGTATTATATTAAGTCAATAATATTTGGCTATGTGCAAACAATGTAACCAATCTCCATCCCCTCTACATTATAATTAAAAAAATCTGAACAATATTTTTGGCCAAACTTTTCTCACAGTATGTACTGTTAATAGGTATTGTATACCTCATTTCACACATACACTACACTGAAATGTAATAGCGTAATACGACCCCTGGGAACAAGCGGCATAATTAAAATTCTTTGTGAGTTTGATTTGCTCATTACTTTTTGCCTTTAAAATAAGTAAATTGTAATTAAGAGCCACTTTCTTGGATTTTATCTACTGGCTGTACAGTTTACACTTTAGATTTAAAATAATGATTTAGACAATAATGCATAACAGAAGAATAGTTATTTATAATAGCTGTGCACCTGTGGTTGATTGTCAATTGTAAAGCAAAGCTTAATCCTTTCAATTCTCTTGTGTATTATAATAGGAGTGGTAGTGACCACTATACATGCAATAGTTTAGGATGTAATGATACTTTCACTAGAGCCTTACTTTTCTGATTGCTTGTGACTTCTCAAATATTTATTTTGGATAGAAATTCTCCATAATTCGTACCAGCCCAAATGTGTGTGGATTTTTTGTTTGTTTTGTAAGCTCAGGCAAAATCCACTTACCCGTTTGTTAGTTGGGTATGTGTAAATGAAATAAAATAAATGAAAATAAAATCACAATTGTCCCATAAATGCTAAATCAGATTTTTTGCACATGCATAACAAAAAATGTCTGTCTGGATTTTGTTTAAATGTGATTTCTTCCAATGCTCTCACTTGGATCTATACTTCTAAAGTCATACAGTGAATGTTTTTCTCACATAAATATACAATAGGATCTTTCATTAGAGTTTTTTGCTATATCCATGACTTTGACTGCTGAGGGTATACATATGCAGTGTACTTTGCTATTTAGTTTTCTGTTGATTCTAACAGAGCTTTGAGCTATCTCAAAGGTGAGCAGATAGGTCAATTCTGTGAGTGGTGAAGCATGGATTCACACTGAGAGAACTATTGCAATGATTTAGTTACAGCTGAAGAGGAATGTGTCCACATTGCCACTACATGTATATAACTCCCATTAGTGTGAAGTTACTTGGGATGTGAACTGGAATTATTTCCATTGATAGATGTTTGAAGAAAAAAAATGGTGTATGGATACACGGAAGGTCATTTTCACCAATATAAGGACACTTCTTACCTGGCTGGAGTTTTCATGTGTAGAAAGAACCGTAGTTTCCCCTGTCTGTGAAACAGGTGTAAAAATATTTACCTATCTTACACTAATCTTATGAGGTATAATTAGTTAAGGTTTGTAACGTGCTTTGAGATCTTCGAATGAAAGATGCTATCTGATAAAAGTGCAATGGGTTATTACTATTGTATTGTTGTTAATAAAGCTATGCTAGTTTCTAGCACAATTAAAATAGAAAGGGAAATGGAATTGTTTGCCAAACTGAAAAGGAAAAGTACTTTTCAAAGGATCTGAAGATCTAAACAATGAAAAAAGAAAATATTTCAAAAGGAAAGTACTGACCTTTGAAGAAAATAATTGTAAATGAGAAAAGAAGCAATCAGCTTACTCTGGACTGGGATGATGTCATTATCAATTAGTGAGAGTACTTTCTTTTATCACAGCCATCTATCTGGTCTATGTCTTGATTTAGTGTACTGCCACAGGGCCAAAGTTGACTGTGGAGTAACTCCACTAGGATCAATGGAGTTACACCAGGAATTAGCTTGACTAATGATGCAATGTTTGTATGTGACAGAAATACTTAGAGAAACTTTGTCAGAAAAGAGCAATACAGAGAGATTTATTCCTGTCATAAATCTCTTCAACTTCATGTTAATGTTATTTATTGACTTGAGATAGAGAGGACACCATATAATATATGTATAGTATGTAATATGGTATAGTGGTTTTGTAATGTAAACTGTCCATTAGTAATGCAAAGCAACTTATTTTCATCATCTAGATCATTTCTGCCAGTTTTCTTCTAAGTTTCTACATGCAATAAATCCTGGTTAAGTCACCATCTAGTTCTCCTTCCCTTACACGTCTGCTCAAATCGCTGTGCCCTAAAATGTGTTTAAACTGGCCCTTGCATTTTACAGAGCTGTTTAGTTTTAAGAAAGCCTGTCCTTCCCCCAAGTTCTGCACCTGAAATCCTGGTCCCACGGAGGTCAATGGGAATTTTGCCATTGACTTCAATGGAAACATGATTTCACCCTTTTAATGCTGTCTGGAGTGGCTCATGACCATGAGTGCCTACTTCAGGGCAAACTGTCAGAAAGCCAGGCAGACATCCCAAACTGGAGGTATGGTTTATAATTAGATTTCACCAACCTAGTAACTAATGTGAACTCCCAAAGTAGTACAAATACAATACTCATAAGATGTCTAAGTGTCTGTGACAGAGTCACAGACACTTAGAGACTCCAGTCTATCTAGCCACCCAGGGAAGCTGGATTTATTGATAAATGGTCACTTATACCAAAAATCACAAATATTCCAGGTTATACCCAGTCCCAAGAGACCAGTCACTCACCCAGCTGGTTTGCATCCTAGATCTCACACCAAACACACCGCTGGTAGCCAATTGTGTATAGTAAACTAACTAAATGTTTACTAGCTAAGAAAAAGAAATGAGAGTTATCGAGAGGTTAAAGCAGGTAAAATATATGTCCAGATGAGTCACCGTTTGTAATTCCAAATAATGGCAGTGATGTAACAAACTGCCAGTTTCCCAAAAGTCTCTCAGGGCTACCTATAACAACTCTCAGAGGGGTAGCCGTGTTAGTCTGGAACTGCAGAAGTGACAAAGAGTCCTGTGGCACCTTAAAGACTAACTAAAATTTTTTTAGAGCATAAGCTTTCGTGGGCTAATACCCACTTCGTCGGATGCATGCAGTGGAAGTATCCAGGGGCAGGTATAAATAGGTAGGCAAGAACCAGGTGGGAGATAACAAGGTTAGTCCAATGAGGCTGAACCAGCTTGTTATCTCTAATCAGGGAGGGTGAGGTGTTCCTCTAGCAGCTGAACTGGAGGTGTGAATAGCGAGAGAAGAGAAGCTGCTTTTGTAGTTAGCTAGCCATTCAAAATCTCTATTCAGTCCCAAATTGATTGTGTCAAATTTGCAAATGAATTGCAGCTCTGCAGTCTCTCTTTGCAGTCTGGACTTGAAGCTTTTTTGCTGCAAAATGCTGACCTTTAAATCTTCTATGGTGTGTCTGGTGAGGTTGAAGTGCTCTCCTACAGGTTTTTGAATATTGCCATTCCTGATATCTGATTTGTGTCCATTTATCCTTTTTCATAGGGACTGTCCAGTTTGGCCGATGTACATAGCAGAGGGACATTGCTGGCACATAATGGCGTATAGTATATTGGTAGATGTGCAGGTGAATGAACCAGTGATGTTGTGGCTGATCTGGTTTGGTCCTGTGATGGTGTTGCTGGTGTAGATGTGTGGGCAGAGTTGGCATCGAGGTTTGTTGCATGGATTGGTTCCTGAGTTAGAGTTATTATGGCGCGGTGTGCTGTTGCTGGTGAGAATATGCTTGAGGTTGGCAGGTTGTCTGTAGGCCAGGACTGGCCTGCCTCCCAAGGCCTGTGAAAGTGAGGGATTGTTGTCCAGGATGGGTTGTAGATCACTGATGATGCGTTGGAGAGGCTTTAACTGAGGACTGTAGGTGATGGCCAGTGGCGTTTTGTTGTTTTCTTTCTTGGGCTTGTCTTGCAGCAGCAGGCTTCTGGGTACACATCTGGCTCTGTTGATCTGTGTCCTTATTTCCTTGTGCGGGTATTGTAGTTTTGAGAAAGCTTGGTGGAGATCTTGTAGGTGTTGGTCTGTCTGAGGGGTTGGAGCAAATACGATTGTACCTCAGTGCTTGGCTGTAGACAATGGATCGTGTGGTGTGCCCGGGGTGGAAGCTGGTGGCATGAAGGTAGGCATAGCTGTCGATAGGTTTTCGGTATAGGGTGGTGTTGATGTGGCCGTCATTAATTTGCACTGTGGTGTCCAGCAAGTGGACCTCCTGTGTAGACTGGTCCAGGCTGAGGTGGATGGTGGAGTGGAAGCTGTTGAAATCATGGTGGAATTCTTCCGGAGTTTCTTTCCAATGGGTCCAGATGATGAAGATGTCATCAATGTAGCGTAGATAGAGGAGGGGCGTGAGTGAACGAGATTTGAGGAAGCGTTGTTCCAGGTCAGCCATAAAGACGTTGGCATACTGTGGAGCCATGCGGGTGCCCATAGCGGTGCCACTGGTCTGGAGGTATATATTGTCACCAAATTTGAAATAATTGTGTGTGAGGATAAAGTCACAGAGCTCAGCAACCACTTGTGCTGTGGCATCATCAGGGATACTATTCCTGACAGCATGTATTCCACCTTTGTGTGGGATGTTTGTGTAGAGAGCCTCTACATCCATGGTGGCTAGGATGGTGTTTTCTGGAAGGTCACCAATGCATTGTAGTTTTCTTTATGTATGTAGTTTCCATTATGTGCCAGCAATGTCCCTCTGCTATGTACATCGGCCAAACTGGACAGTCCCTATGAAAAAGGATAAATGGACACAAATCAGATATCAGGAATGGCAATATTCAATAACTATAACAACTCTGGAGATCTCCATCTTCTTCAGTTATTCTGCCCTGTTAGAATCCAAACAGTCCAGAGATGAAGAATTTTATCTTGTGTCCATAGTTAATAGCTTCTTTTCACAGCAAAACAATCTGACACTGTCACTACCCACACGGGCTCTCTCTTTGTGGGTGGAGAGGAATGCATTGCACACAAACACCACTTGCTTTCAAATGTGCAAGAATTAGTACTTGCCACAGTGTAAGGTATAGAGCCCATGTAGTGGCTCCAATGCCATGCCCTCTCCCTGTGACCAGAGTACTGGTCATGGTTGGTGTTCCCCAGCATGCTAGCAATCCCTAACTGCTGTATGAATTCCTCTGGGACATTGCCTATATTATAAGGTAGTATAGCCTTCAATTGTTTGATGTGTGGATGGGCCAGGACCTAGGGAGCACAGTGATGACTTTAAAACACCTTTACATTCCCTTCTTGCGCTGTGCCATTATGAATGTGGCAGCAGGCTGTATGTATTGCTGTTTTCAGTTCTCTGCCAGCTGATGACACCACTTCAAATCTAGAAGCTGCTACCATGTAATTAAAATCTTCTAAAATAGTTGACACTTGTCACATATAAGCTTTTGTACAGCTCAGTACATAACATTTATTTCACATGGTCTCTTTTTGTCTTTTGGGTAGATAGGTAGTCTACCATGGAGGGCAGTAGCACCTAATGGTCTGCCCATCCTCCTATGATGCTTTAAGGCAAAGTTCCCCACACTATGGGGTGCACCTCCCCAGGGGAGCACAGAGGACCCCTTGGAACAGTGTGGTGGGGCCACAGGGGACAGGGAGGGAGCACCAGCCAGCCCCTCCCCATCCTCAGCTCTGCTCCGGTCCTGCCTGTAGCCACTTACTGGTTCTTGGCCCTGTGCCTGGCCCTGTCCCCAGACTCGGTGCAGCTGTGCCCCCAGCCTTACCCTCAGCATTGGCCCCTGGCTGCAGCTTGATCCCTGGCCCCTCTCCTGGCCCCAGACCTATTTCCAGCTGCGGCCCCAGCCTTGGCCTACTTACCTCTGTCCAGGTGCTCCCTCCACCCCACAAGCCAGGGCCCCATTCTCAGTCCTGGCTCTGGGGCGGGGACATGCTGATAGGGGTTGGGGGAGTGTGACCCTCAAAAGTTTGGGGACCACAGTTTTAGGGCATTCTTCCTAGTCCTCTTCCCATTCAGAATTAACAGTGCAGTCCTGAAAAGTCAAAAAGGCCAGTTTAGCCAAAAACTCTACCAAACTACAGACAGAGAATTATAAACATACTATTAGTTACTTATATGGTCCCCCTGATTGTAGTCTCTGAATATCTCCTAAGTACTGAATAGCTAAGGACCAAGACCACTTAAATCAGTATCACCTCATCTAATACCAATACATGTATTTCCTCAGATAGAGTGTTTTCATTCTCAGTGTCCAGTCTGCATTGTCAGATTTTCTGGAAACACTTGAGTTGAACACACAGCTTAGTTTGCAGCTCACAATTCTGATTGATCAGACTGATTTGAACATCTCCAAGAGTGTAACATATACACTTCTGTTTTGCACCTCTGAACTGAACTCAGGTAACAGTGTGTTCCTAGGAAACCGGACAAAATTGCTCACGGCAAATACAGATCAGCCATGGCAACACAATCTCCGATCAAGGGCCTGGGAATGAAGATTCCTATTCCGGCTTCTATCATGTATTTAATTTGTGGCTTTGGCCAAGTTATTTAGGGCCAGATTTGTAAAACTATTTAGGCATATAAACATGCAGAAAGGCACCTAGAGGAATTTTCTAAAGCACTTAGGTGCTTATTTGTATATTTTGTTCCTAAATACCTTTGAAAAATTTCCCTATTAGCTTCTATGGGCCTCTGCTTCTCCAGCTGTAAAATGGGTATAAGCAGTATGTACTTAGCTCCAAAAGGACCTGAGGACTGTTTAATTCATATTTATAAAACACTATGAAGCTGTAAATCCCTATATAACTGTGAAGTATCGCAATTTTACTGTTAAATATATTTATTGGTTGGAGGGTCAAAGTTTAATAATATATACTCAGTGGAAAACCAGAAAAGTAAATACAATAAAGATTTAAGACTTTACTAAATTATCTGGGAAGAGGTACCTTGGGAAATCTGAAATATTGGTTAATGAAGAAGTATTTAGGAAATAAATCAAACCTATTAAGATTTATCCTGGTGTAAAGAACAATTTCATTTGTGCTGATAGCCCAGTTTTCACCTCATGGGAGAATCAGACTTTGGAATTACCATTCTCTAATTCTTTCTCCATTATAATTTTCCCTGCATGTCTTTGAGTCACTTTTCTATCCTTCAGGGAATATGACTAGTTGACCAGTAAGGGCAGACCCTTGAATTTTAAACTGTACTATGCTTTTTTTAAGTTGCTTGTATGCTAATAAAAATATGAATGCATTATACACCTTTCCTTTTTTGCCTTTCATTCCAAAGGATCCCCAAGCACTTCACAAACTACATACATATGGTAACTCCTAGCTTAACGTTGTAATTATGTTCCTGAAAAATGCGACTTTAAGCAAAACGATGTTAAGCGAATGCAATTTCCCCCATAAAAATTAATGGTAAATGGTTAGGTTTCAGGGAAATTTGTTTCACCAGACAAAAAACAATATACAGTATATGTTTTAAAGAAACAATTTAAAACTGTACACAGTGATGATGATTGTGAAGCTTGGTTGAGGTGGTGAAGTTAGAGAGTGGAAGAGGGTGGGATATTTCCCAAGGAATGTTCTAATGGTTATCTGTACCACTGTTCCTTGGCAGTATTCAGAGACATACAACAGCAAGACAGCTAGTTAAACATGAACAATTCAGAATTATTTTACAGATTCTCTATTACCATGAATTGCAGTTATGGATGATGTAGCTAATGAGCATGTAATTTCTACCTTGATGCTAGATGGGAAGGTGGCCCAACACCTTGCAACTTCTCCATGACTTAAGTTGAGTGTAAACAGTCTCCTACTCTGCCAGATCTGTTGAGGGTTGTTTCATTCATGAGGCTGGATTATCTCTTGTTCATGTCAAAGTATTATGTAGTTGCTGCAGCAGAATCTTGCTTGCTGATTGGCTTTTTGGTAGCATTCCTCCCACCAAAGAGTCTATTTCCCACATACAATCGTGTGTCAGAAGTCGCTGGCGCTTTCCCCATTTGACAGCGTGCAAGCTAACTCGTTGTTACATGGTATTGCTACAGCCTTGTTAATTTCAACAGGCTGAACAATGTGAGCATGGGGGTTACATCTCAGTATAGGAGATGAATATTTTGTGCATTGTTATATATTATATTCCATATTTTGTAACAGGCATAGAAAGCCATAAAAGACTTCACAGTTATAGAGCTGAAATCTTAGATATGACTGATTCTTTTAAATACATATATACATAATAATTTTAGAGAGAGAGAGAGAGAGAGAGAGATAATTTTCTAGAATCCCTGAGGGATCCAAAAGATGTCTGAATTGAGAAGGATGTTGGAAGTTGTACATTCATACCAACATTTATGGCTGTACTGCCTAGTTCATTGTTTTTAGTTTAGTGACTGGATTTGTTCCTGATTTCTACAGCTGTATGATCCCCTTGTAGAGATGGATGAGTGGGGTTGATTATAATTGGTTTAATAACGAAAAAGTATTTTTCCATTGTCTGTTCAGCATTTTACTAATCATGTGGCATAATTACAGTTACATTGGCTTGTCGAAACAATGATCTGATATTGCTTTTTTTTGTTGAGCTGCACTTCTTTAAGCAAAACATTAATTGAAATACAAAGCAGATTTTCTTAACATCCATGAAAACACCAGTAATTCATATTTGGTGATCAGTGCATTTAACTTCTCTTGGAAATCACTATTCACAGCTCAATCTGGTACCTCACAAACCCTCTCTTTTTTGTGAGAGTAGTAGTATATGTGCCACATGCTGAAGTAATGGATCAGACAAACTCTAATTTTTCCACCAAAGGGATTTCTTTGAATTCTACATTCAGTCTGAAAAATATGCGGAGGTAGCTGTTTAGTTTCAGTATGATTGCAATAATTGTATGCAACTGTCTCATTAAAAACAATTCAACTTTATATAGCCATAAATAAGCTACTGTGCAGTTGTAATTTGTTCCCAGGCCATTAAATAGTATAATACAGGTACTTTTGAAAGGGTAGGTAATAAAAAAATCTATCAACTATATGTGTAGGTAATCTGTTTTATTTTCAGAGTCATGTTTATATTTAATATCTGTAGTGAATTATTTAACCCAAATGTAAACTGAAAATAATATGCATTCAGAGAAAATATAAACAATATATTTATGTCTCTATCTCATTTTCTCTTCATGATTTTAATTCAATGCATTGAATTTCAGTCTTTCATAAACCAAATATATTGTACAATCAGCTTTATGACCAGCTATACAGTATACTGAAGTAAATGATTTTGCACAGAAACACATAAAATCTGTCCACTATCTTTAGGAAACAGTGGGAAACTTGCAACCTTCTCTACCCACTAATATGATTGAGACATCAACTGTGAAATAATCCAAATGTTTTCTAGGTCACAGCTTCTGCAGTTATCACAGCAAGGTTTTAAAAACAATAATTGTATGTTAGAAACATTGTACAGTGGGGTCTATTCTCTAAGGGATGCTTGGAGGTCTCCCACAACTTAAATCTCAGAGGAAGGTTTGCAATGAAATGCAAAACTCCAGATTTTGGGTTTCCCTACAACCTTGAAACGAGGTTCAAAAGTCTTGGTAAGCTTCTTCTAAGTGATCCTAGATCCAACTGATAACTTTATATCGAAAGCATGTGGTTTCTTATGGCTTGACACAAAAACAGGTCACAGAAGCCAAAGAAAAAACAGGATGTGAAGGAAGCAGGAGTGATCCACAGTATCAAATAAAGCAGAAATGTCAAGGAAGAGAAGAATGGAGTACTGGCGTTGAGACAGAGTGAGGAAGACGCTTTTTAAGATTTTTGGTAAGAGCTGTTTCGGAGGAATGGGGAAAGCAAACATTGGACTACAGTGGGTCCAAGAGCATTCTTAAGGTGAAGAAGATGACACAATGATTGTGGATCACCCATTCAGTGAGCTAAGAGGAGGGAGATACAGTGATAGCTGGAGAGACTACTAGAGTCAAGAACAGAGGCTCGATTCTCATTGACTTTGCTTTGGTAGTAAAGTGGCCTTAAAGTGGCCATGTAACTTTCACTTTGGTATAAATGAAAATCAGGCCATAGGTTTTTAAGGATGGCAGAAGCAAGTACATATTTGTATGCAGTGGGAAAGAAGCCAGAGGAGGTGGACAGGTTCACAGTGAGGGATAGTAAGGAGGGTTGTGGTTGGGACAAGAGTGATTAATAGCTGAGAGGAAGTAGGGTGAAGGACAGGTGGATGATCACAAATGGGAAGTCAGTGGAGATCTCACAGTCATTAACAGGTGAGAAGTATGGGAGGTAAGGCAAGGAAGAAAGAAGCTGGGGGAAGGAGAAAATTATGACAAATCTTGTCAGTCTTCTCCTTAAAGCTATCTAGTATGGGAAATAGTTGTGGTAATTGTATGGTATTGTCAAATGTTCACCTTTTAATGACAACCACTACACATTTTCTGATACTCTAATTTAAAAATACTTTGGGAGAGAAAAGAGATAGAAGTAAATAAAATACTGTACTTCTCAATGCTTAACTATCTTTAATGGTAATTTTAGTAGAAATCTGGAGGGAAGTGAATCCAGAATTGTAGGATAGTTGAAAGAACCCTAGAGGCTAATTATGGGTTCCTCATCTGTTTTGTAACCATTGAGCCTTATGTTCTGGGGTTTGAGGCTGCATAAAAAAAACTCAACAAACCTTGACATCTAAATGTGCTCAATGTTCTGTTACACATCATGAGCTATATTTAAACTATTTTTTTGTTTATATCTAAATTTATAGTAATTAAAGGGCAGCTGTAGTCATGAATGCACTGTGCTTCTCCTTCTGAAATCATTAATTCCATTTTTAAACAAATAGATAATTTCCAAGAGTTTGAAGTGAATTTTTATGTCCTTATAAACTTCTTAGTAGCAATACTGCTGTGAAAACAGCAGCTGAAGGAGGGTAGATTAAATTATTTTGGCCAGATACTGTTCCTTGTTGTTTTTATTAGAAAAACTCCCACTGATTTTAATGAGAGAAAGATCAGATTTTGACTTTAATGATATGTAACTCTCAGATATATATATATATAATATCACCTATATATGAATCCACACTAATTTTAATGTCAGCATTCCCTCATCAATATTTATATACACAGAAAATGCTGATAATGTGACATATACTCATTATTTTCAAATGAGTACAGTGTGATATTTTCAAAATATCATTTGGAATGGGGAAAAAGGCCAATGTACAGATTCTAATGATATTTAGACTCTAAGATGTTAATATCTGGATGATTTTGAGACTCCTGAACCTGATTTATTGGAGAAGGCATTGAATACAAACTTAAAATGCATATTAATAGGGTTTATTTGGGAAGGTGTGTTGGTGGTTATTCACTAGCCAACAAACACTCCTTCCATACAGTCCCCATCATTTCAGAATTTTCAGAGTCCTGAGCAACTTAGTAAGCTAACTATCTTCTTCACCTAATCTTGGAAAGGTATTGGAGTGAAGAGGGTAAAATCATCCACTCCCCTATCCTAGAGCAGTGAAAACAGGAAACCTATTAGGACATACTAACAGACTAGGGTCACTGGCTTCACTAATGGGTTTACATCTGTAAATATTTGTGAGAATTATAAAATCAGTGTGTTTTTTCCCCTGAATACCTCTAAGTCATTCAGTGCTTCAGTGTTTGGACCTCTTCATGAACACTGTCTGATGTTCAGCTTCCTGACTGGATACAAATTGCTAGCTTTCCTATTCAGAGACAGTTTTTTAAAAGGACCTCACGTGGGCAAATATATTTGCTTCTGAAAAATGCAATCAACAGGAGTTACAGATACATAATATTGTTCAGAATTAGGCTCTGATTTTGCAAACTCCAAAAGCCTATATAGTAAAGCACATGAACTTCAGGGTATTTATCCAAAACAAATCCTTCAGCTCCTTGAGGCTTCATCCATGACTATTAATAACCCATCTTTGTTTCATCTTTTGGAAGAGAAATATTTCACTAAAATGACAACTTAATTTCCTGTGCAGAGGCTATTTCTCTGTATGACTCATCTATGTATTGTATTCCAGAGCACAAGTATGAATCATAGACCACTGATAGAGGAATACAAATGAATCTATTAAGGTATATTTCCTTGCTCACTTTTATTTTTTTACTTTTTTAAAAAATGAACACTTTTCCCCCCCCCAGCTATGAAACTTTCCAGAATAAAATGCTTCTGGGATGAAAGCAAAGTGAGCTAGCTGGCAATGTTAGGGAATACTGCAAGAGATCTTAGTATTATAGAACAATGCATAACACAGTTTTTCTTGTGATTGAACCTAGCAAGAGACAGAGATTTAAGGCAAAATATTCAGCAGCATTTCTTTTGTGCTAACTTTCATATGAAAGGGAAAAAACTAATTTCTTCATCTGTAATCATCACAATATTCAATCTCTCTGCTATTACAGATCATAGTAATGGGCACTCTATAAGAACTTAGATAAATTAAGCTTTGTTCCCAAGATAAATAGCTGATGTGTAATAAATAAATCTTATGAAAGTCATTGCTGATAAATTTTTAAAGAGAATATCTGGCATTCATTAAAGTTGCTATGAGCATAGCCATTGACTTTAATGGATGCACAATCAGGTTTGTGATTGTAATGAAAGGTGCCATAGTAACAATACTGAATATAGAAACTAAGGCCTCCTCATTTCCTTTACTGGAATAGTTACATAGCTTTACCTTGCTGCCCACTGTACGTTAACCAACTGAAACTACGTGGATGTTTAACTTTCTTGTTTAGTCAATCAATTTTTAGTTTTGAGTCTACTTTATTATGCATGTGCGTCACTGGAGTATTGTGTGTAAAGGGGGATTGTGCCCAATTAGCATCCCGATGTCGTACTAGACATTCCCCCAGAATCTGCTCTTTTTGCAGAGTTGTCAAGTCTCATCACAAAAAGTCCTCAGCCGCACCCTTACTTGCTGGGTAGCACTACCTCTGGCTCCAGCCGTAGGGGTGGGACAGAGCAAACAAACAGTCTGCAGCTCCTAGCCTCCTGGCAAGACCTGACAATGGCAGCCTGGGACTCTAGCCCTCTGGGCAGAGGGAGGCAAACAAACAGCCCACAGCCTTCTGGCTAGAGCGAACAATAGCAAGCTGGGCCCCTGATCCTTTGGGTGGGGCAGAGCAAAACAACACTCTAGCAATGACCCTCAGGGGTCATGCCTAGTGGCAAGCATAGGGTCAGTGTAGGGGGACCTACGTTCTGACCCAGCACCATTTGAAGTGGGTAATCTCTTTATTAAGGATTCAGGTGTCAACTCCTAATATTTTCTCTGGGTTAAGTCTTACCCTTGAGTCCCCTGAGGGCTTGTTCTCCCTGGGCAGCGGCTTGGAATCTCTGTCAGCCTCTGCAGTCAGGAAATCCTCCGTAGTGTAGCCTGGGGTACCTGCCTGTCCAGTGTGGAGAGGTGACATTTCTTCCGCAGGAGCTGGAATTGTCCATTCATCCTCCAGCCCCAACTGAACTGACTAGTTGCCTTTTATATGGTCCCTCCCACAGAAGTATATGCAGCAGGAGTGAGGGGGCATGGCCTCCTCTGTCAAAAGTGATTGGTTAATCTCACCTGACCAATGTGGGGTTTACACATAATTTCAACTTTTTTTTTTTACAGAAGGCCCTAAACAGAGTCATTCCTTTTGATTAAATTAAACTGACAGCCACCTTATTATTCACCTGTAGACAGATATTAGGGTATTTGTATTTCACAGTATTGAGGTGAAGTGAATGTCTCCCCACCACACCATTTTTCTTCTCAGACAAATATCTCATGTTAGGTTTGATTCTTTACTAGTGCAAAGAGTTTAAAAAAGTCATGTAAACTATAAGGTAACTTTAAAAATGCAAGGCTAGTGCTAATATTTACTTTACATTGTTTCTTACCTGCATAATTATGTATTCAAGATCTGAAAATAATACGTAAGCCTTCACAAACTTCAATCTATAATTAACATCATCTGACAAGATTATTTGTCCAGCTAACAAAAAATGTCACTTTTAAAGGAATATTATACAGAGTGATAAAAATAGGCAAAGGGAGCAAAAATTGTTCTGTTTATCTTCACTGGTAGAGTATGTACAGGTTTTTTTTCCTTTTTATAAGTACTTCTCGTGACTACATTGACTTGGCATGCAGATCAAAACACTGAGACTTTATTCGTGTTTCTGTGCTCTACAAAAAGTGACATGTACAAGCCAATCTGTGCAGTTTTCAGCCTGTAATTGAAGGTAGTGCAAACAGAGACTTTAAAAATGAATGGTGTACAACTCGCTTGTTAGTAATAGGTAGCTAACAGACACTATTGCTATTTCATCGAGTTTCTTACACCTCTACCTCTCATTTTTAACAAGCATCTTTGACGTCCTGCCAGTAGACAGGAACAGTCATTAACTGTTCAAATATATAAATTCAGAGACTGTACAAGAATAATATGAAGTACTCTAATTTCTTGTAGTTAGCTTATGTAGAAACGGAAAGTTAATATCACTCGAATAAGATCTTTTGCATTCTATCACATATATTGGTCATTAAGTGAAGTTGCATCTGCAAATGAATAAAAATGGCCCTGTTCATTTACAGGCAACACATTTCTTCTGTATCTGGCTGAGTTGGAAATTAGCTATAGTATTTCTCTTTAGTAATTTGTGTTGTTGGTATATTATTCCAAACATCATAATATAAGCAATTCTGTTCTTAAATACAATACTCTTTTGACTAGTACTGAAGCAAATGAATAAGAAATCACTAACATGGCAAATTATGCTAGGTCAACATATAATGCCTTCATTTTCCAGATGTCTGAATTCAACACATTTCCTCTAAAGATGTTCATAAATATTCCAAGTTAATGCATTTTCCTGATATGTCTAACAAATTGTCACTATATCCATGTTGAAGTCAGAGGCACTATATGGATTTAAAAACAGTATATCCAGAAACCTTTCTTTCCTCAGCATTTCTTTTAAAGATCTGATAGCAGATTAGTTAGATTAGTCCTTTATTCAAAATTCTTTGTCTTTCTTATGGCTACAGAGAGTCTCAAGAGTAAATTTAGTTATGCCTTCATCTTCTTTATGATGCTATTCCAAATTTGTCCTAAGTTTAAATTGTTTGGATCAATTCGGCCGGCATAAGAACAATGTGTTTGCCTATCTACCTGAAATTGAATACCTCGCTAATTGGGAATAAAAAAATTACAGCTTCCTCAAATTTAAATCTACCTCCCAGACTTAGAGTGAAAGCCATTGAAGAAACACAGAGGGAAATGGTGGTCAATTTTTTGTCTGTTTTTGGTTGGGGGGTTTGATTAAGCCAAATTTGGGGAAGGAAAGTGTCTGCTTTCCATAGAAGATATAAACTTAATTGAAAAGCCTGGAAACCCAAAGAGTTTTCACTTTTTGATAGAATCTGAAATATTTTGATTTGGATATACTACCACATTTCCTCATATCACCGTTCTTTGCCAGCTGGATTTCATCTCACCTGGTGCCCTTTGGCTATGTAATTCCCATAATGCACTGTTACAGTTCAGAGAGGGGAAACTAAGTACATTAGGGGGCAGAGGAGGGGAGACACATGGCCTGAATAGGGAGCCCAACCTATAGAAGATTATGAGAGCATGAGGCACCATAGGAGCATTTCTGAATTGAAACATTGCTATTTGGGCAAAATATTTCATTTTGCAGTCAAAATAATTTTGGTTTTGATTTTTTATTTATTTTTATTTTTACTGAAAAAGCATAATTTTTGATGGCAATTTTTTTCAAACAGTTGCCATGGAAATAAGATGAAATAAGTTCCCTGGTTTGGAGATTGCAGAAATTTTAATGGGTGTAGAACTGAGTCATACAGTCCATCCAGGAAGGCACTGCATTAATGGTTTGGAAACAAATAAAGCATAAATCACCATGTTGGCATTTGACCAAGACAGTAGGGGACAAAGTCTAGAAATATTATTGAAATGGCAGAATATTCTAACCACATGCTGTTAAAAAATACAAAACTGGGCTGAATATTATTTAATTTTCTAATTTCTTAGATTATAAATTCTTTGTGTCAGGGACCATGACTGTTTCTGTACAGCATTTAACACAATCTGGCTTTGAGCAATGTTGGAGCTACTTGGTGCTGCCATAATATAAAAAATAAATAATGTGACAAGTTTCCACTAGAAATATCTGAATTGTCTCTATCTTCAATTTCTGAGATGTTTTGCTGTTCATTTCCGTGTCTATGTATTTGATTATCCCACTTGTGTTTAAGATTCCAAATTCTTCTTAGTGTTATCACTTAATTGTCTTTTGACTGATTTGGTGTCATTGTGCAAAATTCAGAAATTTAATGTTAAATTTATTTTAAACATCAGATGTTGATAATTCAGCTCTTTATAATAGGAATTTCTGGACCAAATTTACTCCTGCTGTAAGTATCTGAGTCAGGCTCCTCATGATATTGAGAACTCTATCATCTCAAGATTTAGTTTAGATAAGTCTAAAAGTAACGCCGTACTATTGGTTACATGTTGTGCATCACTACTCATCTTGGAAAAAATGTGAACATGCTCTGCTTGGGTGAACATGTACAGAAGTTGATTTTCTGAAAGATGCTACATATGCTGCACATCAGCTAGCAGAAGGCAGGATTGGAAGTGACTAAGTAGTTGGAGAATGATCCTGCAGCATAATATTAACTCTGAGGTGACTCAAATGAATTAAAGCCAAAAAAGCTTAAGACACTCATAAGAAAAGGGTGAGAAAGGGGCCTTAATGAAACATTTTATTTCTACATTAATCTTTGTAAAGGAATTAATGCAAGCATGCAAGTACATACATTGGGCAAAGGAAACAAGCAATTAAATATCTGATGTGAGAAAGGAGCAAGCATGAATAGATGACACCCCTTTTTATGTTAGCCAAAGGATGGCAGGGATAGACTAGTTTAATCTTGAATTTGGTAAGAGGTAAAATTCAGTGGAATTTGTCTTCACTATTCCTGCTCCATCCCTTTGGAAATAGTTGGGCACTGAAGTCTCCTCCTTTTCCTTTTCTTCTCTGCATATAACTCTAAGCTGGCAAGAGAGCAAAGGATACAGTAACTTCCTCTGTCTGCTTCAATAAATAATGTTGAACTCCCAGACTCTGACTCGAAGGAAGTGTTTGACACAGTTGTGTGATGGACAAAAACAGGGATTTTTTAAAAGGAAGCTTGATCTTATAGGTTTCATCTTTCATACTATACAACGGAACTGTGACTTTAAGATATTTTAATTGCTAACAGCGTCTTAGAAACCTACAGTGAAAAACGGTTTTCATTTTGAAACTGAATTTGTCTTTCACCATTTCTGTAGCATCTCTATCAATTTCCCCTTCCATCCCATTGTCTTTATTAACCTGCCAAATCACACACACTTTCTTCTAGATCTGTATCTTCTAGCTAGTACTCAGCAATGACCATTTCTGGGATATGAAGTCGTGACCATCTTCCTTATTTTTATGGTCGTTAGGAAGAGGATTGCTTTCTTCTGTTTCAAAATGGGATAACAGTACAGAGGAAGAGAAGAGGCACAGCTCTAGGAGTAATGAAAAAGTCACACAGTTTATTTTCACTGAAAAATAAAAGGTTGAGTTAAAAAAATGTAGCCAGCATTTTCTACTTTGATTCAATTATTTCAATACATGATGAAGTTACAAATATGGATTTGAGACTGAGGACAAAACTACCATTTGATGGTTTTTCCCCTTCTCTTTGGGCACAGATTTCAGCTGCTCACACTTAGGATGGCAAAAGGTGGGGTGGGGAGACTAACCACCTCCCCTGGTCATAAAAGCTGCTGGATGTGGAGTCCATGAAGAGAGTTAAATCAACTTTGCACCCGCAGGAACTGTCAGCCAGCTGGGAATCCCATCAGGAGCCATGCCACGAGCTGAGGATGGCTTTGGCCATGCCCCTCCAGCCATGCTCCAAAATATCTCCTTTGCAGACAGGGGAAAAAAAAAAAAAAATGAGCTGTGCTCAGTTTAGACAACCCCCATGGTAGTGTCTGATGGGGAATCCCCAGCTGTCCCAATCAGACAGCTTTTAGTCCCTTGTCATATCTGGGCAAGTGCAAAGGCATATAACCTGGTTAGGAATTTGACCCCTAATGTTTATATTTGAGGGTATAAATTTAAACACTAAAATAAAAAAACAGATTACATATTCAATTACACCTTAGACTGTTCTACGGACTATAGACAACATGAAATTAGTCAAATTTCATCACTATGATTTGCAATTAGTACCCGATTCTGATCACACTAACACTAGTTTTATATAGTTAAAACTGCATTAACTTCAGTGGAGTTAATCCAGATATACAACAAGAGGAGATCAGAATTAGACCCTTATATATATTTTTTGCAACGTGTTCCAGAGGGAAGCTTGCCCATCTCCAACAGTTGCTTGTTTGCTACGTCTGACTTTTTTTAATGAAAATTTTTCCAAATTTCTGTTGCTAACTGTGTAACATAACATCATTCAGCTTTCCCTTTTGCAATCAGGTTTTAACAATCAAAGCCAGATGCTGTTTTCATTTACAACCTTGATCCCCATTCAATAAGATTTCAGTGTTTTACTATCAAAAGCCGTCTTCACTTTCCTTTCAATGTGGCAGGCTCTTAATGCTCCCATAATCTATTTCACCTTGGCATTCTGTATTGTCACAAATACAGCATGCCTGATCAACCCTGAATGTTTGCCTTTGTGTTCTTTTCACTTTTTCTTTCTATGCAGCATCCTTTTTTAAAACCAGGTCAGCCCAATATACATCAGGGCATTTCTCTATATTGAGATATTTAGAGATAATTAAGCACAGGGTGGGACTGGGGAAGCAGAAGTGGAAGCCGATGAAAATGTATCGATTTCAAGATCTGAACTTTAAAGAATTGCTTGATCCTTTTCTTTCAGAGAAAGGATATTTCAGAGAAAGGATATCATATTGAGAAAAGATACAATTGATGTATTCTGTACTGTCTGTGGGGACTTTTTTCTTTGTTTCATTTTATGTGATAAATGACAGACAATTCTGCATTTAAGGAAATATTTCTTCAGAGGATGGAAAATGAAATCTTGTAAACAACAAAGTCTCCTTCCTATGCTGCTCACGGACACACAGTACAGTTACATCATTGTGTTAGTAAGATTAAAGATAATCTTATTCATGGGGGAAAGTAGGAACGGCAGGCCAGATTCTATTCCAGGTATCATTTTCTACCTATGTCTCAGGGCATAATTTGGATCAAAGTGAGCCCCAAACCAATCCTTGTCAAAGACCAAGGACAATAAAATTTATTCAAACGAGTCTTCAAAATATGATAGTTTCTCTGTTTTGAATACATTCCATGTTTGATTTCACCTGTTCTGAAACAAGGAATGCAGAGGCCAACTAATAGCAATTGAACAACTATTTTCTTTGAGGGAATCTGCTGAGTCATTGGAATATGGTTTAATACAAGTATCAGATAAAACATAATGGGGAATTCAAAGCCAATGCAGTATTAAATGTAGTTACTGGACTCCTTCCAGAAAGGTGCTATTGTATGGACAAATACACATTATTGATATATCCTCTTTGCTGTCTAGCATCTTTATTATTTAGGCCTCAATCTTGCAATCTGATCCATGTGCGCAGTACCTTATGCACAATCAGATCCTTCCACAATCCCACTAAATCAGTGATGCTTCACATGGGCACAAGGGTCCGTCCGTCAGTACCAGGCTGCAGGATTGGGGCCCAACAGTTCAACTTATTCAGTAGAAGCCTAATATTCATGAAATGTAATTTAAGAAGAAGGATGTACAGTCAAACTGACTGACAGTCAGTGATCAGCATTGACCTAAGCCTGTAATGGAGTGAAGATCCGGCATGTGACTTGACAGGACATTTGACAATGATGAGACTTCATTTCTCATCAGGTATCATGCCAACTACTGAAAGGAATATAGTACTGTACATCAGTTGTTAGACAAAATACAGGCTGTTATTTGTGGATTATATTCTTTATGCCAGAGATTCCTTAGTTTATTTTTTTTTAAAGAAGGTTATTTGCAAGTAAAAGATCACGAATGCATGTTGGTGAATACGACTCTGCATATTTGAGTAATTTACCCAAATCTTGGTTTCAAAATTCCATTCCAACATCTACAATTTCTTTGCTAAGAAGACTGACAGTTAACAAGATTCTTTAGATTGTTGCTCTAATGTGATATCCCTAATGAAAGTCAGCCCACCTGCCACTTTATCTTTACAGGTAGCCTGCTAACTTGAATTTGATTTTCTTTTTAGTTGGCAAAGCTTTTAAGTTGGAGATACAGATAGAGGCAGGTTAAGAAGTTGTTTAAATTACTCTATCTTTATGGTGAGTGTGTAGCAAAAAATCCTTAAAAAATTGTTGTTAATACAACTGTATTAGCCATTTCTCATGGCTTTTGGGTGCCTGACTGCAGAGTTGGGTACAGAGACTAACACTTATTTGGTGTTACTACTCACACTTCTTGTTTAGAGAGGATATCATCGAAAGGGTGAAGGAGCCAATGTCAAATTGTTCCGGTCCATTGGTAGCGAGGTGGAGCAAACTACTGTTAGTGAGCCATATCCGGAATTGAGCTGCTTAGAATCAAAGTCTAGCAATCAAACACTTCCCTACTGAAGACAATAATAGTAAAACTGAAAATTTCAGTGGACTGCAGAACACATTATTTTTGCAGGTGTGTCCTTGGGTGCAGTTCCCATGTCTCCATTTTTGCTGAGAGCAATCAGGGTTTAGCACTTACCATGTCCATTTGAGTACAGTATTTTGTGTAATTGCCATACAGCCAGAAAGCATAATACTTGCTTAGTGGCTTTGAGAACTAAATCTTAACTATAGTGTCAGAAGTTCAGGATTCAAATGCCAGGAAAGACGTGATGGTGGATGTGAAAACTATAGCACCTCACACGTGATGGGGAGAAAGACTACCCTAGTTTAAAAGGCTCTGGCTGTGACTCGGGAGAGCTGGTTTCAATTTCCTGTTTACCCACAGGTTTCCTGTATAGCTTTGGACAAATCACCTGTACCCTCACTTCCCCATATGTCCAGAAGGTTTAATAATTCCCAACCTCGCAGGAGAATTGTAAGGATAAAATCTATTAGTAATGTTTGTGAAGTGCTCGGATACTAGATTGATGAACACACCTTAGGTACATAGCTTTGTAGTTTAAAATCAAATAACTTCTCATATAGAGTCCAGACAACTACTTCAGCTAAGATAAAGACATAGTATAAGAATTTCCCAAATCTAGTATCATAATTGTGAGTTACATTTAAAAAGTCAGGCAATACTATACCACAGCTGACAAGCAGTATACCATTTTCTTCATAATGAGTTTCCATTCTCCTGTATCCATTCTCTCTCCTTTGTAGTAAATGGGAAACTTCTCTGAGAAAGAATTGCAGGACTTGGCTCCTCATAACAAGAAATGATTAAAAGCTACTCTGTGTGCTGCTTAATCTACAAGATTATCTTTCCCTACTCCCTGCTGGTCTAATTTAAATTAGAGGATCAGGCTCGGTATTAAAATTGATATTAATTTCTAATGTAGTGAGACAATCTTGCACTGGAAGACTAGTGGTGGATGAAGTAGATTGCAGTAGAAGGTCTTTTCCAACTCTAATAATCCTGTGTTACTAGGTTTGAGTGGTAAATGAAGAACAACAGTGTAATACAGTCATTAATTTACAGACCTAAAGATCTCCAGAAACTGTCACAAATCTACATGATGTCCATGCTCCTCAGTGATAGATTTTGTATTTATGTCTCCAATGACATTAAAGATGCAGCCAGAAAGGTCCCATTGGCTACACATCAAGGAGGGTCAAGAGTGCAAGTTATTCTAGCTAAACTTGGAAGTAATTTATGCTTAATAAATTGGCTCAAGCTCTGCTAAATCTAACAGTTGTTGGCTAAACCACTTTTCACAATGTCAGAAACCAAACGAAGAAAGGTACATCTTTGGAATTTTTAAACAGAAGCTAGATCTACTATGATAGCTGACATGGTGGCTAAATTTTCCAGCCTGCCAGAGAGAACTAGAGAGACTGAGATAGAGACTAACTGGAACCACCAAGATCTAGGTGAATTATTCACCACTAAAAAGAGAGGGGAGTTTGAGCCCAGTCAACTCATCGAACTCTTGCTTTTCACTCTAAAGCGGCTCATCAGCATGGGCTTCTTTATAAATCCTAGACCAAGTCCTCTCCACTCTGTGACAATGTTCACTGTCCAGAGGTATTGTTACAAATCTAGAATGAAGACAATCTGGTTCATTAGGGTTTCCCTCAGAAACCTCAAAGGACCTGCATCCCCACCATCTTTACACAGAAGTATAAATCAATGCAAAGCAACAGGGAACCAGGCCCACAGTGAGGCCTTTGGAGAATAAAATCTTCTGAGATAATCATTGTATATTCTTTTGATCTTTTGTTCCCTAACTAGTCAGAACACAAATGAGGCCACTGTATCCTGGAATGTATAAGATATAAAACATATACTCCTGTATGGGTAAGGGAGTCCATCTTCTTTATTGGTATTAACACTCTGTAATGGCGTTCACACCCGCCTCTCGCAAGCAGTCCCTCTCTGGCCAATACGTGCCTGAAAGCACTCAGTTTTGAGCAAGGCGGCACTCACCTCTCACAAGTACCCCCTTTCTGGTCAGGTGTGAGCTTGCTTTTCCTTCAGTTCTGATACCTCTCTTGAACACCCCCCAACCAGTGGTTGTTTGATGGGTCTTCAGTGACTCAGCCCTTTGGCTGAGTCACACACACACTCCCCCTTTTCTGGGGTATACAGTCTCTAGTTCTTTCTTTCTTGGGGCCAAAGCACCAAGGCTTCCTTCTCAGAGGCACTGCCTTCTTTAACAGTCTAACAGGAACCCATCTCAGTACCCTCAGTTGGTGTCCTTTAGGCCACCCTCCCTGGGCTCAGTCTTCCACCAGACCCGCAGGGCCCATCACAGTACCCTCACCTGGTCTGGCCAGGTCCTGGGCTCAGTCCCCCTGGGCTTCAGCCTGCCCACACTGACCTGTCCATGGTCCTGCTGCTACTCTATCCAGCCAGCCAGTCTTCAGCAGCTTTCCCTGAGCTCAGTCCTGCCTGCAGTGAGCTGTCCACGATCCTGCTGCTCTTCCAGACACCCAATCCTCCCGCTTTGAACCCCAGGCAGCAACTGGTTGCTTTGCTTCTGTAGCTTCCTTTTATATGGTCCTTCTGGACCCTGATTGGTCAGTCCAGCAGCTCCTCTGATTAGCTGCTCCCCTGCAGCCACTCTAGGCAACCTCAGAGACTTCTCTGCTCTTTTCTGGGGCTGGGTGAGGCAGTCAGATTTATGCCAACATATTTAAAGTGATTTTTATTTGTCTTTGACTGCCCAGTGGAGCAGTGATACAGAATGAAAATACAAACATAGAGAAATTAATTTAGGATTGTGATACCTCATCAACCATAAGTCCCATTGCACTGAAGTGGCTAAAGAGATACCATTACTTGAAAAATCACAAATCAATCTAAATGGGGGGGGGGGTTTACCTTCAGTTAATGCAAGTATCAGCCAGAGTATTATAGAAGTGATTTTGTTGCTCTTTAATTTTTCCAGGTTGTTCACTCCATACATTAGATTGCACTTTGGTATCATCAGTTTCATTGGTTTGTTGAAGGCCAGATACACATATTTTGTTTCCCATGCTGACATGACACCACTTATGCTCTCTTCACCTTTTCTTAAAAAGAGCTGAGGTCTACTGGTTTTAAAGTGGAGGACAACAACAAGAATCCTGCATAATGGTTGGAAGGTCTCCTTCTACTATTGGACTGTCCCCTCCATATCTGTGCTGTATCACCTTCTGCAGAGAGCAGCAAGCATGCAGGCTGCTTCTCAGGGCATTAACTTCCAGGTAGCCACAAGGGGAGTACAGAGAGCGCATGCACCCCAGCTCCATTTCTTAATTCCTCGAGCACACAGATTTAGCACTGAAGGGCTCTCTGTTGCTTGCTTATTGATTGAGCATTAGTTATATGATTAATTAGAAAAGTCTGTTAACGCTGTAGTTTGTCAGGGCTCTGCCCTGTGACCAGAGCCAGAGGTATTAGTTATTATGAGGAACTCAGTGTGTACTTGAGAAGCACTTACTTTTAGGAAAGGTGTTTTGTACTTTTAATACTTGTATTAGCACAGTTAGAAAAATCCCAAACTCTTCAGCCAAGCAAAGCATAAAGAAAATATAAGATGATCTAAACATCCCACATCTGAGCATCTATATAATCATACCATCTCTTGCAGAATAACCCAAAGTGCTAGTCATCATCATCATCATCATCACCACCACCAATGAAAGTCATTCTGACATCTCCCAAGGCATGCATACGCAGCTTTTATAATATGGTACTAATTCTTAATGCCTAGAATGCCTACTATGCCTAATGCATATTCAATAGAGATTTGAGCCCCCTTTCCTTATCTGTATTTCCTCACCCTACTAATGATGGGGTGTCCTTCTCCCATAGGTTAGTAGGCCTTCTACCATGGCATTCTTATGGTTGAATGTCTACTGATGCTGGTATAAACTGGCATTTTGTGATTACGTGTCAGCAGTTTAATCATACATATTACAGCATTCTATCTTGTGATGTCTTTTGATCCAGGGTTACTCTTGGTTAGCTGCTTATGCTAACTTTTTTGAATCATATGCCTTGATGAGTTTAGCTAATCTATTGTCTGACAGGCCTTCAGTCTCATCGCATTACTGCCTTAACTTATACCACTACCTTACCTACCTATACCTTCAGATTACATCTCACAGGATACTGGCCTCAGGTGGATGCTCATGCAGCTGAACCTCTGCTGTCTCTACCTTCCATATTCTCTATCTTCTGCCTGCTTTGGCTACCCTCACTCCATGGATGGGAAGAAGATCACTGGGATCTATACTAATGGTGTTTGCCTTATTTCCTTTTTCCCAAAACATTCTCTTCAACAGTTTGATAAGAAATAATACTCTTTTTTTTTAGAAAATAGGATATTAACTGTGTCCCACGTGCAAGTCTTTTGAGTTTTAAGGTTTTGTGTTTTTATTTCAACCCTCTGATTATGGTTTCAAGGCATTCATTTACCTGGGTCGAGACTAGACTTATAAAATTATCCCTGTAATATGACTTTGGCAGCATTCCACCTTGGGCTCCAGAAGTGATCCCAGCAATTACAAGCCTGTAAGCTTGACTTCAGTACTGGGAAAACTGATTGAAACTATAATAAAGAACAATATTGTCAGACATATAGATGAACATAATTTGTTGAGGAAGAGTCAACATGGTTTTAGTAAAGGGAAATCATGCCTCACCAATCTACTAGAAATCTTTGAGGGGGATCAATAAGCATGTGGACCAAAGGAATCCAGTGGATATAGTGTACTTAGATTTTCAGAAAGCCTTTGATAAGGTCCCTCACCAAAAGCTTTTAAGCAAAGCAAGCTGCCATGGGATAAAAGTGAAGGTCCTCTCATGGATTGATAACTGGTTAAAAGGTAGGAAACAAAGGGTATGTATAAAAGGTCAGTTTTCAGAATGGAGAGAGGTAAATAGTGGTGTCTCCCAGAGGTCTGTTCTAGGACCAAACCTATTCATCATATTCATAAATGATCTAGAAAAAGGAGTAAATAGTGAAGTGGCAAAATTTGCAGATGATACAAAATCACTGCAAAGAGCTACAAAAGGATTTCTCAAAACTGGGTGACTGGGCAACAAAATGGCAGATGAAATTTAATGTTGATAAATGCAAAGCAATGCACAATGGAAAGCATAATCCCAACTATACATATAAAATGATGGGGCCTAAATTAGTTGTTAGCATTCAAGAAAGAGATCTTGCAGTCATTGTGGATAGTTCTCTGAAAACATCCACTTAATGTGCAGTGGTAGTCAAAAAATGAACAGAATGCTGGGAATAATTAAGAAAAGACAAGAGAATAGGAGAGAAAATATCCTGTTGCCTCTATATAAATACATGGTACGCCCACATGTTGAATACTGTGTTCAGATGTGGTTGCCCCATCTCAAAAAAGGTATATTGGAATTGGAAAAGGTTCAGAAAAGGGCAACAGATGATTAGAGGGTATGGAACAGCTTCCATATGAGGAGAGATTAATAAGACTGGGACTTTGCAGCTTGGAAAAGAGATGGCTAAGGGGAGATACAATTGAGGTCTATAAAATCAACAAGTGATTTGGAGTGAATATAGGATACAGGGAATATATTCATATTATATTTATTTGATCCTTGGGCAAGATGTAGAGAAAGTAAATAAGGAAGTGTTCATAACACAAGAACTAAGGGTCACCAAATGAAATTAATAGGCAGCAGGTTTAAAACAAATAAAAGGAAGCATTTCTTCACACAACACACCATCAACCTGTGCAACTCCTTGCCAACGGATGTTGTGAAAGCCAAGACCATAACAGGGTTCATAAAAGAACTAGATAAATTCATGGCTAGATAAAGAACTAGATAAATTCAAGTCCATCAATGGCTATTATCTAGGATGGGCAGGAATGGTGTTCTTAACCTCTGTTTGCCTGAAACTGGGAATGAATGGCAGGAGAAGAATCACTTGAAGATTACCAGTTCTGATCACCTGGCACTGGCCAGTGTTGGGAGACAGGATACTGGGTTAGATGGACTTTTGGTCTGACCCAATATGGCCATTCTTATGTCTATGTTGTAAATGCTTGCATTTGTGTATATAGTACAATTGCTCAACAAAGTAGTTTGGAGTGAATCTAGGATACAGGGAATATATTCATATTATATTTATTTGATCCTTGGGCCAGATTGTCAGACAGTGTAGATTAGGATAGTGCAGTTGAAGTCAGTGGAGTTTTGTCACTTAAAATCAGGATAGGATCTGGCCTTTAATGTTTAACCTGAACATTGATACCACTAATTCCGATTTAGAGGCAAAAGGCTTAATTTTCATCCCACACCAGTCTTACATCTATTGACTAAAGTGAAGCTAGAATCACTCCTGACTGGCACTGGCATAAGTGAGGAGAGAATTAAGCCCAGAGCCTGTAATTTGGTCATCTCAGGAGTGATTATAGTATAGTGTGTACTAGTATTACTAATGCATTATTACAAGTTAACATGGTTAGAGATACATGTTAATTACTTTATATAAAGAACAACATTTTACACACTTTTACAATGACTTCAATTCTAGTAGCTCAAATCCTTGCTTTCTTCTTTAGGCCTTCTTCCAGAATTGAATGGAAAAGGTATCAAGGGAACCCCAACATTCCTTACCATCTCAACCACCTCTGAGTCAGAGTCTCTGTATTCAGCCTTTCTCTGCGGTTTCCCAGCCCTGTATTCTCCATCAGTGAGCCAGAGATCTTTCCTCAAATACCATTGATCTGATCCATGTCAAATCACAGACCGCCCCCAGGAAGGGGCCATTACTCCTGTTTGAGAGCAAACTGTGCTCACTTTGTTCCCCAACATTTTGGTTGGATTGCTCTGAGCTCCCCTGGTCAGTTCCCAGACTACATGGGCACAGTGTGCTTAGCCTACAGTTTCTCCTGCATTGAATTGCGATATTTCTTTTACAAAAAGAGTGATCACAGCAGCAGCTTTCCCGTGACAAAGTAATAAAAGCACATGTAGCTGTAGAGTACCTTATTTTAAAACTACCTTCCACATACAGAATGAAGATAGAAACACATAAAACAGAGGGAAATTTGAAACAAAAAATTTGAAATGTTTATTTTAAAGCCAAATCTGTAAATGCCAAGTGCCCCCAAACCCCACCAACATATTTTCATTTCAGGCTCATGTTCATACTACAGACTTTCTGTGTAATGTTAAAAATGGAAACTTTCACTGTACAGTACTATGATGTAGCGAGCATCACACCCAGGTGCATTACTCACTGACTGTTTGGTATGTAATATCAGCTTCTTTGTTTACCTTTCTGGCTGGAGGATTCTTCTGGTATAGGATATTACAAGTGAGACTTCTCAGGCAAACCAGGAAACCAGAAACCACTGGAATATAAGCAGAGGTGACATTTGTTAGACAAAGCTGCCATCTTAAGCTTCATGGACTGGATTTGTTCTCCATCAGTTAAATGTCCATCTTCTTTATTAATATACTGGAAGCATTTCATGCTAAGCTGATTCTTTCAATTGGCTTTACCACAAGCAGCTCTTATGCAATTTCATTTTTATGATGAAAAAGCTTTGTGCTTATAGAAAGGTTTTGATTTCTTTTTAATCGTAACAACTTTGCAAGTTTCTTTTGATTGCCCACTTCTTTAAAATGTATTTTTTTTAAAGACCTTCCCTGCTGGAGTTCCCTGAGGTATACTCTGTACTCCTCTTTTTAAATGGACATCTCACTGATATCAATGGTTCATGAGAAATAGTAAAGTTAAATCTTAATACATATAAGACATCTTTTTCAACTTATTATTCAAGGCTGTCTTCATAAATTGTTTCATACAGTTCCAAGACATAGTTGTTGGGAACAGAGATTCATTATCTTGATTTTGAAACTATGTGCAGGTGTGTGTGTGTAGTTTTTTTAAAAATGTGCTATTGTTGGTTCTTGATACTTTAACACCAATATTACCTTCAAAATGGTGCTATCCCAATAAACATTCAGCACTTTATTTATTGAGAATTATTTTATTTCCTGGTGAATCTCTTAGGCCTCATCCTGAAAACACCTACCTACATGCTTAAATGTAAGCCAAAGGGATTATTTACATAGTGAAAGTTAAGCATATATGTAATTATTTGCAAGATTGGGGCCTTAGTTTCCATCCTATCCCTTGCTGTGGAAGTTTCTGCATTTCACATTTCTTTTTCTCTTAGCTACACAAAAATTCTCTTCCCCCTGCCCCTCCCAATTATTTCCTTACTACTTTCTGGTCCATATGCAATATTTTTTCCTTGATGTGAAAAGGTTAATTTTTTTTCAGTTTTGTGGTTTGTAAGCAGTCCAAAGAATATTTACCCCCACATTCCTCCTGATATTCATTGGCTAAACTGAAAGGATTTTTTTCTCCTCACACCAGAACAGCCACTTAGTCATTTATGCTGCAGAAGGAGTGGCCAAACCACCCATTAACAGCAATATTCCCAAATAGCTCAGGCCAAAGTCCCTCAGTCTGTTTTCAATTTATAGATACTGAAAGCTACACTAGCTCCATTTATGGTCACTTTTAGGCCAATTCATATTTACCAACCCTAAAACTAGATAACTATCAGTCTTTGAAAATACTTAATTCTAAACAGTTAAGGTTGCTAAGGGCAAATAATTCCCAACTCAAAATCTCCAAACCCAGGAAATTCAATATACAGTTGCACAAATACATATATCACTTTCTCATAGATACATATCTATACTTCTCACAAAACACACACCATCCCTAACATAAGCAAATCAACATACAAGTCATCGCAGTGACACATAACCTTAACTCTGTCCCCAATAGGATGATTCTGCATTTCCTACTTGGTATGAGTTTGATTTGGGCATTACTTGTCATTAAGAAATGAATTATGTTAAGTGTTTTTTCTTCAAATTATTAATATTGGGTTTGGGATCTATATGATGTTGCCATAACTAAGAAGGGTAGATATGTTAAGGTTGCCTACTTACATACAACAACATACTTTTCTATAATTGTTTGCCATAATAGTACTCACTGGCCAATTTGGATAACACCAAGTTTTATCGAAAAATGAACTATTTGAGGCAATTTACTGCAGGTGTTCAGTCAAGGAAACACTGTATGCCATTGCCAAAAAGTCATAACATACTGTAGTATCTGTTCAGACAATCTAATCTAATTTATCTATGGTATTTCCAAGGCATGTATCACTGTGGCATACATCACTGGGTTTCTGTTATTCCCCACATCCAAAGATAGTAGTTTATGACCATAAAGGTGTCCACTTGGAAACAGAAATGCCAATACTGCTAAATCCAAAGTCTGAAGACAATTAATGTAGTTTACATTTATTCACTGAGTTATATACACTTTATCTTCTGTTGAATCAATCTTTGGGGAAGGATCTGAATAGCATCATTGTGGTGGGGCATCTGCCCCACACTGGCAGAAAAGGGCTTAAAACAGCCCCAGGGAGGCTGCACATGAGACAGCCAATTAGAAAAAGAGCTTGTAGAGACAGTCAATCAGGGCAAGGCTGAGCCATATAAGAAGGCCAGCTGACTAGAGCAGCTTCAGTCACTCCCTAGAGTTTGAGGAGGGAAGATTGGCTATCCTGGAGGGAGAAGAGACAGCACCATGGTCAGAGCATGCTGGGCGGAGACAAGGGAGCATGAGTGAGCTCCTGGCAGACTGCTGCCAGACTGAGGCCCTGATATAAGGGCAGAGAAGTGCTAAGGCTACAGGGAAGTGGTCCAGGGAAACAGATGGTGGGGGTTAGAGGTGACACAGCATGTGGCTGCCAACTGGAGGGTCCCTGGGCCGGGACCCAGAGTAGTGAGTGGGCCTGGGTTCCAACCCCTTTGCTCCCAGTTGCCACTGACCCTGGACTGCAGTGTGCCACTGAGGCAGGTGACAGGGCAGAGGATTGCTGGCCTCCCAAAAGGAGAGGAGAGAACTGACGAGGGCACAGCCAAAGGGCTGCATCCAGAAGAGGACACTGCAGTCTTGAGAGTGACATGGGTCCTGGTGGCAGTGAGATACCACTAGATGAGGGTGCACCCACAAAGAAGAGCTAATTTCCACGATGGCCAGCAGGAGATGCAGCAGTGGTGAGTCATGCCCCATCACAATCATAAATGTTATCTAGAAAGCAGTACAATATTTGATTAACTTTTTTCCTAAAGCTTTTAAACAGACTAACACTAAACATAGGAATCTTCAAGCTCTTCTGTATGCAGGGAAAACATGCTTTAAACAGTTTATTACAGAATTTATTGCGCATCTTTTCTCATGCATAGAAAGTCAGAAAAATCCTAATACTTTATGCAACTTAGAGTCTGATTAATTTATAATGTTCCACATATCACTGTGATATTTTGGAAGAATTGTGTAGCATAGATGAAATTAACTTTAGCATTTACGCAATCATATATAGGGAATCACATGCATGGGATCTAATCAAGCAATGATTTACACACAGTGTCCCAGATTCTCCTGTATGTTGAAATCCACCCAAATCAGACAGGAAGGCTGAGTTAGGGAACCACTTTCAGCTCCTTGATCTCTAAACCAACCTACACCAGCCCTTACTTAGGTTACAGAAGCGTAAAGGCTGCTCTAACCAATGACAATTAGCTCCAGCCCCAAGGGATTATATATCAGTAAAGGATTGCTAAAACACAGTGCATTCTCACTATACTCCTTACAAGCCTTATATACCAATAGCTGATGAAGAAACTGACTATGCCAGTTCTAGATCTGATGGGGAGATACAGGGACTTTCTGCTCCCTTTGCACTCTGGGATTGGTGCAAAAGGAGTAGAGTTGGGCCAGAAAATTTGGCTCTTAACTCACTTTCAGGTAAAGCAGTTTTTGTCTAAGCGTATAGCAAAGTTCATGTTGAGCTCTTCCCGTAGCACACAGACAAAATGCCAGACTCTGCACTTAGTTACAAAGATGTGTAAAACTGAACACTTCTGATAGTAATTTAATTATTCCACATTAATACAGGCATATCCCAGATCAGAATCTGGCCTCATGGTTTAAAAACAAATGCCCATCACTATTAGGGCTGGAAGAACTGGTTCAGATAAAATAAGAATGAACCCATACTTTGGCCCACAATTCAAAATGAATTTACTGTGAGGTATGAAAAAAGTTTGGTAAATATTATTTATTAAAGTGCCCTTTCTTTTCCTGTTTTTGGCAAAGATGGTTAATTGAAATATTGCTTTTCTAGCAGTATGTCTAACCCAGTCTAAATTGGGAAGTGCTGCAAATCTCAAGAGAGCCTATTGTCAGATTTCCTGCCCTAGGTTTACACTGAATAGAGACGGGATAAATATCTAAAATTAATCACCAGATGTTCACTCATCACTACAGAGAGGTAGACAGATTTAGAGAGCTGCTATACAGTGTAGTCCCTTTCCCTGCTCTCTTGTACTGTTGTTACTCTCTCTTTTAAACAGATTGAGCACCAAAAGGAGAGTGCACATAATGGATGTTTGAAACTTCAGACAACTGCATTTTTCACTTCTGGGATTATAACCTCAGCTGCTGTAAATTGCTATAGCCCCAATGAAGTCAATGGAGCTTTGCTGATTTACATCAGCTGCGGAGCTGGCTCTTGAATTTCAGCTAAACTGTTTCAGATTCATTCTCTTTGAATTACTGTACCCATTCCTCCCTCTGCTCTGGAGCACCACTGATATACTGATGGGCCCCTGTCATCATGGCCAATATTTATTGTCTAATGTCGTATACTGGCAAAACTCATTGAAGTGAATAGAGAGACTCCCATTGGCTTCACCTGGCTTGGGTTCAGCCACTCAGCATTATGTATAAAATGGAGTTGCAGTCCTTAAGCACTTACAGAATAACAGGTGCAGTACAGTTAATACAAGGGCTGTGTTTGGAAGCTAATGAATGAATTCTGAATCTCATGGAATAGGTGGGTCTTTAGAAAGCATCTGAAGCAGGAGAGGGAAAGAGGGTAACCATTTTGTGCAAATGAGTAATTTAAAATGCTAACTCAAGATATCTTGCAATTGATGGGGGAAGAGAGAAAAAAACAGCAGAAGAAGGTTAATTTGTTTAAAATCCTTAGCCCCTAAGGAGGTGGGAGATTAGGAAAAGCCAATAAGAAGCAGTGAAAATCTTCAAACCTTTGACTACAATGATCAGTATATTCCCTGCAATTTTCACTCCAGTTTGTTGAAACTACACATTTGGTCACTTTATCAATCCCAGAGGGGGGATTCATGTGAGCTCTCTGATTAATATTACATTTTATTAAGCAGATATTTTCTTTTTGTTGAGAAACTAAAGGATGACATTAGTAGCTCCCTCATTATGACCCTGTATTATATGGCTACCTTAACGATTTCAGAACTCCCCTCAGGCTCTAAACACTCACTGGATAACATATCATTTATGTGGTTCACATGGCTTGAATCTAAGCTCTGGGGGAAAATATTTAATTTAAATTAATATCTATAATTATGTCATGAAATGTAATTGAAATTCATGTATATATGGTATTGGAGTATGGTATACATTGTATGCTAGAGTCGTATAAATACTCAGACATTCACTAGATACATTAAAGAATTTAATTATGAAAGAAAGTTAATTCTAGTGCACCTGATCTACTGCGTGTTTTCAGACATTAGGATATTGGAGCTGGTAGCACTGTATGTGTGTGATTATATAGTAGCGGGTGAATAGAACTGTGAATGAACTAGGGGGCACTGTGGTTGTATTGAGGACTATGTTGGAATTGCAAGTTATCACTAAGTGTGTGTGGGGGATTCCTGATTCTGTTTTTCTTGTGTCTCTTTAATTGCAGTAAGTTATTCACTGTTCTCCCAGATGCTGTGGTGTAATCACTGTTAAGAAGGACCTGATACTCTTAGTAGTGTAGTATGCTCAGCAACAGTGGTTAACTATCATGATATTGAGCAAAGGGAGCATTAGAAAGTATTGGCAAAGGTATATCTTCATATGAAATCTGTTTGGGTGAGGGACCCTCAGGGACATTGATTTTCAACAAAGTAATTCTCTAGGAAGGGGATCTAGATTATAGCCGTGGTATTTTGGCAGTGGGGGACAAGGGAGGTACCTCTGATTGCTAAAACACCCTTCCTTAGTTTTTCCCCCTGTGTTTAGCCCTTTGTCTTTCAGCTATGTAAAATCTTAACTATTCCATGGGGATTTTCATGTGCTATATTTCAGAGTTGTTCCATATGCAGTGATGACTTCATCTCAGATTAGCCAAGATAAACACTTCTAGCAATTTCATGGCATTTAAAATCACATTTCTTGATAGTTTCCAGATTTTCAGGGGCTGTCCTATATCCCTGTGTGAATCTGGTAATAAGCATTATCAAAAATACTACTTTTCTGCTCTACTATTATCTCCCTGAGTTTGCCGAAAGAGACATTTTTCTAATTTGAACTTTTATTAAGATAATTCAGCTGAAATGGCTTCATCACACAGTGCTTGAAAACCTAAGAATACTTAAGTATTAAAAGAATTTGGGGCCTGATCTGATTCCTGTTTTAAAGTCAAGGAAAAAATTCCTTTCCACTGACCTCAATGAGTAGGGGATCTGGCCCTTACTCAGCATTCTGCAAGACTGGAATTTTCAAAGAACTGGAGCCCCACTGAAATGTAGCCTGCTTTGAACACTGTAGTCTGAGCATTCATTGCAGTTGTAGATTGACTGCATAGTTCCCCCGCTCCAACCACCGCCAAAAAATCCCCTATTATAACACACACTTCAGAATACAGCAAACATTTTGTTTCATGGGCACAGTAATAAAAAACGGTGATTGGCTATATTTAGGAATATAGGAAGAATAAATGCTAAATATTTTGAATAATGTAAAAGGCCAAGATTTTAATAAATAGGCTGCTATAGTGAAAGGGATTTGCTGGTGCTCATCACTTTTGAAAATTAAGCCAGCTAAATATTTAAATAAAGACTTAGGTACCAAACTTTAGGGTTCCGTTTTTGACAATTTTGACCAGAATGATATCCCATGCACTGTAAATCCTTTTGTGTAATTTTGAGAACAATTGCTACTGAATAAGTAGGATGAAAAATCCATCTGATACTGAGCACATTAGTGTAATTTATGTATTCATAAAACTGATAAGACACTTTCTCTAAAAATCTTTAAAGTAAAGGTAATAATGGAGCCAGTCAGCAATTTGCCACTTACAATTAATCACTCTCCCCATATTCACAATATTCAATTTTGTTCTTACTATTCAAGAGAGTAATGATTAATTGATAGAAGTTTAGCAAGTGCACTAATAGGTGCTCCTAATTGCAAAGTCTCTGGGATAATTCTGTCTGACTACTTTATGCTAATTTGTACAGCATTAGTCATAACAATCTGATTTTACTTTTAAAGTTACTTTTTTCTACAGTCACCATAATCTAATTAAGAATTTTAACTAGTTACTTGTATGCAGTGAATTATAAATTTGTTAGCCTGGTTAACATAAAAGATTAAAGAGATGATGCTTAACAACACACAGTTGACAATTAAAAGCATTGGTTCTTTATAAAGATCCTGTTAATTGGCTTACAAGGGTAGAGCTATGTTTAAAAAAAGTTAACTAAAACTTCTTTCATATACTTACATATCTATCTTATTAGTTTGGATTCCTTTTTTCATATTTTCTGAAATGACAATTTCCTTAGTATTAAAGTATTAGAAGTGTGATGGCACCTTAAAAACTAACAGATTTATTTGGGCATTAGCTTTCTCTTTGTACTGGCACCTCCTCATCAGTTACTGGGAGTGGACTACATCTGCGCTGATTGAATTGGCCCTGTCAACCCTTGTTCTCCACTTGTAAGGTAACTCCCTTCTCTTTATGTATAACAATGCTTGCATCCGTAATTTTCATTCCATGCATCTGAACAAATGGGTGTTTTACTCATGAAAGCTTATGCCCAAATAAATGTTAGTCTGTAAGGTGCCACCGGACTCCCCATTTTTTTTGTGCATACAGACTAACATGGCTACTCCCTGATACTTAGTATTAAATATCTCCATAGGTATTTCTCAATTAGAACTTGATCCAAAGCTCACTGAAGTCAATGGAAAGTCGTCTACTGACTTTAATTGGCCATTGGGTCTGGCCATTATTGTATGAGAGGATTTTAAATATTTATTCTCCAACGAAGATCCAGTCCTGCAGTCTTTGTGCATATAAGTTTCCACATGAACCAAAAAAGTCAGGCTCCAGGGAAATGGATTGGTAACAACTGAATTGCTTTTGTAATCAAAGAGCAAAGCAGCTCTTTCCATCCTGGTTTCATTAAAGCTTTTTTTACTTTCTAAATTCTTATGCAAGTAATATAGTGTTTTTTCAAGCAAAATCACTGATATGCATTAATATTAACCCATGATAAAAGTTACACTTGCCTTTTTTCAAAGATGTTGAAAAGGCAGATTCAGAAAACCTAAAATTAACTTAAAAGGAATTGAGAACATTTTCAAGAGCACCTTAGGCCCAGTTCCTCTGTGGTGTTTAGGTGCCCGATTCTCATTAAATCAATGGGAATTAGGTGCCAAAATACCTTTGAGGATTGAGATAGTCACTTTTGAAAATGGGATTTAGGTGACTGAAATGTTCCTGATGCCCATAGATATTAACACTGAAGGTATGTCAGATTTGTCTTGTCCACCTGTCAGTAGCTTTTATGCCGTCTTCTCATCTGCAAGGTCCATACCCTCTCCACTTTTAAGTGCCTCCTAAAATCCTACTTCTGTGGTACTGCCTATAGTGAAGCTTGCTGATCTACTCAGGAAATCCCTTTTATAGAACCCTTTCCCTGACCTCTATCTACTTGTCAGTTGGTTATAAGCTCCTCAGTGCAGAGATTATCCCTCTTTCCAGACAATGTGCCTAGCACATTACAGGTGCTGTCACCAAATGAGGGAGGAGAAGAGAGGGTGCAGAAGAATCCTGGACTTCCTGCAAAACAGTAAGATCCAAAGGACTCTCAGGAGTGTGAGGAAACTGAGGCAGTAACTTGCATGCATGTGTTTATTTTTCTGTAGATCTGTAGATCTCTTGTGCTTTTGCTGAGTAAAGCATTTAGGTGTTTAGAAATTCCTTTAGAGTCAGTGTTACTTACTTACACTGTCCCATGGCTTCCCACCCCCCAAAGACAGAAGTACTAAATCCAAGGGGTCACAGCTTCCGTGGAACTCTGGGAGCTTGCAACAGATACTAGGGTGGCTCAAGAGAGCCAGTGCTAGCTTCAGGCCCTAAGCAACTCAACTAGGAGGGTCCCCACTGCTAAGAGGGGTCTTAGACACAGGGCCTGTATGCAGGGGTGGCTCTAAGCTTTCTGCTGCCCCAAGTGCAGAAGTTCCGTGGCAGGCCTATGGGTGGTCTGATGTCCTGCAGATTCTGCCATCGCTGCCGCCGAAATGCTGCCGAATCAGCAGCAGCCGCAGACCTCCCGCAGCCGTGCCATCGAAGACAGCCTGAGTGCTGCCCTCATGGCAAATGTCAGGCCGCCCTCAGTGGCTTGCTGCCCCACGCACACACTTGGAGTTCTGGTGCATAGAGCCAGCTCTGTCTGTATGTGGAGTGTGTACCTAGAGCCAGAGAGACTGTGCCTAAACTCTGCCCAGCCCCAGCAAGCCAACAGCATGTAGGACCCAAGGTCTGGGTCTGGAACACAGCCTGGTGAATATTCAGGGGAGAGAGAGCTCATCAGGCTTGTATCACCACGATAAACTTCCACATAAAGACTACAATGTTGAGAACAACCTTTTAAAAATACTAATTTAAGGTCCAGTTGCTCTATTCTATGTAGGTTCTTATGCCACTTACATCACTGCAGTATCGGAGCGCTGTTCACTACTGCATTATGCAATGTGACTAACATCTGTCATTTGTTATTAGTTCTCTGGTCTCAGCTTCTCCCCAAGGGGAGAAACACATGCAGTGGAATGTTTTGTTTTGGTAGGGATTATTTTTAAAAAATGTATATACTGTGATTTGTTTGTTGGAGAAAGCCAGGTCAAAGAAGTTTGCCTTACACTTGGAGCAGAAGGTGGTGAGGTTTGGGATGGTCTTTAGTTCCTGGGGGAGTTCTTTCCACAGCCCCAGGCTGGCCCACAGACAGCTGTCTTCTGCATAGATTAGCTATATCCTTATGGTAGAAAGCTCCACTGTTCCTCAGGTGCAAAGCTGCTGACCATGTTCTTCATCCATGTGCTTTCTGCAATCTTTTACTTATCCTGGGCCCAGGCCATTGAGTGCTTAGTAGATAAGTACGAAGACCTTGAGCTTGATTCAAGGTTCTGTGGGAAGGCAGCATAGAGAGTAGAGGATAGTCTGATGTGCTTACAGTAGCCCATGTTGCCAAGGAGAATTGCTACAACAATCTATTGTAGTTGCAGTTTCCTAAGCACTGAAGGCTGCATGTCTATGTATATTATGTTGCTCTAGTCCAGCTGAAAGGTGACAGAGGTGTGAATAACTGAGACTGCGTCATTCTCTGCCAGGAGAGAGAGAATTTCCTAGTCAGCCAAAGAGGTGGTAGAAAGCATTAGTCACACATTCGTCTGTGTGAGTTTAGCACCAGAGAGGGATCCAGAAGCACTCCCAAATTGTGGACTGAATTGAGCAATTATGGGTTCAACCAAAGGAGACTCCATCATGGCTGCAAACTCTTCAGAAAGCTTTTCTCTACCCACCAGCATCCACCTCTGTCTTGCTCAGGTTCATGTTCAAGCAGCTATTCCTCATCCATGAGCTGATCTTACCCAAACACAGGGCTGTGTTGGTGGCAGTAGTGTAGTCAGATTTGTTGAAGCAGAGCTGTATTTTATCTTCATATTTCTGGCACTTAAATCCATGTTATCTGGCCATTTCACCTAGTAGCTGCATGTAGATGCTGGAAAAAGATCAGAAAGGGCATTGATCTTTATGGGACTCCACAAGTGAGGGGTTTAGTGGTGCGGGTGTATTCCCATCCCTAGTCATTGCATACATCCCTCTAAAAAGGACTCAAGATTCAAGCCACCTCTCTGAGACTGCAGGATCTTACGGTGAATAGTGTCAAATGTTGCAAAGTTGCAGGAGGAGGAGATTGGATGCTTGCCATCTAGTCACTGACTGCAGGAGATCATTTATGAATGCTGCTAATGCAGTTTCAGTTCCATGTCCTGGCACAATCTGGATTCAGGCCAGCTCAAGAATATTAGCCTCAATTAGATGGCCATGAGTTAACTTCTCTATAAACTTGCTCAGCAATGAAAAGTTCAACACTAGGCTCAGGGTGAGTGGTACAAGCTGAGTTCACTGGGACTATTCATATGAGTGTGGGTCATACGATCACATCAACATCATTATTCTTTATGCTGCCAGGCAGTATTATGATATATTATGAGATCTCATTGCTATGAAGAGTCATGTCATAACAGGATATCAATGTCAAAACCAGAAAAAAGAACTGGTTTGATATCCAAAAGATAACGGGCAGTGGAAGAGTATTGTTCTTGAAAGTCTGCGCTGCTCTAACAGCTATTGAGCTAACAGATGTTAAAGCTGTGTCCTGACACTTTGGCACTGTTGTTTTCTGCCCATGCCAGATGGATATAAAGGATTTCCTGGCCTACAGCTGTTCATGGTGGTTTGTGAGGGGTTGGTACGTCAATTTGTGTTTAGCATAAACTTTAGTTTCCTTCCTTCATTGTGCACCAGCTCTGTAACCATGTCATATTAAATAAGGATGCCTGTATTTCAATTTATTGAATATGCTGGGTTTTGTTTTACCAATGTGTCAGTATTTGAAATGCCAAAGTTTCAAAACATGGCCCCCATTTGCATTCATGCAGCTTTGTACATACAAATGCTTGAGCATTTTTTAGCACTGTCATCTACATGTGCAGATGACAGATTCCATCACTTGTGCAAACTAGTAACAGATTTGGTTGATGTAAAGACTATATCATGTGCAAGCTTGGGATGCTGCTCAAAGTCTGCATGCCAGTGTTGTGTTCACTCAAAGCTGCACATACACAAATGCAAGATACGTTGAGGCTCCACTGAAAACTTGGTCCTTGATGTCAAGGAACAGCAAGTCAGACACCAGTTCTGAAGTCACTATAGGCGTGCCAGTAACACAGCCTTTATTAAGAAATGTTCATTTTCAGATACCATTAATTCTTGGTAAAAGGAAAAAATGGACATACAAACTATACTTGGCTTGTCCTTGTAGCTAATAGGAATTTCATACATTGCTTTTTTCCATATGCACATGAACCCACTTTTATAGCTGCATGAATTGCATTGAGTTTGCATGCAATTATAAAAGACTGTTTCAGCGCTATTGAGTAACCAAGCAGGGAAACAAACAGGGTGCTCCAACTGTTTTGTCAACACTTTTCAGGACCATGCAAGGATGCGCACTTTCCTTTCCCACTCCCCTCCTCTGTCCTAACCAGCGAACCTTCCCCCGCTCCACTCTGCTGTCTCAAATGCTAGCTGCCAACATGGCACAGCTGCAGGCTCTACCACATCTCACCTCCCACAGCAAATTCAAAGAACAGAAGCGTTCATTTGTGCAAAATTCATTTGGCCCTTTGAGCCAGCGGTTACAGGAAAAGAAGTTTGGTTAGGGGTTCACGGTTTCCATGAGGTCTAAATAGACACTTGCATAGCTATAAAGGTACAAACGATACCACTCCCTGCTGAGGTACAAATGCCCTGTATCATGCATTGTAGCTGACAATCAGTTCAGCACCCTGTCTATTTTTCTCTGCAGGAGAGATATAGCAGAACTGAAGACTGAGAATTTGCTGTATTTCATTTCATACATTATAGGGAATAGCTGCACACCCATACCCAGGGCCAGTGCAAGGATATTTCACGCCCTAGGCAAAACTTCCACCTTGCGCCCCCCTCTTCCCCTCTCTGTCCAGGGAACGCTGCAGCAGCTCCCCACCTCCCCCTCTCCGCCCAGGGAACCCTGCAGAAGAACCCCACCCCAGCTCACCTCCGCTCCGCCTCCTCCCCTGAGCACGCTGCTGCCGCTTCACTTCTCCTGCCTTCCAGGCATGCAGTGCCAATCAGCTGTTTAGCGCGGCAAGCCTGGGATGGGAGGAGAAGCAGAGTGGTGGCAGCATGTTCAGGGGAGGAGGCGGAGCAGAGGTGAGCTGGGGTGGGGAGCGGTTCCCCTGTGTGTCCCCCCCCGTTACTTGCTGCAGGTGGCCCTCCCGTGCTCCCCGTCCCAGCTCACCTCCGCTCTGCCTCCTCCCCTGAGCATGCCAGGGAGGTGGCAGGGCCGGGATTTGGGAAAGGGGTTGGCATGGGGGAGGAGGAAGGGATGGGGGGGGTGCCTGTGCTCGCTGCACCAAGCACTAGACCTGCCCCATCTGCCACCGGCTGCTCCGATGTGGGGAGGGACTGGCCGCGCCGCAGGCGGCCCCTCTGGAGCAGGGAGGCAGGGAGCAGCAGCTTGTGCTCTGCTGTGTTAAAAAAAATTTGGGGCACGGCTTTTTGGCACCCCCAACCACTTGGCACCCTGGGCAGCCACCTAGTTCACCTAGCAGTAGTACCGGCCCTGCCCATACCCTCCGGAATAGCTTGCAAATCCCTTGCATTTCTGGGAGAACCATTCTGGTGAATAACTTCCTGGTGTGTATCACTGGTCTGCCCTTTGCCTTTTTGAATAAGACCATTCTCTACTCCTAGCCACCTGCATCAGCAGAACGTCATCAAAAATCATGACAGCCTAAACAGGATGTAGAGGAGATTATTCACCAGGTCACTCTACCCCTCTCCACAGACAGAGAAAGAAATGCAGCTCTCCCAGGAGATGGTCGCTGTGGCCATGGATGGCAAGGAAAGACACAGGGAGATGCAGAGACTACCCTGACCCTGAATGCTCTCCTCTAAAACATGCTCCTGCTAGGCCAGCAGGCCTTGCAGTCCCACAGTGTGGGACCAGCAATGTCCTTCAATTCTTGATAATATTAGCTATTGGGACCAGCAACAAACTCCTCCAGTCTGCACCTCCACAACAATCCTATCAGCTGCCATTCCCCCTCTCAGAGCCAACCCCTGTGCACCAAGAACACTGGCCCCCAGAAGCCCAGCACTTTTGAGTCCAGTAGTGGCCCTGACAATTTTGAGCTGCAGCACTCAACTGCAGAGCCCATGTGGACAAGAAGAGGCAAAGGGAAGGCACATACTCACCTGTCATTTTAAATGCCCTCCCCCCTTTTGTCCCCCCACCACACACCTTATTCTGTTTGCACTGTTTCATTTTCATTTTTGCTTGTACTGTTGCTTTAAGGAAAAGCTTGTTTATAGTTGGTTAGTAAATGGATTGTTTTGTTAAATGTATTTTCAAATTAAAAACCATCATTATTTTTCTAGGGATTCAATTAAAACTTTATCTTTTGGTTTTGTCATTGTTCTTCTATAATAAAAAGTGCACAAAAGTCAGCCATCATTACATCAAACTCAAAAAATCCTTTAAAAAATACAGTTTAAGTGATTCATAGGGTGCTACAAAAGGACACAGGGAATGTTCCATTCCACCACCCGATACAATACTCCAGTGCTTGCAATGTAGCTATCCCAACACCCAGTTCCATGGGCTAACAGCCTGCACATATTCAGGCATGAGACTCAAACTGCGAACAAGAGGCATCCCTGACAATATTCTTCTGGATGCCTTGCTGGCTACTTGAACCTCCAAACAAGTGTCTGCACCTCAACCTCCCACCCATCATTAAGCCTTTCTCCCCCTTGCTCTCACAAACATCATGAAAAACATAAAATGCAGCTGCAATGATCAGAACACTTATTGCTGCTGCTTCCGTCCTATTTCATAAGCACCTCTGCCGTTCAAATGGCCAAATACCCACTCCACCACCATTCTGCAACTAGTTAGGCAATAGTTCAAACATTCCTTACTTCTCTCAAAGCAGCCTGTTAATGGCTTTTTAAATCATGGAATCAGAGGATAAGCCAGGTCTCCCAGAACAACCAATCAACATTCACATCATTGATGTCCACAGTGGTCCTGGGGCAAACACGGCTTTCTCCATTAATCTAAATAGAACTAAGTTCCAAAAGATCCTAGCATCGTGGCCCCTTTCAGATCACTCTGTATATATGTCTGTAAACTTGTTGTGGTGGTTCACAAATCTATAGAGCACCATGGAGAAATATGTCTTTCTGTTTATAAATTCTGCTCCCTGGCATGGCGGGCAAGTGATAGGCACATGTAACTGCCCCAATATCATTTGGAAATCCATGTGCGCAAAGCCATCAATAGTTTCCTGAGCATTTCCCAGCATTATACCTGGTTAGCACCTTATCAGTGGCATAACAATCTGCCTGAGAACTGCCCCAAAAACTGATCTCCCCTTGCTAAATTGATTGGCTACAGACCAGTAGCATTATTGGATGCTTTCAGATGGCAATGGTAACCTATCCCTCCAGAAGGTATAGGATGCCTCGTGTTTGTACACTGTGACTGCAACGCTGGGGTCAGTTCTGCACTGATCTCTAAAGAGGTGGCCCTCCCCATCCTGAAGTTCTCTTGCCATTGCTGGTCATTCCAGGTTTGCAAAACATTCCTCTCTCACTAATCTACGCTGGTGTTGCTTTAAATCTGCCGCCACTGAAATCCTCATCCATGCCTTCATCCCTCTGCTTGCCTTGACTGCTGCAGCTCTGTTCCCTGTTGATTTCCTAAATCCTTGAACCCTAGGCTTCAATATACAGGCATGTCGCATCTTAGGCATATTTAACATATGCGATTTCAGGTTTATGCAATCGGCAAAAAGAAAAAAAGAAAGGGGAAAAAATTTTTTAAAAACTTCCTGTAGGGGGCGCAATTTTGCCTGCCATTGAAGTGAATGGGTTCTGGCTATAGCAGTTTCCGCTTTACAAGGTAACCGCGGAACGGAACCCTCGCGCAAGACGCGACATGCCTGTATGTTGAGTGCTGCTATCTGCCCTCTCACAAATACAAAGAAACCTGATGAATGACTATCTCAGAAAATCCACTGGTACCTCATTCATTTCTGAGCCCAGTTCGCAATGGGATCCCTCGCCATGCCACCCCTGCTTTTAACGACCTCCACAGACTCTCTCCAGCCTCTCTTGGGGCCTTGTTTTCACCTAATCCCCTATGAATTCATCTAGCATTGGCCTCCTCTTGCAATCTGCCACCATATAATTACCATGGTAATCCTCCTCTTCAGTTCCTGCAATCTGCAACAACATTCCTGCAACTCCCAATGGATTCACCTTCAACTCGACATCATGTTATAAATTACAGCTAGAACAGATAGCAATTTCTCTCTCCTTCTGATGATAGTTAACTCTGCAAAATGTGGTATTAACATAAAATGTTTTTGGATACGATGTATATTAATGACAGTGCAAGGTAAAATTGTATATTCTGGAGAGGGCAGATAATGCATGAATATGCTACTGAAGTTATAGTTCATAAAATTAGAAATACATACATATACAAAGCATGAGATACATTTATCAGAAGTACCAGTATACTTCTTATAGTGTCAAATATAACAACATAACTAAGAATATAAATAATGAATAATTAGGATAACCACTGCAACAAAAGTTTACCATCTTTTCATTGTGATCATACCCTTTCTAGAAATGTATGGGGTAACTATCCACTTCACCTGTACATGAACTTTCACAGAATTGTTGGTAATTATTGCTATCAAACATGCAGAAGAGTAAGTAAAGAGGAAAGAGTAATGAAATAAAGATGAGTAAAAGACTAAACATTAAGTAATATAGAAACTGGAGTGGTCCAAAACTCTGTTGCCATGATACCATCTATTAATACAGCAGTATCTCTACTTCAAAATGTGAGTATCTGTTGTTTATTTAATAGTCTCTAAAATGTATTATATTTCCTTTGTCATGTCAACTTGCAATTTATGTAGGAGATGTTCATGCACTACTAATTCTGTCATATCTGTAAACCATTCTTTGTCTGAAGTACTGGTTTAGATTTCCAGTTCCTTAATAGTATTCGTTTTGTATCAAATAATGGAAAGTCATGATTTAAAAATCCTACAGTAGTTGCTTTAGTTATCAGAGAAAAGTTACATCTGTGGGCAAATTACACTTAGTTTTACCAATAGTCTCCTTTTTAAAAATGAGAGCTCACTTATTTTGTGGAATCTACAGTTCCAAAGAGGAAATTTATCCAGCAAAAACTTGGCTTCTTTCCCTTCTCTCACTCCCCTGCCCTTCCACCACTTCTTTAACACCTTGGTAAACGGGGAAAATACAGTACATGCCCTGGCAGCATGTTAATTTTTTCATTCGCCAAGTTTTTCAGCCTGTCTCCATTTAGGTCTTTCTCATTTTAAGAGAAACTAATATGGTAACTATGTCAACCCTAGTATATAAAGTCTGTAATACAGTGAACTGTGCTTTACCTCACCTAAAACCCTGATATACCATGAAAAGCTACAGAAACAGAACAGACTGTATTAGTGCCAACAGGCAGGATTTCATCTTGTGGATACTGCTTGAGTCTGACTTTGGAAACCCCTTTCCTGTGAGTTTTGGCAGCTTTTTAATATATATTTTAAAGTTCGCTATCTTTTTAGTTTTTTGCAGTAGTCTATTTTAAATATATATATATACACACACACACACATTAGTCTACCCTGCACTTGGGAGCGGGCCTCAGAGCCTGAGTAGACAAATTTGGGTGAGTGGGGCTCATTCTAGTATGCTAACAATAGTGTGGGCATTGCAGCACTGGCTTGGATTAGCTATCCAAGCTCAAGCCCTCCCTCCCCTAGGTCTGAGCTTCGGTGGCTAGTCTGAGCCTCCACTGGTGCTGCACTGTGCACATTGCTATTTTTAGCACACTAGTGAGAGTCCCACTAGTATGAATCTCACTAGTGTGGGAGTGCAGACCTACCTTCCATGGCATGTACAGATCTCTGTATTTGAAGCTATAATCACTCTCTGAGGTCTTTGCAAAATTGCCAGCCACAAACATTCAATAACATGATTCATGAGTCAGGACAAAAAAAATCCTCAGACTGGCTTAAAAATCATGAAGTTTTTTTTAAAAAAAGTTTGGGGTTCTTTTTACTTGCCTTCTGGTTTTCAACCCTTTATGGTATGCTTGGGTCACATTTTCAAGGTTTTCTTTGCAATCATGAGGGCTAGAAACTTACTTGAGGAAAAAAAAGAAGATAGTCTCACATAAACATTTGTCTCCAGCAGCTGTTGCTCTGAGGAAAAAAGACACCAAATATTGTGGGACTTCCAATAAAGTTTTGGACAGTTGGCAGTACTCTCTTTGTAGAGTTTGATGTACTGCATTTGTCTGAAGGCTGGGGTTCTGAGAATTTTACACTGAAACTCAGCCCTACGTACTCCTCAATACTATCCATGTTCAGCAAAAATGTTTTAATGTCATTCAAGTAGGCCTCAGTCACTGAGGAAGGAGGTAGTCCTAAGTCAATGAGCCATTTTATCTGGGAGCTTTGGAATTCTGTCCCCAGAAGGCTTGTGGAGGCAATAGCTGATGTTGTGAGTCACGCTGGGGGAATGCACCAAAGGCTATTGGGGAGTAAGGAGAAGAGGCCTTCCTCACCCTTCCTCTTTCCCCAATAGCTGTAGCTATTGATTTGTGATGTTATTTTTAGTTAATGTGTAACAATCTTATTTATATACTAGGAGCAAATAGCAGACCATGCTTTTCCCTAGTATAACTGGAATTAAGCTCTGTTTTAATAGTATAGTGGAGCCCCGCTATAACGCGATGGATAGGAGCCATAAAATCCCATCGCGCTAAATGCGGGGTTGCGTTATAGCGGGGGCCCGCTCCCCGGCGGGGCGGGGGCTGCGCTTCACTCCCGGCTGCCCAGCAGGGGAGAGAAGCTGCGGCCCCATGCCAGCCAGGGACAGAGAACTGCAGGGCTGCAGACTGCAGCCCCAGAGTTCTCTGTGGAAGCCGCTGCCCACGCGCCTGCTGGGGGCAGGGAACACCGGCGCCTGCAGCCCTGGAGTCCCCTGTCCCAGCAGGCGCCGGGGCAGTCGCTTCCACAGAAGCCTGCTGGAAGCCGCTGCCCTGCGCCTGCCGGGACAGGGGGACTCCGGGCTGCCAGAGTCTCCCAGTCCCGGCAGGCGTGGGGCAGCGGCTTCCAGGGAAGC